>VZTF01003313.1:646738-706337 GCA_013397755.1 Cnemophilus loriae
AAGGAGAGGGAAGAAAAGGAGAGGGAAGAAAAGGAAGGGAGGGAAGGAGGAAAGGGGTCACAGCAAAGAAGTGCAGTCCACTGCTATTATATACAGCAATAAGAGGACATGAGATTTATCATGAATTTCTGTGTCAAGTAGAGCTGTTCAGAGGGGGACTGGGGGGGAAGAAAGGGGGAAAAAAAGAAGTATGGTTTATCTCTTTCCAAAGAAAGGTCCTGCCGGGTCTGTTCCCTTCAAGCAAGGGTAGTGCTGGCCTGCAGAAGTTGCGCCACGAAAGAGTCAGGGTGTAAGACGGTAGTAGGGAAAGGAAATCAGTACAAGGGAATAAGCAATAAAGCCGTTTCTTTCGGCTCTTCAGCAGCTCGGGGGCTGGCAGGGGGATGAAGGGAGCCATCTCCCCACAAAGGTGTGACGACCAGAGCGTGGGCATGGCTGCAGTGGATCCTGGCAGCAGGAATTAAAGCCCTGAGTGTTGTGATGAGCAGACGGGTGACCCTTGGCACCCAGGAAGGAGCAGTGCAGAGGGAGAAGCTGTCCCTGTGCAATTTTGTCTCAATTTGGCACAGCCGTAGGTTATTTTGCAAGCTTACCTGTTCTGACAGGTTGGACATTACCTATATTGTATATGACATTATGGCTGACCCAAAATCTCTGATTATGGGCCAGTACAGTTTTCTGCACCCACGGAATAAAGAGAAGATCTCTTTGGAGCACCCTAAAGGGTATTTGTGAGGGTTCAGAGTGAAAAAACAAACTCAGGGCGGCAGCAATTTCAGCGTAGATTTGTTTTCCTTCAAAGAGAAGGGCAGGCTAGTCCTCAGGAAAGAGCGAGGCTGTTGCTGTTCCATGGATCACAGCTGACATGATAAATGAGGGCTGGTGCTCACCAAGCAATTTAAAGGACAGACGTTTTACAGGGTGCAAAACTGCAGCATTTTGAAGACACACAGCTAAATTATCCTTCTGGCTACACAGGGAAAACCCCAAACAACTCGGTGAAATGAGCCAAGTCCTCTGACACATGCAGTTAACCCTTCCATTGTCGGGCAGGAAAGACATCCTCCTCAGGATCCTGAGATTCCCACACAGCTTGGGGGGAAGAGGTGCTGCTCGCAGGCCTTAGAGCACATCCCCCAGAGCCTGTGGGTTCCTGGAGGCCTCAGCAGCTGGCAGCATTAACAGACCTTGGGAAACCTGACAAATCTCCAGACACTGTCCATGGAGCACCTTGGGGACAGGCAGGGAGTGAAATGTGGCCTTTTGTGCAGTCCAGCAGAGCAAACATATTCAATGTCCTGCAGCTCTTGAAAGGACTTTGTCTTTTCTTCCTCCTCCAAGGAGGAAAAGAAGAAAGGAGAGGATAGATTTCCCCTTTGTTGGTTGTTTCACTGATAAACCTGGGAAATAAATGCAAGAACTTACTTGTGTCGCTGTTGCACAGCTGACCATCTTAAAAATCAAGAAAGCCCCTTTGGCAGTATCCCCAACTCAGTTACATCCTATTTTACTATTCAGTTTATTGCACATCTATATTAATAAGTTGTGTACCTTTAAAACATAAAATAGAGTGGATATAAGACAAAGCCAAATTCTTGCATCTGTAGGACTTGAGGTGTAAGTGGGCATAGATACCCTGCAGGCATTTTACACCCCCCGAATATCCAGTGCCTTAACTTTACTTTTTTCCCCCCGTCTTTTTCAAGTCCATCCATCTGCCAGTATTTTATTCCCAAAGCGCTTTCAGAGCTCCGTGATGAATGTTAGATGTTGCAATTACTGGCTCACTGGGCAGAGAGTGGTTCTATAGGAAGGTAATTGGCTATTTTTCCTGGCATGAATAATATTCACAATAATAGCCTCCCTCTCCGTGGCTCTGAGAGCAGTTTTGCTGTGTGCTTTTTTTTCCCTGCAATGGGAACAGACACACTTTACGGCCCAGGCCAGGCTGGGTCAATGATAAAGGGAAAAGAAGGCAAAATTCCTGCTCCATGTAGAGCAGCAGGAAAGATCTTAGTCATTTTACACCCAACACAGAACTGCTGTGGGTTCCATCCTGCCGTGGCTTTTCTCTTCTAACCATTCGTGACAAGTCCCAGAGGGAAGTTTGGGGTGATGCCAGTGTCTGAGTGCAGCCAGGCCACTCTTAAGACAACCACGCTGCAAGCCTGGGGCAAGGTGGACATGCAGGAGGGACTTTCTTCGCAAAGAAACTGGCCAAGACTTCCAGCAGAAAGAAATATCTTGTTCTTTCTCCAGATGGGAAGATCAAAGGGCTCGCCCAAAGGAACAGGAGCAGCCAGGGACCAGGTCAGCCCTTTCCAGGGCTGTGGGTCCCAGCAGACACTGCTCAGTGTTCTCTTTTCCACTCTTCTCTCCAAACCAGCACCTTCAGGCAGAGGTTAAGTCCTCCCCTCTTCCCCCTCTCTAATTACACAATTTACTTCTTTTCTGCTGTAATCAGCTCCCATTTATACAGCCCTGAGAGATCACAGGATAATCACCATGGGGAATAATCCTGTCATTTCCCTTGCTGTCTCTGCAGGATACTGAGTCCCTCCAGTACAAGCAAGGAGAGGGGAGGATGCCAAACATCTTCCTCAGAGACTCTAGAATCAGGCAAAAAAGCAGTCCAAAAATATTTATTGTTTATATTGTTTGTCCACATCAAACAGAGCCTGTCTTCCAGTCACCACCATGGTGCGAGCTCGTGGCACTCCCTGGGTGTCAACCACCACCACATCTCCCTGGGACCACTGCTGCACTCAGACGCTGTGGATGCTGTGGCTCTGCACTGACCTCCCTGAGTTGTGGGATCTCCCTTCTTTTACACCCTCCCCCGTTTTTTCTTTTCTTTTTGAGGCTCCTTCCTTTTCTGCGGAACGCAGGCCTCCCCCAGTTCCCCATGGAAACTTTTGAGAAATGTTTTGGAAGAACTGGGGCTTCTTATCCAGCTCTTCACAGGCAGGAACAAGGACAGGTCCTACCCAAGAGAACTTGTGACCTTTGTAGCAGGCAGAAAACAACATGAGAGAGAGATAATGTAAGAAAATATCTCCTAACAGAAGGACACCTCAGACCTTGTCCAACAGCTCCAGCCATTCTGCAATGGAAAGCAGAGGCAAAAATCTGTAATTATAACCAGAAGGGCAGAGCTACAGCTTTAAAAAATTTCAGCAGTGCCACCTGGATCTTCTCAGGTGAAGCTCTGAAGGGACCAGGACTGCAGGATGCACCAGCATAGCTTGGCCATATCCACCTGAGAAAGTAATTAAATATCCTTCCAGTTAATTCCTCTGCAAACCATGAGAGGGAAACTGATTATGATCATACCAAGTTACTGCCAGCTGGAGTTGTGATCCCATCTCATCACCACCAGAGACAGCTCATCTGCCCTTCCAACACAGCTTACTGAGAGGGAAAACATTGAGAGCTTTGAAAATATTAACTTCAGGGAGAAAAATCCTTTTCCTTTCTGGAGGCGAGGTGCTATTCTACACGCAGCCAGGTCACAGGCTGGAAGGAGACAGGAGATCGGCAGCAAGGATCCCAGCACTGCTGCTGCTCTTGGCGCTTTTGCATGATTATCACCCAAAAGAACACAGTCACGAGCCCAGAGTGATGTGAGTCAGCAGCTGATCCACATCCCACCCCCGGCCGTCTGGATGCTGAGCTGGCACAGCCCCCAGCTCTTACAGCTGTGCGTGGCGGGCAAGGGTTGAGGGGGGTGACCCTCATCCCATCCCTCACACCCTCCGTCACCCACTGCAGCCTGAGCTCACCCAGGGCACAGCTCTGTGTCCCTCGGCGGGGTGCCACAGCTGGCTGACCCTGTCTGAGTCACTCCGGGGGCCCTTCACCTTCAAGCATTACATACCAGATTTCACTGTTTCTTTTGGGTCATTTGACTGCTGTTCCTTTGGCTCCAGCGGTACCTAATCCTTATTACTGTTAGAAGAGAAAAAATAAATCTTTGCTAATCGTGTTTATTTACAAAAAAAAGGAAAGAAAAGAGACACACAAAATCCTATTTTCTTAAAGCAGCAAAGGCAAAAGGAGCAGGGAAAAATCTCCACAGCTGCTGCTCCAGTGAGCTCTGAGCCCCAGAAATGCTTCAAGCTCGCTTTCTTCCTCATGGGTTTGCTGCATTGCTCTCCAAATACCTTCTTGCCCCTGTGCTGGAAATCATCCTTGAGGACAGAGACCTCCACACCATGTTGAGCCACAGGCCATGGCTTGAGAGTAGTGAGATGGAGAAGGGACCAGTGGCACAGAGACAGGAGGAGAATGTGGGATCAGCGGGACAGCAGGAAGAGGGATGGCCTCCAGGTAATGCAACAACTTCCTCCAGAGGCAAGGCCCTGGGCTTTCTCCTTCTACATTGCTGCTGCATCCACCATTAATCACAGTCTCTGGCACTAATTTCACATTAATCAGCTGATTCCTCTTCAGGCTCATGGCACTGGCTGAAAAGTACCTGTAAACAGGCTCACCTACCAAGTGATATCCCCCTACTCTGAGAAAAACCATCAGCAGCTTGAGTGCTTCAGGCATTTTCCCACTTGTCAGGACTGCTTTCAGGAGCCAGCCCTTCATTCAAGAGGAAGGCAATCCCCACAGGGTATTTTCCCCTGCACCACCTTTGCGTCTAATTTAATTTTTTTGCCAAAATGTTTTTAAACATGCATAAGTCTGACTCAGCAACCCAAAATATTTCATTTGATGCAAAGCAAAATGTTCTATTTTGTTTACAAGCTAATTAGCCAGTCTTATCTCGCTCACCTTTATAAGCATACACAAGCCAACAACACAACCTGTGAATATGAAAAAGCCTGGATTTAGGAAACATCAGAGTCAAGCTATATTGGCACTTCCAAAAACATATCCCTCATTTCTTACAGGGAGGATGGGAGGCTGAAATGACTTCCCAAATTCAGCTTGATTTTGCAATATGGTTTAGCCCTGCTGAAGGTCCATTTTTGCAAGAAATTTACAATCAGTTACAATTTTCCTTGCCAAGCTCAGACACTTACAGAGCACTCAGAGAGCTGCAGAGCAAATCCAAGGGCAGATCTCAGCCTTATGGACCGTGGACAGCCCCTGATCCTGCTGGGTCCTCACCTGGTGATAAGGGATGTGTCACCTCTAACCACATGGGACTGCTCTCCCTAACCCCTTTGTCTTTGCTTTGAGAAGTCCTCCCTCTGGCAGGAAGCAAAATATTATTCTCTCTGCCCCTGATTAAATCTCAATATAAAAATAAAAAAATCTGACTTCTATAAGTAATGGTTCAGGACAGAGGAAACATCATTTCATTGGGGCAATTAGAGCAGCCTAATTAAACCCAAGTCTTCCGATCAGGCTCTGCTGATTAAGTGGGTTACAGGCACTCTGGATTATATTAACGAAATGAATCAGTTAATTATATGACAATCAATAAGAAGCAAAAAGTAGGACAAGCAATTTGCCTTTAAATGACCATCTAAATTCATCAACATGATACATGTTTGTAAGTGTTAAGGGAAGGGGCAGACATGACAGATCTCTTAGGCACTAAGACAATCATTTCTGATAGCTGCAATTCCTGAAAAGCAAAGAACTGACAGCATCTCCCTGAAAAAAACAATTGCTTTTTTATAATAGCTTGCAAAACAAACAGGGCACCAGTGAATAAAGCTACTGCGGGAAAAAAAAAAAAAACCACCATCAAACTTAGGGCTTTAATAAACTGAAAGTCTTAGTTTAGAGTTGTGAGCTCAAATGGTCAGCACTGCTTTGAACCAGAGACATTGTGGTCTTGAATGATTATCTGACTTAGAGCTCCCATCCAAATTGAAAACCTTGGTGAAGTGGGAGCTGGAAAATGACATTGTTAAAGAGGCAATTTTTGCCCTGAAAAGCTCACAGCCTGAATGGAAAGACTTAAAAAAATAAAGGGGAAGAACTATTTCATGAAAAATACTGAACTATCTGTTGTTCTCATTTTGCTGGGTTCAAAACAGGCAGACTGTGAGGGATTTTTCAGCATTTGTAATGAGGGCTTTTAATCATTTGGGGTTTTTAAAAAAACAACAGAAAGTGTTATCAAGATGGCTATTGAGAAGTTCTCTCTGAAAGCAGGGTTTTCAGTCAAGCTAAAAAGCAATAACATTTTCAGGAAAAAAAAATCAGTGAAAATGTCATAAAAAATGAAATGTCTGACAAGCACAACAGTCTTTCCAGCCTTGAAAAAAGGAATTGGGTATTTTATTTTTGACTTTCCGCTTTATGACTTCAGCTGGATGGGTAATGCAGAATCAGGAAGGTGACTTTCCCTTCTACCAGAGATGGAGACCTCAGGACCACGCGTTTTACCCCAAACCGTGCCTGCAATCACAGACTCATTTAGGTAAGGAGGGACCTCTGGCAGTCTCTGGTCCAACTTCATGTTCCAGTTTCCAAGGACCAGCTTCAAAGAATAAATCAGTTTGCTCTGGGCATTTGCTGGTCGAGCTTTGAAGACCTCTGAGGATGGGCACGCCAACCCCTTGTCCCACTCACACTAACTCAAGTTTTCAGCCTTCTGGTTCAGTGCCCCGATGAAAAATGTCCTAATGCCTCTCACTGCTCTGAGATTGTCATGGAAGGAGATCTGGGATGTGCAGTGGCATCTACAGTCATGGGGGAAGGAGCCTTTAAAAGGAAGAGATGTGGGCCAGAACTTTTTGAAACCTTCAGGCTCTGTCCACAGCAGGGACATGAAGAATTGAGTGTGGGTGTTCTCCCAACCAGCCTCATCCAAAGCAGCCGTGCTGGACACACTGAGCCCCACCACAATACAGACTTCAAGATGTACTCTAAAGCCGTGACAACTTGCTTGTTATCCTTGCTATTCCTCCTCCTGTATGAGAATGTTTATGAGTCTCTGCAGCAAAAAAAAAAACAAAAAGGAAGAACCTCAATGCCACAGCCTGGACTGCCAGGCAAGGAACTGACTTGCCATTTGAGGGCAATTACTTGCCATCTTGCACAGGAAGTGGATCAAGCTACTGGGGGACTTTCAGCTCAAAGAAAACACCATAAAAAAGCTAAAACTTTTCCTCTGCCAGGAAGCAGAGGAAAGCAGATTGCAGTGAGACAGCTCCGCTGTCCCAGCAGCAGGTTTTACTGACAGTAAGAGCTCCGGGCTCCTGGAATTGCTTTCCCAAATTCTCTCCAGCTGGCTTCCGAGTTAGAGCCTACAGAGAGTGAAGGCAAATACCTTTCATCTTTTTTAAGCTTCATTTTTGAAAGAAGCTGAATTATGCTGCTGTTCCTTTTTTTTTTTTTTCTTTTTTTCTTCCTAATAACTTTTAAATCCTTTGGCTGCTTGCACCAAATTTTTCACAGGGGAACGAGACATGCAGTTCTGACAGGTCTGGAAAAAACAGGCAGCTGGGGAGAGGAGAGAGAAACTCTGCTAGTGCAAAATGCCTCTCGACAGCCACACCGGAGCATGAAACATCTCATTTACAGGGCACCATGGACTTCAAGCAGAATTCAGCCTCCAGGAATAACTCCATGGAAAACAGGCTGTGCTTGGTTCAGCCCATGTGTCTCCCAAGTAACTTGTCCTGCTTTACAGCAGGGTTTTGCAGTTTGCTCTGAGCAATGCCTGTGCACAAGCAGCTATAATTTCTAACACGGATGGAGGTTGTGCTCAGGGCTCCTTTAGTCCTCAGCTGCTGGAGCCAACCACATGTGCAGCTGTTAAAGAGCTCTGCTGCATCCTGCTCTGTATCACCAGGCATAAACCATCAGATGCCACACAGCATTCTTTCCCTCAACACTGCAATTCCATGCCTGTGTTAGGAGGTGAGGACAGTGACCAGCATTATCAAAGCCCTCGAAAATAGGAAGTGCAGAGGGAAACTGAAAAGGCTGTGATGGTTTTAGTCTTAGGAAAGGGGAATATGAGATCAATCTGCAAATTTATAAGAAGTTCTTGCAAAGCAGGGCATATTCTCAGTGATGACAACAAGCGGTAGGCTCCAGTTGCAGCTCAAGAGGATATGTATGGGTCAGAAATTAAGGAAAACCTTGTCTGGACAGGGATGGCCTTCCACCTCTGCAGTTTGTAAGAGCAGGCAGTACACCCTTCAGCTGGGTTTATGCTTTGGGTGGAAGTGACCCCTAGACCTCCCTCCTGACTTAATTTCTCGTTTTCCATAAGAAACCACCATCTCTGAGGAGACCACCAGCAGCTGAATGTTCTGCTTGAAATAGATGGGCAGGATACAAACCTTAGAAGAGAGGATGCCGTTTTTTCAGCTTGCCTGGTGTGTTTAATGCTGCACAAAACCCAAGGACAGCTCCTGCCCCATTGCTCCAGACAATAAGGATGCTGCAAATTCCAGATTATCATTCATGCCTAAATGTCCCATGTGTATTCAGGAAAACCTTAGGGCTTTCCTCCATGTTACAACTAAACTACAGTTAATTGGCATTTTTAAAGCTCCACTGAATCCATGTTAGGTAAGAACAATGTGACTGTTGCCAATTTAAACTCAGTCAAACCACTATCCCACTATATAGTGGTCTGGATCTGGACTTTGGCATTTCTATCCAGGACATTTGACTGTCTGCAGTAAATCAGCCCAGCTGCAATTCAGCTTGAATTGCAAAACGTCACTCACATGGGAGGCACCTTTCACACAGCCCCCAAATCTCTCTGCTTGCCAGAGCAAAGAAGCCACTGCACACATCCAGGATATGCGTGCAGTGTGTATGGATGCTCATGCTGCACACTGCTGGTGCCCCCCTGAAGATTAAGAAGAAGGCTTTTCCCCTTCAAAGGCCACTTACTAACTTGCTCTTCTTGGAGGGTGTCTTTGAAGGCACAAGGGCTCTCATTGTGCCACACACAGTCTAATCAGCAAACCTGGCACGTCTCTGTGCAGGAAAGCAAATAAAAACCACCTTGATCACTACTTGCCTTTTACCTTAACCAAGCCTGCCTTGATCTCACAAAACCCAGGGTGCTTGGAGTACAGAGGCACAAGTTCAAAGAGACAGCAAGAAGTTAATCTGAAAGCAAAAGGTGCTCTTCAGGCAGGTGGGAAGAAGTAATTAGAAAGCACAGCTATTCCAAAGCTTCAATAAATGACATCAAGGCAGCCATTATACACTCACTAAAGCACGAGGGTCCTTCACTCTTGTCAATCAAGGAAAAAAAATGCACAAGACTGTAGACACATGGACCAGACTGCAAAGGCAGGAGCTCTAGGGCTCCTCACCACCCTGCTCTGCTCGAGGCAGAGGCTCTGCAGGAAACAAGCAGCTTCAGAAGGCCCACATCTGTCAAGACTTTTTTTTTTGTTTAGTTGGGCTTCTTCGATCCCCTCCACCATCAATATTTACTCTGCTCCATGAGTTCTGTAGAGCTCCATGAGGTTCAGCTTTCCATGGGCAATATCCCATTTTGGTGTTACCCATCAAGATGTACTGGTTTTTTACTTCAGCATTTTAGTTATTATTTCATTCACCTTCAGAAACTATAGCCTGTCCCACTCTGAAGCCTGGTGGCAAATCAAAGGGCACTTACACTTCTGAGTCTCCCAGCCCCAGGTAAACGTAGCCCTGGATTCAGGATCCTGTTGCTTCAAAGCTGCAGTTGCAGATTGAGATTCCTTCCTTCATAGTTCTTCCATCTCTTGCTCCTTGTCTGTAAAACTCAGCTGATCACTGCACAGCTTTTGTCTGTGTAGGCTGTGAGCTCCTGGGGGCTGTCCAAGGACACTGCAGGCGAGCAGCCCCTCTGTCAGACAACAGAAGATGACCTGCAAGAGCTGAACACAGGCAGGTTGGCAGAGAGAGATTGCATCTTTTATCAGAAAAATTGATTCACAAAAGCCGAGGGGAGCAGTTTTCTCTCTGTGAGCAACATCAATACACACAATATGGATCCAGAGTTAGTGTTTTTCACGCAGCATTTCACTGCCCCGTTCCAACATCCCTTTCTATCCCTGACTGACATTCAGACGACTGCTCCCCAACTCAAGCTTTTCAAACCCCACGACTAGGCCTGAATCCCACAGGGCAGTGATGCAGACCCAAACCCTCTGCTCTGCACCAGATGTGTGCCAGCTGCAGCAGAGCAGCACAAGCTGCAATCCTCTGCTCAGCTGCCTCTGGCTGAAGGAGCAGGCAGAGGTTGAGGTCCCCGGCTGCTGCCGAAGGGAAGCGGTGCCACTGGGCAGCACAGCACATCCCTTCTGCAGGCCAGCAGCTCGTCCCTCCTTCTCCCCCAAGCCCAGGAGGCACCAGCCACATTATACAGCATGATGCTGCTTCTGGTCCTTGAGGGCTCAGGGAATTGCCTGGACACCGAGTCCTGCTGGACTTGGGAAGGTGCCCGTGTGACTCTGTGATTCCACCCTCTGCTGTCAGCTCTGCTCACAGGCAGATCCCTCTAAGCCACCGAAGCCACTGTGGAGCTGGTGCTGCCGGCGACAGTAGGATCCCTTTCCCATGCTGTAAGCACTGATCCCTCCTAAAACCTGAAGCGATCGCATTAATCAGTTTGCTTCGAAGTAGGCCGTGCGAAATGTGTTTGAGCCCGGCTGATAAAATGGGGAGAGGAAGAAGTGCAAGGAGATTAGAAAGGAATCGTGCTTAATTTGGGAACATCTCTGAAGATTTATTCCAAAGCATGAAAGCCATGGAGAACGCTCCCGCCCAGAGATTAAAGATGCTGTGACTCACATCTCTGAGACCTGACAATAGCTTATTCAGGAGAGCTGCCTGTAGCCATGAGACAGAGGATACAGTTTTCCCAAGGCATTTCAATTTTCAAGAGGAAAAAAAAAAGATTAGACTTCATTAATTTCACCAAATAACATGAGATGCCATCAGCCCCATCTCTCCTAAACAGGCTATAGATCTCCAAGCTTTTGTCGGTCTGAGAAAAACCAGGGCCACCAGTTGGAGACAGCTCCCACCTTCTGGCATTTCCTATTGCATTTGGCCTCCAAACAAAAGCAGAGAGAAGAAACCAGTGCAGGCCCTTGCCGCTCAAGGGGGAATGCAGCAACCATTGCTTACCTATGTCTCTTTCTTCCCCAGAAATTAAATCCAGGGGCCAAAGGTGTTCAGCTGTTTTATCGTGTTCTACCTGCTGCACATCCAACTGTGTGAGTGTCACACAGCTCCTGAGCAGGCGTCCCCATTCTGTGGGGTGGCCCGCTGAGCACTGGCTGAGTGGATGATGCCAGCACCTCAGCATCTCTTTCCCCACAAGTTCATGATGGTCCCACTGTCCATGCCAGCTCCAGGTGAGCCTTCGAAGGAAAGAAGGTGGCACCTGCAAGAGGGTGTGTGCAGGAATTAGTCTTGTGTTTTGTGCTTTGCTTCTCTCATTAAGTGCAGAAGGGAAGGGGATGGTGAGTTTGGGAGAGGGGGGATGGCAGGTATGGGGAGGAGTGGCGGAGCAGCCGTGGCACTGCGTTGCTGATGCACAGGAGGTTCCCCTGCTCCACTGTGCAGCAGATCATCTTTGGTACAGCGTTACAGATGGTCCTTTCTGAGTAGCTGCCACTGCTGCTCCTTGTTCCGTTCTCCAAGATAGCTGGAGCAGAGACAAGCCCGGCCCCATAAGAGGCTCTGCAGACTTTGTTCTGATCTTCCTGCTGATGGGGAAGGACAGCCAGAGTCTGCTGAACCTAAGAGGCTGTGTACTAGCTCTAGGCATGCAGGTAATTGTACTCATCTCCCATACATCATCCCGGGAACAGCAGCCTCTCTTGCCAGATCTAATGCCCTTTATGCCATTTCTTTCGTGGAACCAGCTTGAAATTGATTTTGAAACAGAAGCAAGAGGCTGTATCAGTTTTTCCCTTGGAGGTGTGACAGCCTGCCTGCTTTCTGCCAGGTTAGGTTATTTCTGTTCTCTGCTGTATGTGTGTGTGTTCCCCTGGCTCTGTTCACTTCAGGTAGGAAGGATCCCATCTTTTCAAAGTCGGGATGGTGGGGAGAGGAGATGACTGATGACATGATGTAGCAGAATGACAGCCACCCCCACAGTTCACACTGTGTCCATCTCCTGCATTTTGTTTGACAGGAGAAGGGTTCAAGGCAGAGATCTGAGGCACATCCGTTCTCTACAGCTTATTCAGACCTTTCCAAATCATGAAATCCAACTCCCAAGCTGTGGAAGAAAACTGAGCTTAAGGGCTAATGCACAAGGTTTCCTTACCTGTTGCAAGAGGATGCCATCAAAAGGCATTTCCAGATTTCTAAGCAGTGCAAGGTCATAGGATTGCTTCTTGATGTCTTTTTTTTGAGGTTCCTGCTTTAGAATTTGTCTCCCTAACTCAGACTTGTAGCACCAAGAACATGCAAAGAGGTGACAGTCATGCCCACAGGTGCCCCTCTTCTTCTGTAGCTGTGCAGCAACATTATGATCTTCTGAGTGGAGATGGAGTTGCAGAAGAAAACCCAAAATCAGAAAGAGTGTGGAATGTTTTTTGCTTTTTTTTCCCACACATCTTTCAGTTTAAATATTAACAAAGCACTCAAGATTTTCCCGATTCTCAAGCAAAAATCTTCTAGCACCATCTGTTCTTGAAGATTCCTATTAACAGCACAGTGTCACTGAGAAAATGCAGCTGCTAGAACTGGTCCGGTGGCAGTCGAGACACTGCCAGCTGCTGCAGACCTGGTGTGAAAATACTCCTCTCAACCCCAGGCAGGACTGGGGGAGCCTTCACAAGGTTATTCCATCCTCCTAAAAGAGTCTGAATATATATTTGTTCAACCTCCCCTTTAAAACCTCCTCAGAATGACAGAGTTACAGAATGGTTGAGGCTGACAGGGACTGAAGGTCAACTGGTCTGCATGGCTCAAGGAGGGCCACCTAGAGCTGTTTGCCCAGGACCATGTCCAGTCAACTTTTGAGTATCTCCAAGGATGGAGACGCTACAGCCTGTCTGGGCAACCTGTACCTGTGCTTGGTCACCACAGTGTACTGGTGGTGCCCGGGGCAGTTCCTCAGGTGCAGGACTTTTCATTTTTGCTGAACTTCACTAGGTTCCTGTCAGCCCATTTCTCCAGCATGTCAAGGTCTCTCTGGACGGCAGCACGACCCTTGGGTGTATCAGCCACTCCTTCTGGTCTCGTATCATCAGCAGACTTGCTGAGGATACGCTTTTAGCCCATCATCCAGACCATTAATAAAGATGTTGAACAGGATTGGGTCCAGTACTGACCCCTGGGGCACACTGTTAGCTGCTGGACTCCAACCAGACCTCGTGCTGATGATCACTACACTCTGGAATGGCCCTTCAGACAGTTTTCAATGTGTTTCACCCTCCGTTCAACACAGAGGTCTTGCTTTTGTCTGAAAATCTGTTGTCATGCTTCACTATTCTTCCTCCTGGGACATTTTTTTCCTTCCTCAATGCCTTTTGAAGCTGACTTTCAAACAGTCCCTCCTTGCACCTGGCTAAGCCTTGGCGCCACACACAGGGGCAGGTGGGAGAGATGCTGCTCTGTCACTGGAGTGGCCCTGGTTTGTAGCACAGGCTCATGTTTCATGTCTGTGCATCTGAGCCTCTTGTTTTCAGATTACTCCGGGGCTGGTTTTATTAGTGGTTGATTGAGTGGTCTCAGCATGGCTCTTGTGGAATACCCACATTTTCCGCTCACCATGGAGCAGATGGAAATGTTCTCAGTGAGACACTCATGCATGTGCATTATCTACAGAGGAAATATCCACATCTCGGGTCTTATTGCTGCTGCCAACAATGCCCCCTGTCAGCTTCTGGGGAAATTTGACTGATATTTATTTGGGCACTATCAGAACAGAGCACTGGCAGAAAATTCCCCGAGCCATGTAAAAATGCCATGATTCTCCTGGTAGAAAATCTTCAAATGCTGTAAATACCCTATTGAAATTGCTTTTTTTTGTTGCTGTGTGTTGAAATCTTGACAAAAAGCCTGGGGAAAAAAAAGAGTTCCTTATGTTTTGACCACCTTTTCAAAAAGAGTGTGATTAATAAACACAATGGGCTTTTTTTTTCCACTTGAGCAGCCCTTTATACCTGCTGGAGTCTTCTGGGTGAACGAGATTAAGTTATGAAAGACTTAGGAAGCAAAACCACCAACAGATCTGGAAAAGACAGAGAATTAAAAAGGAGGGCCAGACACCCCCATTTAGGGATGTTCTGGAACTGACATTAAGCCATTTTTGTGCTGCCCAGGGGTTATGTGGCTAAAAAAAGACATACAAAGCAGTCCCATGAGTGGAGTTGCAATTTTGGCACCCTCATGTTAGGAGGAACACGAGAGCAAGGAAACAAGTGGAACTGTGCTCTTGGCAGGTGGAAATGGGTGCTGTGGTTGATGCACCTGCACAGCACAAACACATTTAGATTTATATATATGGCTGAGTGAATTATGACCCTGCATATTCCTGTTTGTCTGTACTACAACGGACCATCTTTCTTCTCCCACCTACCATTCTTAATTATTGTTGGCTTGGGATCTTTAATGTTAAAAAAGTCATGTTTTCCATCAGTCATGTCCATTCTGTAACCATTGTCCTGGATCCGGACTGTCCCTCCACTGACCACAAATATCCTGCAGTCAAAACTCCAATGTTCTCAACAAGACCCAAAAGGTATAAATGTTACATGTTATTGGAAGCTGAGTTTTTCTTGGTCTCTCACATGTAGACACAGGTTTCTGTAAATCCTATTCTGAATCCTGTAAAATGCTGAGTGGCAAAAAAGTGAGGCGCCAGGCTCAGGCCGTGCTCGCATCGATTAGCTGATGTGTGGATGTTTTATGCTTTGTTCACTAATGTACCTTCAGCAGCACTAATAAAATTTCCTTTGAACAAGCTGGAACAGGTGATCACACAATTATGTGTGTCTTGTCTGTCTGGATGATTCAGCCTCATGTTGTTGTCATAGCAGCATGTCCCCATCGTGGGCTCACACATCGAGGTAGGTCTGGTTTGCAATTTCCAAATAATAAACAAAGCCTGGTGCCCTGATTTGATAGAGGAGAATTTGTTGTATTGTTGGAATTGTGACTGTGGGAGGAAAAATGGAGCTGGTTGTCAACACCCTTAGGACACCCCTGTAAGGAGTTCCAAGGATGCAAACTCAGCCCCAACTGGGACACGGCGCCAGGCTGTGACAGTGCATGGGAAGGACTTCAGTGAGTATCACACACACGTCCTGAGAGCCAGCAGGTCCTTGGAGTCACAGGCAGAGCACCTCTGCTAGGCAAGTCTCTTGTTACTGCTTTTGAAAGGGCAGCTCTCCTTGCAGGTGATCCCTGCAAGTTCAAAGTGACAAACACGGAGGCAGATCCTCAGTCAGGGCAGATCACCATCTGACTAATTCAACTTGTTCTGTACCGAGAGGGCCTGAGCCACTGCAAGCCCATTTGAGGTTGGTTTCAACCAGTTGTGGTTTGGGGCATGTGTTAAAACAGCAGAAAAAACCAACATACTTGCACACAGATGGGTAAGGAAGGGGAGAGTGGAGATCCTGAAAGAATCCTGCCTGAGACCAGTCTGAGTGCCACTAATTTTCCTTCTTTTTTCTTTTCCTCTGGCAGACAGAGCGCAACATGATTCAAGTGCCTAAGGAAATTTTCAATCATACTGAGAGAGAGAAGAAACTACAAAATGGGATGGGATTGCACTGCAATGCTGTGACCCGTGTGCACCCAGAGCTCTGCCTCAAATTGGAAGAAAAGTGCCAATTAATCTGACACTGAGGAAGGCATAGGCAACAAAATCATTTCATGTCTGAGCATTTCCCCCCATGACATGTAGTGCTCTCCACCTTGCTAATTGGAGAAAGCTTGCTAATAGCAATCTGACGTGGGTTTAATTAAATATCTTTTGAATGCCTCTGAGCGGTGGGAAAAGCTGGTGGAGTCATTCCAAGTCTGACACACTTAGGAAGGGCTTCAAATCCGGGGCTCATTGCTTCATCGATGAAAAAATGCAGAGGCTGTGGGAGCACTAGAGGATATCTAATAAAAACAGTGCTAGAAACTAAAGGCTGACAACATCTGGCTGCAAAAAGCAGGATCTTCCATAGCCTGCAGTTCTTATAATACTGCAGAGAAGATGCTTGGTCATCCTGCGGCAAAGGAAGGGCACTGAGGGAGGGAGACACCTCTGCAAGGGACATGTGCAGGGTGAGGGTGCTGCTGGTGTGTCCTGAGGAGAAGGGCTGCAGGCCCATAAAGGGGGTGGAGCAGTGAAGGGTGGAGGACAAGAGAGGAAGATGATGTGCTCTGGGAAGGGACAGCTGGAGAGAGGAGCAGCAAGCACCAGATGTGTTGGGGCACAGCTCTGTCCCAAGTCCACAAGAAACATTTTGGCAGGTCTGTTCAGTGGGTGTTGAGTGCTCCAGGTGAAGAGAAGGATTCCTGCCTGGGAATTGGGGCTGACATGTGCTGGGACCATTTGTACCCTAAACAGGAGAAGTCATTTTATGAAGAGTGAGTTTGGGCACATGTAGATAAAGGAGGAGTGTGCCATGGGTATCAGGTAGGCTGTGGGCAGGTAGATGCCCTTGTGGAAAAGTCAGACCCCAAGCCAAAGCCTCAGCTATGCCACAACTTTTCCCATTTCTTTAGAAAAAACATATTCCACCTCCCCATCCTAGGAGGAGGCAGGGAGCGCTGCATGCAGGCTGAGCGCTGCAGGAGAGAGCTTGCAAATAATCTGAGAGCAACAGAAAAAATTTCAACAAGACCTTGAAAGAGTCTATTTAGCTTATCAGAAAGGAGGTCAAGAGGTGATTTGATTACAGTGCCTAAGTGCCGTCAGCAGAAGAAAACACCAGTTTCTAAAGAGCTTTTTAATCTATCAGAGAAAGCTGGAACAAGAGCCAGTGGCTGAGAGATGAAGGCAGACAAATGCAAATAAGACACGGGGAGCATATCTTTAGCAGAGGGGAGATAAACGGGAAGAGCAAACTCAAGGAGAATGGCCTCAGTATCTCTGGGTGCCTTCAAGTGGGAGCTGGATAATGTGCTCAAGCCAGAGAGGAGCCGGGTTGGTTCCAAGGTGGCATTTGGAAGCCTGTGGTACATGGGTACATGAATAAAGCGCTCTGGCACCTCTTTGTCTCCTAATTGCAAGAAAATCCAAGTTCCTTGGCCTAGTCAGAAAAACGTTTGAGCACAGGCTTTGGGCAAAGTTCGGTCACCAGGAAGAGTTCAGCTCAGTGTTCATCGTTTCTAAGTCAAAATTGAATCCTGGGGGCCTGGGCTTCCAGAGGCTTGGTGGACTGAGCCTGTTCCTCCTGGCATCGGACCCATCACGTGCTGGTGAGAAATTCCAGTCTAGTGGAAGGAAAAGCTGTCATGGGTAGGAATTAAGGCATTGCCAATGAAAAGCATAAACCAAAAGAACATTACCAGAAGTCCATCTGATCCTGCACCTGTATCTGGCACTGGGACAGAATTCTAGGAGGGACTTGTTTAAAATTAAAAACCTCAAGTCTGGAGTGATTTTTCCTTGGAATTTCTTCCTTCTTTCAAGCAGTTTGTGACTGATGGACTCCTGAAGTGGACGTTGACACACAGCTATTAACAGGCCCTGGTGGTTCTCCCCTGAAAACTCCAGGCTGGTTTTGGATCTATTACATTTTTGCCTGGAGCAATAGCATTCATCACTTAATAACTCTGTGTGGGGAAAAGTATATTTTTTTGCTTGTCTCAAATCTTCTGATCCCCACTGGTACCCTTAATTTTTTTCGTGTGAGGAGCATGATGTATTTACTAATTGACATTTCTTTGTGCTATTCAAGATTGTTGAGGCTTCTCTCCCACCATTTTGTATATACAAATAGTATGTGAGAAAATGCTATTCTTTTGGATTTGCCTTATCTTGGATTGGCCAGGAAAATTCTTATTTTTTAATTTTAATTTGACCTATTTCTAACTCAAACATCTTTGTGCATCTCTGGAGAACAGACACTAAGCTCAAGCAAAAGAACTTCTAAGTGCTAATTTCTATGTTTCTCATCTGAATCCCTCTGTTTGGTGATAAGAGAAGGTTTCTAAGTCTGGATTCTCCTGGGATGTCTGGGCAGCTCCCTCTTTAATATTGCTGTGTTTTTTCCTTTATTTCTCTGAACAGCTTTGTTCAATAAAAGAAAACTATTAACAAATAAACCAGTAAAGTCCTTTCTGGCCCAGGGGCTGTTTGCTGGTGAAACCAATATTTAAATATTTGCCACTTGAATGTGAAGGAATTTCCTGAGTTGTGCTGTCTGGCAGATAAGGCAGATTATCCAGCATACAGTTAAAGTTCTGGTGCAGTGCAGGAAATAATTTCCTGTCAGTAGTGGGTGTTTACCAGCGAGTAAGTGAATCCTACCATGACTGGACCCATCTTCTTTCTCCTTAACTCCATGAGCTGTTGTAGTGAGGGTCCATCTACAGGTGGGAAAAATGGGCCAAAGATGGGTCACCCTGCTGAATGTTTGCCAAACTCTGCTGAAGGCAGCTATTTTGTCTGAAACAAGCAGACAAAAAAACCCAACAAAGAAACCAAAAAACAACCAACCAAAAAAACCCCAAAACCAAAGAAAAAAGCAGTCTGATTTATTCCAGATTCTTTCTTTATATGGCTATAGAAATTTTTTAAAAAATACAGTTTCAGACATCAGCTTTTAAAAACTTATTAATCTTTTCAATTTAATTAACTTAATTTATTAAATAAAAGTTCAAATAAAGTTTAACTATCAAAAAAAGAAAATAAAATATATCAGAGTATCTAAAAGAAATATATTACTTGACCCATGCTGAGGGTTAAGTAGTTTGGTAGTGTAACAAAAGTCAGTGTTCAGCTTTCCAATCTAGCCCATGCTTGGAAAGTTTTTATCAACTCTTGAAAGGTATTTTAGTTGTGACAGCTGTTTCCTCTGTTTGTTTGGGTGGGAAACCTGAGTGAATAATCCTGCCTATTCAAGTCATTAGGGACATATGGGAATTCTCTTCACTGTTTGCTACAAAGTAGCATGTGCCCAGTTTCCATCCGAAAATTAGACCAACAGTTCCCAGCTGGACAAACTAGGAGGCAATCTTGATGTGGAAGTGTTTGCAGTGTAAATACACAAACCACAGATAGTTAGCCCTGCTTTACCAAGTCCATAATAAAGGCCAGAGCCTTAAAATCTGGAATTTGATAATTCCAGTAAGGGCTAGAGAGTCTGCACAGAACTTAGCTTTGATTTTCTGAATCCGTTCCTTGTTTTGAGTAGATCATCCTTCCTGCACAAGGGAAAAACTTGCCCAAAACATCCCTTAACAGCATGAACTTTTTTTCTCAAGTACCTACTTAGGGATGAGGGAAACACACTGTTAAATGTGGGTTTTCCAGTTGTGTTTAATCACTCTTATTGCTTGGAAGGCATGTGAGGATATGAACATGTGACATCAGCCATCTGGAGACGATTCTGGTCCAGCCAGACTGTCCCTGTTGTCACTCACAGCTGTGCCACCCTTCCCAAGAGTGTGGCAGGGATGGCATGGTGTCCTGAGCACATGCTGGAGTCATTCCTGTTGGGATGCACATCGGGCTGTTTGCTCAGCACCACCAGTGCTGCTTTTCCAGAAAGCAGGAGTGACAAAGCCTGGCTTCATTCACATTCATGGCATCCCAGCCCCACGGCACTCGTGCCTTGGGGACCATCCCTGTGGGCAGTGGCAGGATGATTAAATAAAAAACCATGTTGTATTAAAGCTCCCAAGGTACGGGCTTGTCCTGCTCTGGGTAAAGAGATGACCAGTCTTGACTTCACCCCCTTTCCTCACCTCAGGCAGTGAATTTCAAAGGTTCAAAAAGTACATGCATGGCTTCAAAACATAATAATCCACTTCGATCAATTTTTCTTTTCCTCTGAGCCTTTTGGGGCCATCTGACCACATTTCTCAATTTGGGATTTCATCTCATCACCGTGAAGCTCTAAAAACCCAAGGAGAAAGGCAAGGTGGGATCCTCAGCTCACCCTGTGGCTCCTCGAGGCTTTACCTCGAGCACTGGTTTTTATGAGGCTCATGCTACAGGTCTCAAGGAAGACAATGCCAGCAGCCACAACATGACAGCATCTAAATGCCATTCATCAAGCCTGCATGGTTTGCTTTCAGCTGCTTTTAATCTTTCCCAGTCTCTCTGAGGGAACAGCTTGGATCCTCCTGTGAACTGGAGAGTTCAGTCTCCCTCAGCAGACCCCAGACACAGGCAGTTAACAGCGACAGGCTTTTCAGCAGCCACAAAATAAAGGGCTGGATTTTTTTTTTTAATGGATGCTATTAGTGTTCTGGGAAGAGCCTGGACTCATGCTCATTAAGTCAGCAGTTTCCAAAGTATTTCTAGAGAGGAAAAGAGCATAACTAGTTGAAATTCTTATTGTTGTAGCAAATGATCAATGCACTTACTCACAGGGCCTCAGTGGCTGTGATTAATTCATAGCCAGAAATAATAATGGAGGGCCTGCTGCGATGCCATTACCTTATCTCTGCCTCACTGGTTGATTCTCAGGTAAAAGTGAAAACAACCCTTAATTACTTGGTTAAAAACCCGACACTGAGGAACAAATGAACTGATACAGCCACCTCTGCCACCACACTTCAGAGCTCCCAGAGATAATTGAATGGAAAGAAATGCACTTCAAAGTCCTCCAAGAGCGAGCCCTGAGAGAAAATACCTGGATGTGCCCAGTGGAACAGCCCGTGACCGGGGAGTGGCCAGCTGCAGGGATGACCTGCACTGGGAGCACTCTTCCCACTGCTGGAGGGCTGGCTTATTCCCATGGTGCTTTCAGGAGCACCTTCACCATCCCGTTCAGGTGCTTCTCACCAGTTGTACAGTCATCAGTGCTGTTCCCTTTTTTCAGAGAGGAGTTGATGCCTTCAGACCTACAACCCAGAAAGCAAAGCTCAAAGATGGCCAGCCAGCACCCCTCTGGTACTGGCTAGGGACAGGTTTGTCCAGTCAAGGCTTGAATATCTCAAAGGACTGACACTCGCCCACCTTCCTGGGCCCCTGTCCCAAGTGTCTGACCATCCCCAGGGTGAATTTCTCTCCTAATGTCTAATCGGAATTTCACTGGCCACAAATTGCATCCATTGCTCTCTTCCTTTCACTTGGGATCTCCAAGAAGAATCTTGCTCCACCTTCTCACCCCAATCAGTGGCCCTGTTCTCAAAATTAATTTTCCTCCTCTTTCCCTTGCTGCCTTGCTGGCTATGCCAGCAGCAGAAGAGACATCTCACGTGGAGATGTGCCTGCACGGTGGTTCTTCAGGTAGATTAGGGCATCCTCTTAGAGTCCAGGCTTCCAGGGCTGTGTAAATATGGAGCAGACATTCAGATGTCCTTGACAGGGCCAAGCAGACGGGCTTGTTCCTGCTGCAGTAGGATGGATGTCATTGATCCTGAGCCACTCTATTTAAGGGCACAGGCAAATAAAAATGCAGGAGAAAATCCGCCACTTTACATGGTGATGCTTTTAATTGCCTTGGCTAAATGGGAAATTAAACGCTGGAAACTTCAAGTCCTGTTTGATGTTTAGCATCCCTGCTCCAAGAGCACGGGTTCTCCGGGCACGGCTTTGGTACGCCCAGGGAGCGTGAAATCACTCCCAAATTGCTCGACGTGTAGGGTAATTGGCCTCCATTGCCTGAAACACTCCAGCTGCAGGCTCGAGGAGCAGACACCACCTCCCAAGTGGAACAAACTCAGAGATCCCTCTGAGGCTCTGTACGTGGCATCGAGAGCTCCTTGTCCGACTGCTGCAGAGAACATCTCCTGCTTCTCTGGAGGAGCTCGGTCCATCGCAAGGCTGGGGAAATCAGTCCCCAGAGAGAGAGCAAGAGAGATGCGTCCCATCATCAGCCCTGTGCTATGCGTTTTCCATTTTCTCATTTTGCTCAATCAAGGCACATTTGATTTCATATTAGGAGCATGAGGAAAGAGAAAAGATCCCAGGCTGAAGCATGTTTCTGCTCCAAGACCAAACAGTCCTTTGCACAGACACCTCACACGCTGGTGGCCATCCTTGCTGCCTCTCCCAGTCCTGCCATGCCTTTGGAGTTGAGGACTTTGGGTGTGGTGGTGAAACCCAGTCTTCAAGATTCTTGTTCATGGATTTGTACGGTGGCTCAGAGACGTTCCCTGCTCTCTTTTGTCCTTTCCTAATAACTCCTTGCAGCAACAGGAGAGGTCACAAGAGTGCTTTGCAAACCTGTGCAACTCTCCGGGACCATGGAGCAGGGCTGAGATCCAGTTCCAAGCTCATGACCAGGCTTCAGAAGAAATCCCACCCTCACATTTCAGGACCCTCTCCCCACATCTTCTGTAATCTCCAGAAGCCCAGACCCACCCCCAGGGAATGTGCAGCAACTCCCAGCTTTCCACACTTCTAAAAGCTGTTTCATTAGCAGTATTGCTGGGCACGATCTGCTGCCAGACTGCAGGAAATCTTGGCAGGCTCCTGGGATGTCAGGGCTTGGGAATCAGCAGAACAGTTCCTTTCCACACACAGCATCCCTGTGATCTGATGCTGCTGGCTTCTCCATTCACTGTCCATATATTCACTTAGATGTTAGGACCAGAGGATCAGAAGACAACCTGCAAGATTCATGTACAGCTGTGGGTCTTTTGGCAGAGAAAGAGGCTGGTGGCATTGAGGGGAGTTATTCTCCAGCTGAAGGAAAGAGAAAAGCTGGTATTTGCAATCTTGGTTCTTTTTTTCTTTTTTTCTTTTTTTTTTTTGTTCTTTTTTTAATATTTTTTTTCCCCACTCCAGACACAAAAGACCAGACAGGTGTAAGTAGTTGAAGCTATGTTAAAACCTATTTATAGCGGCTGAAAAATTTCATGTCTTCAGATTATTGCTTTTAATGGTTGATCATAGGTCATTTGGGGAACAGGGCAAGAATCTTTGTATCAGTACACGGAAGAAAGCAAGAGGGGGAAACATCCTGAGAGATCACCTGACCAAAACTAAGTTCCAAAACTTTTAGAGAAGGCATTTCCACCTCTTCCCTCAGGAGATAAGAGGCATCAGTATCACAATGCTGGTGGGGAAATACAGGTTAACAGGGAAAAATAAAACCCTACTGCCAAGGGAGGGGAACAGCCATTTGCAGCACGAAGGAGGTATCAGGAGCAGAGATGCTCCTCCGGACACTGCACACTCGATGTGTAAATTGCTTTTGCTGGCCAGCAGGAGAGACAGAAGGGAGGCAGTACGGTTTGCCGAGTTTTTCTCCTCCACGAGGGATAGACCCGGCTGAATTCAGCACTGATAAAGATCACCTCATTATCTCCCACAAAGACCACACAATTACAGAGTGTCTCTGATGGGAGTGGTGATAAACACCAGCATGAGCTCACCTCCTCCATTCACTCACTTGTTTATTTGGGAGGTTTCTTAATACGCCGAGAGGCAGTGAAACCACTGCTAATCCGCCCCCGAGAAGGATCTTGGCCGGGAAAGAGGAGCTGTCATCACCACCACATCCTTTCAGCCAGACACTAGAGATCAACAGCTGTGATACTGCATGGAAACTCCCAACAGCAGCTCCTGGCATCAGTGTCTCCTCCCTGCAGTCCTGGTCCTTGCCTGACCCCCTTGTAACCAAACTGTCCCAGTTCCTTCCTGTCAGCCGAGTGCCACAAGCAGCCTCAAGGACTGGCAGGTCCTGGAAGGGCTCTGGTGACACCAGTGCTTGGTGCTGTCCTCTCCACCCACTCTGCTCTCTCTTCCCAACTTGAATCCTTTCAAGAACAGGAGGGTGGATCTTCTCAAAGCCCCCAGGATTTTCACAGCTGATCCAGCACACAGCTGGCAGGGCGCACATCCATCACATATTTCCAAAAGCTCGCAGAGCTTTTCTTCTCCCTGCTTTCTTCCTCCTCTTCCTTTTATTTTTTATATTCTCAGGTGAACACCGAATATTTCAAAGAGATATCTGCCAGCATTGAAGCTTTGAAGCCAGCTGGTGGAGCAACCTCAGGTGACATGGAGAAGGAGCAGGGCCCAGCTGGGTGTCTTCCCAGGAGAACTGAATCAAAGCCAGAAGAAATGACAGCACAAGCTGATCCGACTCAGTCTGTCTGGGCTTTCTCCCTCCCTCCGTTACTGAGCCCAGCCCAATAGCCCTTCCAGGTTTAAAATTAGCAAAACCTTTGCTAAGCTTCAGATTAAGTTCCTGGGTCACCAGCAGAGATGGCCTGTGGCAAAGCCCTGGATTTTATCTTTAATTATCGGCAGGAATATTATATTCTTGCAGAAACTGAGCTGAGAAGAAGCCACCATCTGTGATCCCTGCTGTAGAGCTGAGCATCTGCTCAAGGGAGGGCTGGTAATCAGGAGGAGAGGGGTCAACAGAAGATGATCTTCTAAGTCTTCCTCTATAGACTGAATCTCTAATATGTTTACTTAGCCAGATGCAAATCCTTTTCGCAACCTCATGGCACTGCTGAGTACAAGCATGCACAGAAAATTAACAAAGCTGGAGCATCAATTCCTCGTCTATCGCCAGTATGAGACTCCTGGTGACTGCGTGGGAGGAAGGAAAATGTGCTCTTTCCAGTGTCCGGGGAAACAAAGCTGAGTTTCCAGCAGCGCTGTCCAATCCTTAACCAAGAAATCCTGTACAGCACCTCACAGCTTCCCTCTCTCTCCTGGCTGCTCTTCTTCCCTGATTTGCTCCTGGGCTGTTCCTTCCCTGGGTCCCCAGGGGCTCAGTCTTGCCCTTGTCCACAGCCAGCAGCAGAGTTTGCCCATGGCCAGTGACCTAAGGCAAGAGAACATCAAAACACAGGAATGGGATGGAGTGCAAAACCATTGCAGGGCCAGCAGTTGGACTTTGATGATCCTTGTGGGTCCCTTTCAACTCAGGATATTCTATGGTTATATGGTCTCCGAGTGCGCTCAGAAGCAGATGAAAGAGTACTACAGCAGCAGCCTGGGATACAGACCCCTCACCTGGGCATCCTGTGCCTGCTGGAAACAATCCTGCTTCCTCCTGCCTGCTGGTTGGAGGTTATTTTCCTTGATGGGAACTAGAGAAGCATCCTAGTGACCACTCCGCTGGAGCAGAAACCTCTCATGGCCACCTTATTTCTTGCTGGGGCAAGGACAAAGCGTCACTTGGAAAGTGGGGACACTGACTGCATTTGTCTGTTCGCATATGTCTGATCTGTGCTGAAGGAGCAGGGGGAACTGGAAGCCAAGCTGTGAATTATTACATGGTTGTGGAGCCACCAGAAATTCCCTGTATAGCATCCTGGACTGGCCTGGAAAGGGTGCGCTGGCTGGAGAGGAGGCATGGGCAGGAAAGGACAGGAAGGCAGCACAGCGTGGGCTGAGCTACTCACAGCGTGGATGGCCCTGGCTTGGGGCAGGTCAGTGTATCTGGAGCTCGTCTTTTCACAATTCCTTCTTCTCTCTGCTCTTGACAAAACATGCTCAGGTGTATGTGTGGTGTGCCTAAGGTTCAAGGTCACCTTGTATTCAGCCCAACACAATGAAATCTTAAAGGAACAGGGTATAACAAAAGAGCTGGATGGCTTTGAGCCTCTCAAGGAGTGAAGGGACTTGAAATAGATCACAGCTACCCGGCGCTTAGAAAGCCCTCTGTCCACTGCCTTCGCTGGCCGCTTCGTGAGACATCCTGCTCCTGAAGTGCAGAGGTCTGGGGATCCCCTCTGAGCTGACAGTGACAGCTGAGGAGGAATGAGGCTGGCTGAAGCAGAGCCTGCGTAATGCCATTCCAACCCAGCCAGCCAGGTCAATTAAAAAATAAAGACAAAGGCTCTTGGTGCGGGTCTGCCGTCCCTATCAAATCCATTATCTCCCCCCACCAACAGAAAGAGGGCAATTGTTCACGTAAGACACAGCTAATAATATCTGAGTACAGGACATTGCTGCTAAATTATAGGGAGGGCTTGGGAAGGGAAATTAGTGTCATTTGCAAGCCCAATAATAGGGGCTGTGCAGCATGAATGCCGATGCGGGAGCGGGCTGGAGGACGGAGAGTGGCTTATGCAACCGTCCCCGTCCTCCCGCGGCGGTGCAGCCGGGCTGGCAGGCGGCACAGTGTGGGGCTGAGGAGCAGGAGAGCACGGGAGAAGTGGGCTCGAAAGCCAAAGGCAGGTAAAAACAGAGGGCAAAGCAGACACCTGAGGGTGGAGGCATCAGAAGCTTCTCTTAGAGAAGAAGCCTCAGCCCTTCCCTCCCGGCTGAGCTTTGGCACAAAAGACACAGAGCAGAGTTTAGAGGCTTCAGAGTTTAAGATTCCCTCCCAGAGCACCAGCTACAAGGGGTGAGAGGTCTGGTGGTTTCAACTGAAAGGGCACTTTCTGGGCACCTTCTAGGAGCAATCAAGTCCCGTGGGGAAACTGAGGCACAGAGAGACTGCACAGTCTGTGCTGTGGTTTGAACCCTAAGGCAATTCTTGAGCACTTCTCAGTGATGTGAAATGTGGTACTGCTCCCTGGGACAGCTGCATTCCTGCAGCAGGCAAAGCATTTCCCATTTCTGACTACAGACACATCTTGAGCAAAAATCATAGAATCATTGAATGGTTTGGGTTGGAAGGGACCTCAAAAATCATCCGCCTCAAACTCCCATGCCATGGATAGAAACACCGTCCACTGAACCAGGTTGCTCAGAGCCCCCACCCAGCCCAGCCTTGAACACTTTCAGGGATGGGGAATCCACAACTTCTCTGGGCAACCTGTGCCAGTGTCTCACCACTCTCACAGTAAAGAACTTCTTCATATCCAATCCAAATCTACTCTCTCAGTTTGAAGCCATTCCCCCTTGTCCTGTTACTACAGGCCCTTGTAAATAGTTCTTCCCCGTCTTCCTTGTAGGCTCCCTTCAGGTACTGGAAGGCTGCAATTAGGTCACTCTGAAGCCTTCCCGTCTCCAGGCTGAACAATTCCTTTCCTCATAGCAGAGGTTCTCATCTATCAACCCCCCAAGCCCTTCTCAGCAGGGCTGCTCTCAATCTCTTCATCCTCCAGCCTGGATTTATACCAGGGGTTGCCCAAACCCACATGCAGCACCCTGCACTTGGTCTTGTTAAACCTCATGAGATGCCCACGGTCCCTCTGGATGGCACCCCATCCTTCTGGTGTGTCACTCACACCACTCAGCTTGGTGTCATCTGCAAACTTGCTGAGGGTGCACTCAATCCCTTCATCTATGTCATTAATGAAAATATTAAATAACGCTGATCCCTGAGGGACACCACTTGTCACTGATGTCCATCATTACTCTGAGCCATTGACCAACACTCTCTGGGTGTGACTGTCCAACCAATGTGTCACAGAGAAGCAGAAGTGCTCTCTGACCAAATGCTCTCAGGCTGCTACCAAACCTAAAGTGTACCTAAACAAAAAAAAAGGAAACGAAGCTGTGTCCAACTCCTGCAAAGACCAGTGTCCCCTTCCTGCCTGCTGAGTTATTTCTCAAATTCCTTGACCTTGGACCCCTCCCAGGGCCCCTCCTGTAGCTGATTAGGAAATGCTCCATTCCTGATGAACAGGTGAAGCTGTGATTATACTAATCAGCTGCTCATTAGGGTTGCTTGGCTTCAGCTGATAAAACATCAGCCCCATGGTGTATGGCCAACTCTGTCATCTGGGGATGTCAAAGATCCTCAGCTCTGTTGTTGTCCCCACTTGGTTTTGCTCACAGATGGGGAAGGGCTCTCCAGGACACATCTGGCATCTGGCAAGCAAATCTCATCCCAGCAGATATGAGCCTCTTTCAGGCTGTGGAATGATCACAACAGAGCCGTGCCTCTGACTCTCAGATGGGAATTTTGGACACTGAGAGACCTGACCCCTCAGGTGGAGGTAGCAGAGACCCTCAGTGCTGGAGTCAGCAGAGGCTGGTCCAGACTCCTTTCCATGTTCCTACAGATGTGGCATCTCCAAGAGTCAGGCCCTGGACAGGCAGAAGAGTCACCATGGATCTCATCCTGCCTCCTTCACAACTGTGACATGGGAGAGAATTCCCCCTGGGCTACCTGCAGTCTCTGGAGATTTCCTGAAGAAGCTACTGCTCTTCTTTTTCGGTCTATCATCCTGACAGCTGTCCCCAAGGAGGTCTCAAAACCAAGACCCCAGCACAGCTGAGTGCCAGAGACAGACACACCACTGTGCTCTGGCAAATCTCAGCCTCCTCCAGCCCTCCTCACCAAAGGCTGGGGACACAGCCATGCTCTTCCCCTTCTCTTTCTTGCTTTGTTCCATCCTCTCAATCAGGCTCTGGCTCAGAAAGGTTTCATTGCACAACAGCTATACGGGCTTTAGAAAGATGCAATTAAGATGAAACCCACTTATTTAAGGCAGCTCCTCTCCCAGCACTGCTCTAATGTCACCTTTGATCACTGAAACCAGCCCAGCTCACAGACTGCCAGGGACATGTCCTTTCATTTCTCCCCTTCCTCCTCTCTCCATTCAGACAAAACTGGTTTCTTTCTTCCTGCTGGTGCTCCGAGCATTTTGCAGAGCAAAGGACGGTCATTTTTGCATTGGCCAGCAGGAAAAAAAAGAGTGAAATGCCCTGGCTGTGGGCCATGAAGGTTGGAAAGGTCACATAGATCATGCTGCATTTTGGGCTCAGACAGCTTGGCCCAGGCACAGCGCTGCCCTGGGGCTGTGCTGCAAATAAGGTTGGGCTTGGGATGGGCAGGGACCCCTCTACTAATGAATCTGGAAGGAAATTTTCCTTCCAGAATACCCTGAATTTATTGGGGAAGGCTGGACCATTTCCCCCACTTATAACAGCCAGTTCAGCTCAAACCATCGCTTAGGCATAGCTTAGCTTTAAACCCCCTGGCAGATCCTGCTTTCACTTGCACACAGGAGCTGCTGGATCAGGACTCTGCTCAGCAGCCTCCATCCATCCATACACACACACATTTGATTGTCAGGCATTGAAACCCCAGATTTCCTTGTCATTAATGCATCTATCAGGTAGCATTTTCTATTAGACTGGAGGTTTCCTGATTGTCAGCACTTCCACCCACACAGGCAGGTCTCTTCTGAACTCCATCTCTCTGCCTCCAAACCTCACTGCATTGCATTTTCTTTGGAAATGGAGAGCGAATACATGTATATCCCTCTGTTCTCTCAGGGAGATGGCAGAGCAATTTGCAGGGTTCCCTGGGTGGACAAGCTCCTTTATCTGAACTGTAACTTCAATCTATTTTGTTTTGATCTGCAGGAGAGATATCTCTTCCTGAGGGTGGAGAGAAGAGCAAGAAGCGGTCCTGTTACAAAACACCAGTGATTTGCAATTCATCACCAGCCCAGGGCCAGGTGCACTCCCCACTGCCATCTCAGGGGGACATTTTTTTCTAATTCTGAGAAGTGGACGTTGTCATGCCACAAGTCTCAGCACTGGTATTACAGATTCCTTCTGATCTCTCCAAGTATCTCTGATTTAGCAGCTTCTGAAGATTTCTGAGCACAGAGCAGATTTCGACCCTACGAAGGTGACAGCCCATGGGCCAAATTCTGTGTATCTGCGAGTCTTGGAGTGACACTACAGTGAGGGACCACAGCCCCTGGCTCAGCTAAATCATTTGGTCACCCCTGACAGGGGGAAATTTGTCAACTCTCAGCAAGATACAGTTTTAGAGGCATCCTACTCCATCAGACTGCTAGGGGGGCTGCACGCTCCATTGCTGCTTTGATTAGGAGCTGGGGGCAGCAGGGGTTGGATGCACCCTCTCCCCGTCCTGATCTACGATGCCAGCTGAGTTGAAGCTGGCTCCCAGGATCTTGATGCTTTAGGAGAGAGGTGTCAGTGATGGCTCTGGGGAGGACAGTGAAGAAACCAGCCCAGGTGCTCCTTCTGCCTGTGAATCAGTCCAGATGGGCCATCGCTGACCTGCTGAGAGCCGAGTGCTCTTCCAGGCAGCTCGGACACAGATGGGATATCAAGCATGGCAGGGCTCCTGCAGCACACCCTGCTCAGAGCAGCCAGGGAGGGCGAAGCACAAAGCAAGTGGTTTCTTGGGAACACTGGGATCTCCACAGCACATCCCGCTCTGCCCACGGTCATGGAGCTTAAACAGCCACTGCCTGAGAGGCTGTGCCTGTGCCTGCCTCCTCCAGGTCTCTCGTCCTGCCTTCCCCCTCCGTGGAGACCAGCTTTTGTCACTTAAAGGTGTGATCAGGAAATGGAGGGCTTTTAAAAACACTGCTATTAAGAGCAATAAAAATAATAGAGCAGGAACGTATGTCTCTCCACAGGGCCATCACCTTCTGCTCACTTGGATTGAAGTGTTTTACCATCAGAGCACGACAGCATGCTGATACCTCACCAGAGCAACAAAGCTGAAGGCTTTATTACTGTTATTAACCTGGTTTTCTGAAGAAAGGCAACAGAACACCACGTGTACCCATCAGTGTGTCAGCCCACCCTCGTAAATCCTTAATCGGTCAGCTAATTTCAACCCACAGGGCTCGAAAGGTAGAGGCTGCCAGAAGGCTCAGTCTGTGCATGTGTCACTGGGACAGGCAGAGGGACAGGCAGAGCCCCAGTGAACACACAGCTGGACAGCCTGTGGGGACAGATCAGCCCCTTCCCAGACACCAGAGAGCACCCTGGGAAAGTACACAATCCTTTTAGACCTCGGGGAAACAGAAAGACAGGGTGTGGGCTTTTTTAAGCCCTTGTTGGTTCCCTGGTCCAGGATGGAGCCAGCACCAAGCTACAGGACCCAGGAGAGGCTGGGCCTGAGCTCTTTGTCCCCATTTGTCCTGTCACAGCACTGCCAGCAGGCAGTTCCCAAAGCCTTGGTTTGATATAAGCCCTGACACATCTCGTGTCCCAGAGAGACTCCCAAGGGGTTTTCAGGCCCTCCGGGCTGGGCTGGCTGAACAGAGGTAACTGGACACCCCAACCCTGAAGCTGCACAGGGCTCCTCTCAAGGGACCCAGACCTGGTTTGGGCAGTCGACCATCCCTCTTCATGGTCATTGCTCCAACAAACACAACTCAGCCCCACTGCTAACACCACACTTCCCAGTCACACCTGTTTGGGCACTGGCTCTCAAAGGCTTTCCATTTCATCCCTCCATATTCTTCAAATAATCGTGCCCTAGGACTGTTGATTTTCCATGGGCTGCTAAGGGAAGCACATTAACTTTCCTCCAGGGAGGCAGAGCTGCCCATGTCCTTCAAGAGCCGTGAGGGAGAGCAGGGACTAAGAGTCTCCACACACAACCACAGGCAATGCCGCATGTCCAGGAGCACAACACCAAGGTTTCATTGCCTGGGTTACATCCAAGCCACCATCCATCACCCAGGAACCAACCCAGGCAAGCAGCCAGACTGGCAAGGACAGGGAGGGTTTCCCATGGAAAGCTGAAGTCAGTCCAAGCCACGGGCACAATTCAGCCAAGAGTCCTCGCTCCTCACGCTCCCTGAGGAGCAGGGAGAGCTCTCCATCCACTACCTGGAGCTCACGTGTCTTGGTCTGTCACTTCAGCCCACTCCCACACAGATTCTCACTCTGTTTAGCAACACATGTGCACAGGCTAAACAGCAGGTCTGGAGCAGTTTAGTTTTGCTCATATTTTCTTCCTTCATTACTGAGGCAAATAATCTGTTTTAGCAGGCAGAGGTGCATTGCTCTTGCTACTTTTTACATGCTGCTTGTTGAAAGCAAGGCTGCCCTGATGTCAGTCTGCGTGAGGCAGATTAAGGCCTCCATAACTGCCCTTTATCTAGTAAAATCTCAGTTGTTGCTGCCATGACTGAAGTTCTCCTGTCCCCTCAGTGGTGGCAGGAAGGAACAATTCCACCCTGCCCAGCAGTTTGATCCCTGACCCACACCAAATTGCTGAATGTTGTGCACAAACAACACTGTTCAAGGGGTGACCAACTTCCTTACAGTGAGAAACCCCAAGGGCCTAAATCACCTCTGGGGTGAAGCAGGTCTCAGCACCAGGCTGTTTGGACTGGCAGTAAGCAACTATAAAGGAGTGGGAACTAAAGATCAAACTACACCAAGGACTTAAAACTGAGCTGAACTTCTGGCCAGGGTTTAAGCTGCACAGCAGCGCACCCTTGGAGTAAAGCAGCAAAATAAATGAAGTCACCGAAACAACCACACTCCCTGCATCTTTAAGGTCAGGATTTTCACACCACTCTCTCTCCTGTGCCTTGGCTTTCAGAGTCTGTTCTTCACAGGTACAGAGAGTCACAAGTCTGCGAGGTGGGGGGAAAAACACAACAAAACCAACAAACCAGGGAAGTGACTTTTACCATTATCATTTTCCCTGTCTCCCAGCAACAACCGTGTCTTCTCCACCTTGCTCCCCTTCCAGCACCTCACAGCTGGCAGAGATCTTACGAACAAACAAGGCTCCCTGCAGCGAGAGCTGCCTGGCAAGGGCTGATACTTCAGTCTAGCATGAGGACGATCTTTTCACCTGCAGAGGTGACAGCTCTTCGTTTATGTCTAACCGTCAGCTCTTGTCCTCCATCTGCGAAGATTCCCAGCCCCATTCCAGGGCTGAACAGATGGTGACAGTGTCTGGGCTGATGCCCAAGTGTCAACAAGACACTTTTTGTTTCCACACAGACTTATCCCTGCGAAGGGAAGTGGAAAAAAAAAGCATGTGATAAGACACTGCCACCTCACCCTGTCTAAACAGTCACACTAACCCCAGGACAAGTTCTCTGGGTTTGTGTTATTAATGTTCCCTCTCTTAGGCTGAGGGAGGGTTTCCCAGGGGATGGATTTTGCTCCAAGAGACCTTTCTGTGCCTGTCTCAGGAGGGGAATTAGCAATTGGAGCCTCCTCCAGAGCTTGTCTTTTTTGCAATTAATACATGAATAATCAGCATAATTTCATGCCAATTGTTTTGTGTTTTGACACCGCAGATATTCTGTGTTCCTCTGCTACCCAGCTCCTCTGCTCCTTTTAATGGAATTGATTGAGTGCTAAACCACGAGTTCCACATCCTCAGAATCATTCACACAACTGGTGTTGTGACAGAGCAGGGCACAGGCAGAAGCATATCCTCAGAAGAATGCACCATTTGCACATTAAAGTCAAGCACAGTCAGTGTTTGAGGACTTCCGGGGCAAAGTTGTTGAGAAGAGGTTGTGGCTGGGTGCCTCTTCTGAGGTGGCTCTGATAGGATCCCATCAGCTTACCCACGTCTGTGGTCAACCATGCCTGCCTGGGGACAGCAGAATTTGACACCTCTGTAGATGTGTTTTCCTGACATTTTCATCATCAAACTCTGATTTCAGCTTCCAGATGGCTTGGAATGCCTGCGTGCTGTGGAAAATCCGTTGCTCTGTGCTGCCTCACGAAACCCATTCTGGAAACATCGTGGGTGTCCATCCATTGCTTACTGGTCCTAGTGGTGATGAGGGACTAGAACGCTTTTCTTCAGAGCACTCATGTGGAATTTATGCCACTCCTTTGTCTATCCCAGGCAGAAGATAGGTCCATGGCATAGGACAATATGGTCTCTATGCCATGAGATTTCCTCTAGAAAATTTCAGGACAAAAATCCACAGGCAAGGGTAGAAAAATGTCCCTGAGTAGTTAAAGTCCATAGGGCCATTGAGGAACTCAAGGATCACAGTATGCCCAAAGGCAAGGTGAACCTCTGTATCCCTGGAGGCAGGCCTGTCTGATCTGCTGTTCATACTGCCACCAACCTTGGTGCCTTTGTGTGCCATCACAGGCAAATTAAAAATGGTAACTATGAGCAAGTGCATTCAGCACACACTGGTCAGGCAGCGTCTCAGCCAGACTGAGGATCACTGGGGAGCTCGGGAGCACCAGCAAAGTTGTATTGAAAGGAATTGTGATCCATGCTGGATTTATCCAGGGGAGCAACAAGGATTTATGGTCCATCACAAATATAGGACCATATTTGAGTTCATTAACCCTGTTTCCATTCCAATGGCACATTGTGCTTGGATTCACAATCTCTCAGGCAAAGCAGGCTGGACCCTGCTCATACCACATGTGAGCCATCCTTATTAAACTCAAGAAAATTCTTCTTTGCTGTCCGGGGATGCCGGATCAAGGCTTCCTTACACGCAGGGCTGCCAGGAGGAGACCAAGGGCTGTGAGCTGTGAAGGTCCTCCGGTAGCCCAGAGCTACAGCCACCAGGCACCACAGGTCTCCTCCTGACCCTTTTCCTCTGAGTGCAGAACAGCAGCAGAGTTATTAAAGCACCAGCTGGGCTGGCAAAAATAAATCTCTTCAATCCGCCTGCAAAACCAGAGCGGCACAAGATGACACTTGACTTCCTCTTGGGTGCCCCTGTGGGCTCTGGGGCACCTGCCATCCTCCCTCCTGCATGTGTTTGTGGGCATATCCTCAAGCTGTGTTTACAAAGGAATTCAGGCTCCTTTAGGATAAGACGTTGCTATAGAAACAGCAGAAAGGAGACTGAGCTCCCTGGGAGAAGGCCTGGACCCTATTGGCTTAAACACCAGGAAAGCCCATGAGGGGAATACAATTGTCTGGAGATGGAGCAGGGAGCACAGTCTGTTTCAATGAGCACATCCTCCTTTTGGGAAAAGTAGGAAACTGAGTTTCTACAGCCCTCTACAAGACCAAAAAGTTTCCAGTGCAAGAAGAATGTCCCTTCACAGGGAACACCAAGAGACATTTTCCAGCCTTGAGGTGGGATCTTGAACTCAACCGCCCTGCCGGAAAACTTCTACTCAGCTGGAGCTTGAGCTCATACCTCACCACTGCTGTCATCACTGCGTGGTGCCTCTGCGTGGCAGATGAGGGATGACTGGTCACAGAAAATGCAGAGGACCAGAGTCAAGATGCAGCTGGATAATTGAAACCTCTTACAACAGATGAGCTCCGGATAAACCTGCAACAGGATCATTAAAAAGGTGCCCGACTCTCATCCACGTAAGAGCCATTTCAAAATGCAAGCTACAAACCAAGAAAATAGTAACTCAGCCCCAGGGCCACATCCTCCAAAAGGAGGAATCTGACCATGGAAGTCAAGCTAAGATATTTGGCCATAGGTTGATGCCTGCCCCTTTTCTTGTTTCCTTCTGCAGCCTCAGACAGGACGGGAAACAGAAAAATACATACTACTCACACACACAAAAAAACCAAACCAACCCACACCACCTGGAATAAAAACCTTCCGAAGAAAAATCTCTGTGCAAAGCTCAGCCAGGGCTCATCAGCAAAGGGCCATGATTAACTGCTAAAGTAGCAGGGTGTTTCCTTTTCCAAAGGCAGAGCTACCACACAGCCCTGAGAACACCTCTTCACAATCAGCCTGTGTTGAAACAAACCCAATCAGAGAGACGCTGAGAATGAGTGTCCCTCCATGGATCACTGCGGGGAGCTGATCTGATTACAGAGTGAGCTGGGGAGGGACCAGAAAGCACCCAGTGGGGGGTTGTGGAGAGGAAAATCAGAGCAAAGTCTCAGATCTGAGAGCCTGTGAGCAATAAACTCCACTGGGTGCAAATAAGAGACACTGGGGGAGAGTCTGCCTTGAAAAATCTGCAGCTCCACAGCTGCACCAGCCTATATTGAAGCGGTCAGCTGGGAACAGGAGAGCACAGATTGTGATTTCCACAGTGGCCTGAGTAGCCTGAACAGCTGAGAACCCAAGGGAGGAAAGCTCCAGCCCTGTTAAAGCCTGGTGACCAGGAAGAGAATCCTTCTGCACCTACAAGCCACACCACAAAGGCTGCAGAGCCAAGAAGCATTTCCCACACCCCAGATGGCTGGAGCCTTGGCATGGGCACAGGGTGGAGGTGACATTTCCTCACCCTCATGAGTAGGCAGGGTAGGGCTAACAGCTGTTCCCTGGGGACTCTGTCCCCAGTCAGGCTGTGTGGTCATCCCGCTTCCTGGCGGGTGACAGGGCTCGGCTGTAGTGTCAGCAGTCCGTGCCTCATGAGCATCTCAGGTGTCAGCTCCAAGGAGATGCTTTTAGAATCAATTTGACTCCACGATGCACAGAAACCAACATGCCACCAGCTGCCCCTAAGATGAACACCCCAGCACTTGTAGGCTGTCATTTGCCTCTCCCCAGGACTGTTTCCCTGAATTTGCCTTCCCCAACAGCTGGGTCACCTAAACCCTGCCAAAAGTACTATTTCCTCTCACCGACAAAAAGAGGCAGAACTCGTGCCCCCTAATCAAAAACCTGCTGGCAGTGGGGTCTGAACTCAAACACAACTTCCAGGAGACGCCTAGGTCTCCTCAAAAGCTTTTGGATCCGCTGCCTAGAGCTAAGCTCCTGTATGGGACTGGTGCTTAGGCTGAAGCCCTCTCTTTCCCCGTGTCAGACACTCCAAACAGCAGAAAGGGCTTGGAGCTGGTGACCCTGAGCCCCCCAGCTGTTGGGTGGCACAGCACAGAACATGGTCCCTCCTGTCACGCTGCGAGCTAGGAGCTATGAAGCACCTTATGAGACAGGCACCAGAGGGAAGACATGCAAAATCATCTGCAAACCAGATGCAAATCTAATAATATTGCCAGCTCCCCAAAAGGAATGAAGAAGTGAAGCAACCTGGAACAACTGTCAAAATAATACACTCCCCAGTGTGGATGGGAATGGGTTTCTCACTAGGTGCCAGAGTCACTGGTTTAACCTTGCTGCTCACCCCTGTCTTCTCACTTTAAAGTAAAATGCTTATTTAACACCAAGAAAAAAAAGAAGAGCAGAAAACAGAGTCAGAGCATCCCCTGGAAGAGGGGATGAAAGGACACTGGAGGACAGAAATAGACCTGAGAGAAAGGCAGGTGCTTTGGAGAGGAATGTGTGCTCTGCTCGGGGTCAGAACACCCTCCCCTTGGCCAGATCGTGTTACAGGCAGCAGGATTTGGATACACACAGAGAAATACAGAGATACGGTGATGGTAACTGAACAAATCCTGCTGGAGTCAGGCAGGAGCTTTTGCCTCTGTCACTTCTGGAGTCTCAGACAAGGTCCCAGCCAACAGACTCTTAAGTGGAACAAGAGACCCTGTGACACACTGAAAGACTTTGGTCTGTCTACACCACACTAGTCTTTCTACTGGTGCATCCCCCCCTTCATTCATCTTTCAACTCCTTTATTCCTACCCACATCTCTCTGTTTTACACACCCCTGCATTCAGAGCGGCACTGGAGCTGTTTGGCATAGTAACGTGAAAACACAGAAAAAATTCTTTTCTGAGCCAGGAGGACCCATCCAGCTCCCAAACATTCAGGGAACAAGGCATTCCAATTTCCCAAGTCCTGCATTTGGAAAAAACAGCTTTCCCAGAGGAGAAATCAATGTCAGGGCCCTTGGAGAAGGTGAGGTGTCTGTAGCCTTCCCTAGGATCATCTGTCTGCAGGCCATGGGAGCATGATCCTTTTGTAATTAAGAATATTTTTCAATGCTAATGGCACCAGCAGGACATAGAAGGAAGAAGCTCTGTTATACTGACACCAGTCCCCCAAGAGAATCTCTTGGCTGGGACCAGCTCAGTTTGCTTTTCACACAGGGGACAGTTTTGGAAGTTTTATTAGAGGAAAAAGGCAATTCAGGTTTGTATCAGGAGGAAGATAAAAACACACTTGTTCTTTCAGCTCCCAAAGGAGGAAAACCAGCTTTGGAGGTCAAGGTCCAGGTCCTGCTCTCAGGTGAGGGGCAGGACAGCACCCATTTAACTGGCAAAAGGGGCTTAACTAGAGCTATATCAGGTAATGGGATAGAAGTAACGAAAAGAAGAGGAGGTGGAAGGACACTTAATCCCTTCAGTAAATAGTCACGCTAACATCTATATTTGTGCATTTGCCGATGACAATTCAGTTGCAAACAAAAGCAGGCTGGGTGGCGGAGAGCACCGAGGGCCAGGATGCTCCTGAGGGAACGCGAGCTGCAGCAGAGGTGGAGGGAGCCCCAGCACCTGGACAGGAGGAGCAGAGCAGGTGCTGATGTCAGGTCCATTGACAACCCAGTTAAGGCAAAGTGATAAATCAGGCCCAGAGAGACAAGTAAAAATAAATCTAAAGTAGCAAGGGGTGTGTCCAGATTTTTTTTTTTCGTATCTTATTGCCTGCCAGAAATAAGAGCGAGGGAAGAACTCACTTCTTATGATACCTTCTCAGAGGTGCTGAGTAGGGTAATGAAATAGAAAATCTGTTTCCAAGGTACATTCAGCCCTGAAATGTGAACATATTTCCCTGGATGGTTGGAAAGGGGAAAGAAATGAATTATAACTGCGGTCTCCCAAAGCCATGGCAGAAATTGAGGTGTTCACAAAAAAAAAAAAAAGAGAGAGAGAGAGAGAAAAATTTTTTTAAAAAAAGGGATATGTTTTTGTAAGAATATCTCAATAGAACTGGTCATTCTGATATTTGCCAGGCAAATTCAGCCCAGGGCATGCCATGGCAATGAGTAACTAGAGATTCACTGTGGCTTAGCCACTGTTTGAAACAAAACACTGGATTTTGGGATTCAGGGCAACACTTTCTCTCAGCTGCATTAAAAGCCAATGTTCAGATGCTCCCAGTGGGCCATATCTTGGACAGCCTGCACAGACAAAACACACTGCTTATCTGCTGAGCTGGAGCATGGTACAAGCAGCAAACACGGCAGCTGACTGGGACTATCCAGGGAACTTTGCCTTCACAGTCCTCTTGCCTTACACCTCACAGCTGAGGCTGTGGATTAGGGAAGTGGGTACAGACAATGGGAACAGCACCTTGCACTGCACTGCAAGGACAGTTCAGCACTGCAGCTTGGGGTCCAAGATCCTCAAAGCCACCCAGACCTGCAGACTGGAACAAAGCTCCCAAAGGAGCACCTGAAGATAAGGACGGTATTACTGAGCCCATGTGGGAGTGAGTTAATCCCAGCCCTTTTGCTGGCTATGTAAAAAAGGTCCCAGTAGCAAGAAACAAAGATCTGCGTGAGCAGATCTTCACTCTGAAAATCCCCTCCTGCTACCCCGGTCCCCAAAGAGGGCAGGGAGGCTCTGTACCCCAGCCCAGAAGCACTGCTCGAACATCCTCACCCTCCTTACATAAACCTAGCTAAAATTTATAATTATTTGGACCCCATCCAGCCCAATTCCTGCCAATCTCTTCATAAGAAGAGATCAAACAGCCTCTTTGAGCCCCCACTGACTGCAGGGACACTGTGGTGCCCTGTCCCCCTTGGACAGGTCTTCACCCTTTGGTGTTTCTCTCCCCTTTCATACCATATTGCAGGTTACTCTCCCGATGAAACGTGCTGAAAAGCCCATCTGTCTGCCTGCAGGACAGGCAGCTCCTGACAGATGTGTTGCCAGTGTCCACACTTTTCCATCACTTTCCTGTCTGCCACCGCCTCTTGGATATTAAAAATCACCTGGAGCGATGACTCCTCATTGCTCTGTGCTCCCCCCTCCAGTCTGTCACCGTGTAAGCCACTTGACAGGTGATTATTCGGTCACTGAAGCCAGGGAAGCCGGGCTGAAGGAAATTAGTGTCTCCTTAAATAAACACGCCGGCCGATTTGGAGAGGGTTTCTCGCCGGACGAGCAGGCTATTTTGGGATCGCACCACTAAGCTGCATTATGGCTTTGTGGACAGACTGGCTCGGAGCAGCTGCCCTGCTGGCCTTTTGCACGCCTTGTTCCTCCCCTGAGGCACTGCTTAGCCTGAGCCATGGCCCATGTCCACGGTTTTTCCATGCCTCTTGGTCACACTGGGCTCTTCTCCCTGCACAGTCACTGACTCGGTGTCCCTCTTCCAGGAAACACCACTGTCCCCTCCGTTATATAAGATGAATAATAAGCAGCTGAATTTCCTTGGATGTGCACTGTGTGGTTCTGATTAAGGCAATGGACTTTTTGGCTTTAAGAACTGATTCGGGCAGCGTTAGTCTCTGGTGGTCTGCTATCCCAGCTGGAGACATCTCTGCTCCCTGGCTTAGGTTTGAGTTTACACCTGAGCAGAAGATCCCTAGATCAAAAGCAGTGTGGAGCCATCCCTGTGGCTGGTGAATGCATCACCATCTTCAAAATGGCCATGAGGAACCATGCAAAAGTCAAGTCTCCCTCCAGTTCTTTGCTTAATGACCCCTCCAAACTAGGTTTCAGTGGGAGACAAATACTGATTATGCTTCATACAAGCCCCTCTACATTCCTGGCTGTCCTTGCTCTGGGGTAAGACACCCTCTTCATCACAATCCCTCAGAAAACCAGTGAGGAAAGTGAAAAGATTACTTATAAGACCATCCACAGGCGGATTGGATCCAAATTATCGTCCCCTTTTGCATTCATTTTCCATCCATACTTTTATTTGTAGTTGGAGAACCAGCCTACACTTTTCACTAGCTGAACCTTCCGCTTCCTTAGGCTCCCATTTGCTGGGAGTAGCTGGCATAACTTGAGGCATTTCCTCTCATTATATCACTTATTACTTGGAAAGAGAGATCAACACCCACCTCACTCTCAGGGAAAAAATGAGGATATTTTGCATGGCGTGAGTGTTAGAACCAGGGGTTGATTTTTGTGCTTACTGACACCACCCCATAAATTTTCCTGAGACCAAACCTCCCAGGAACTGCTTTGAGATAATCTCTGTCCTTCAGCATGAGCATAAAGCAAAGCCTGGACATGATCAGAGCCCTGCAAGCCCCCTTTGAGCACTGTCAACTGTTTAATCCCTGCCCACTGTGGCTCCTCTGCCAGCTGAGCAGCCTCCACGTCAAAGCTTAGTCTGTCATGGCCCAGCTCCTGGAATCACACATGTGTCAGCTTTCCCACTAAACATGTACAGAACACCTTAAACTGAGCCCTGAAAAATTCTGTACTTTCCCTCATATTTGTATCTGGAGTATTTGTCTCCCTGCAGGTACAGTCTCGTGAGCAGTTCAAAGGGAATTTGCTCTGGCTACAGGAGCTGCTCTGTGGATGGAGTCAGGATGGATTTCTACTCTGCCCTGAGCTGCCACTTCTGCAAAAATATATTAAAAATTACATGAACGTGAGCTTCTGGTTTGAAAACTCTTTCCACAGAGATACTGTGGTGTGCCACCAGAGTTCAGATCAAATGTGATCTATTTTCAAGTGGAAAAGATGGCTCTTTTGCTCATGTTGCTGACCACACTGGGCTCCTCTTGGTTCAGGTGTCACTGAATTCTGCTCACTCCCATGACACCGATGGCTGCAAATGTTTGCATTGTTTGTAAAAGAAGGCAGACATTGGCTCTGCAGCTGAAGCTTCTTGAACAACTGAGCTGAACATTTCCACAGCAGTCACAGTCAACAACCAGTTGCTTTTCACTCACCATCTGCCTGCTGTCAACCAAGGCAAAATGGAAACAAGCCCACCCCCATTTATCCCTTTAAAAAAACCCATCACTCAACATCATCCCTGACACAAAGATCTCCTCATCGCCCGAGCTGATGCACTGGTCTCCATGCAGGCTGCAGGAGCAATGCTAGCAGCAGCAGCTGCAGTGGGAGGTTTTGAAGTTGGATGTGAGCTGGGCATCCAGGCATGAAGCACAGCAGCAAGTCCCCTGAACTGACTCTGTGTCACATCACTCCCCAATACTCTCAACCTGCTTGAACCGGACGAGTTGGTTCCAGTGTTTTCTGTGGTGTTGGTTGTTTTCTCTTCTCATGAGTATTTCCCTGTTTGATAAGAATATTTTGCTCCTTTCCAAATGACTGGGGTTTCTGGAAATAATCATCTGTCCCCCAGACAGAAGAACTAATAGCCAAGATTAAGGAACAGGGAGGGGAAAAAAAACAAGGTCATTCACAGTTTGATACTCTGACCTGCTTCTCCTCAGCTGTCTGCCTGTCATCCTCCTCCTGGCCTCCTGAGTTAGATAAACTTTGCCCTGCTGCTCCTATGCAGTCAAAAAAAGTCTTTATTTCCTCTGTCAAATTTGCCTTCTTGAAAACTGGTAGAAATCAGCCAGGAAATCAGAGGGAAGGGGAATAATCAGCACTGTTTTTCAGGCCAGGGAAATCACGGCTCAGAAAATGGAAACTGAGTTTCCAGAGGTCACAGGGACTGTCAGTGGCAGAGAGGAAAGGGACCATGGGACTGTGTCCTTCTAACACCTTGGCTGCATCTCACAGCCTCTAGAGACAGACTTAGAGCATAACATATTTCTCTGGCCGTCATTTGTCTGCCAGCAGCTCACTTCTCAGGGAGGGAGTCTGAGAGATGGACCCACAGCAGGACTGGGAAGCTGTGTGACAGCAGGACTGGTTCGCTGTCCCAAGGTGTGGCCAGTCCCTGGGGACAGGTGTCCCTCCAACAGCACACAGCCCTCCCTCTCCCCCTTCATTCCTGCTCTGATCTTCCCATTCATCTTCCCTCTCACTATTCATCCCCAGATAATCCCGTTACTTAAGCTGATGTCAAGCTTCTGCTAAGCATTGTCACCTCTGCCCTTGGCTGGGCTACAAAGCTGCCCCAAGCATGGGACACTCAAGAGGATGCTCATACTGGCGTGGGCACTGCTGAAGTCAAGCATTTGGCTTGGAAGTTTCCCTCTGGGGCCATGAGGGTTTGAAAACACGACCTTGAGTTGTCACCTCACAGAGAGATCCCAAAAATTTGAAAGAAATTGTCTGAAAGCAACCGATGAAATACGAAGCTCTGCTTCAAGGAGAAAGCCCTCTGGGCTCAGGGCAGTTTGGTCTCAGGTGAAGAGCAGATCCATGAGGACCACTAGCTTTTAATGGGACAGAGGTCCTGTGCCAGGTTTGTGGCTGTGAGCTCCTGGCTCACAAGCTGCAAGCTCACATGCTGCCCACAGCCCCTCCCCAGCCAGCTGCACATCCCCAGGCCAGTGCCAGTTCCCTGAGCAGGCCTGGAAGAGAAGAGGCACTACTAAAAGGCAAAAAGGGCTACAGGAGAAGAACATTAAAATGAAGCATTTAGAGCTGCCTCTTCCTGTTGTGTCTTCCCCCACACTGTCAGCCTGGCCTTTCCTTGCTCGGTGCTGTGGGGGTGGCTGGCTCTGATCAAATGCCCTTTATTTCCATATTAAGTGAAGTGGTTGGGGGATGAATATCTCCCTCTGCCATGCAGCCCCATGCATCATTTTTGTTAAAAGGTTGTTAACTTGCCCTTTTTATTATTATTACTAGTATTAATATTATTATTATTTCCTCCTTCCAAAGTCTTTGTTTCTACATGCCATTTAGAGAACCATAGGAAAGAATTTTAAGAGTTATGAAATGCCAAATTATGCTAAATAGATTCTGGATGACCTTAGCAGAAAGCTGGCACATTGACAGACCTGCTATACCACCCATTGTGTCCAATATCAAGTCAAAGTCCTATTTGAATCTCCTCCATGAGTGCCACATGGAATCCTACCAGCTCAAGGAATGGTCCCACCTGATATTCCCCAGTGGATATCCCAGGGCACTGCCAAGATCAGGTGCTCAAAGAACCAGAAACCTCCCTGCTGCAGTTACCCAGCTCTCCTGGCACTCCAGCAAAGGACATCTGTACCAAACACTGCTCTACAGACCTGACTTTCATCAGTCAGGTGTCTGTCCACATGCTGGGGCTGGTGGGCTTTCCCTCCAGAGTATTAGGCAGCTTCCCTCCCTGGAAAGAGCTGCATCTTGTACCCCTCCATGGCAGAGGAGTGCAGGACAGCACAGAGCTCGTGTGACTGCTTCTAGGGAAGATCCCTTCACTGCCGTCTCCCTGGATAACTGGAAGGCTCGGAGGGACTGTGGAAAACAAATATCTGCCCCTTAGCATGCCTGAGCGCTCTCCCTCATCAGGAAGGCTCAGCATTCAGATGAGCTGCATGTTTACATCTGCCACGCTCGCCCCGAGAGCTGCACTGCACACACTTGGATGAGTACGACAAAAGGTCGTCTGGTCCCGCTGCACGGGGACTCTGCACTCCCTCATGCGTGAGCCTGGCAGGGAGCTGGACAGGCACCTTCAGGGGGAAGGGTGAGACAGGCTTTTATCTCTTTTTCCCACAGAGGAAACAGCAACAGCAACCTTAGAAATTCAGGTTAGGAACCTTTCAGGGGAAAACACGGCTTCTTCTGCATACCTGCCTGCTACACTGGGAGATGTCACCTGCCAGCAGAGCAGCTGAAAGAGGTGTGTGCACAGGCTTCATTCAGGTCACCTCCGAGTGTCTTTGCTTGCAAGACAGCAGCCAGCTGAGAGCTGCTTTTCTTACTTAGTTGGAAGAGAAGGAGCTTTACTGAGCCCAGCAACAGGCAAAGACACAAAGACACGAGGCTCTCTTCCACGTACTAGCGATAACAGCAGGGAGGGAAAAGGGTTTACTTCACAAAGCTTCCAGAGATTTCTTTTTTCCTCTCCTGTTACAGCTGAAGATCAAAATCCCAAGCTCCTGTGAAACTAAACAAAAATAAAGCCACCTGGTTTGGGCCAATTAAAATGTTTTGTTTCAGCAGCTTCTGAACATGCCGCTAATAATCAGCTTAAATTGCAGAACAAGGGTGCTTCAAATTAGAAAATTAAAAATCTTGGTTGCCAAAGGGGGACTTTTCAAGAATTTGAGGGCTCTTTTTTAAACTGAGACATTTGTCAAAGAAATTATTTTTTTACCCCCCCAAAAAAAACTTTCCACTTCAATGGATCTGCGACCTTTTCGACACAAACAGAGACAAAGAGAGAGAAAGATAAGGCCCAAAGCTGGTTGGAAACCAAGGTCATAACCAAGGTCACTCACTAAATCACCATCACATCAAAAGTTTGAAACTGTAGGATGAGTTCTGGATTCCTCACTGGCATCTGCTATTGCCTTTCATAACACCAGGATTTCACTAATGACTTAAAATCTCCAGCCCATCTTTCATCCTCAGGCATTACATGGAAGCTACATTACCTCTTTAGGAGATTAATGGGACCATATTGCACAGGAACTGGTGGTTCCTTCATCATCCACTCTGCTGATCTAGCATGTTTTATGACCACTCTGCCTGGGCAGCTTGGACATGACTGAAGTGATAAATAACCACCTCTGCTTTGTGTGCAAGAAGAGAGACTCCCTCAGCACTGGTTCAATTGCTAAGGCAGAGCAGAAGATGATGTTGCTCTTCACAGCATCAGCTTGGAACCCCAAGAACCACGTCAACAAATGATGCTTTGTCACCTGAGTTATTGCCAGTGGCTTCAGGCATTGTCAGATTCCTGAGCAAGCAGCAGATCTGTGTTCACTTAGGAAGAGGAGAGGGGCTCGAAGGCAGCAGTGGCAGAAAGAAACTTGCATCTCTGAGGACTCCACAAAGACAGTGGTGACAAGAACACAGCCAGGAAATAGTTCCCAGTGTGTTGTAACAAGCACACTTCCACACAAGAGTTAGCAAGGGGATAAAAAAGAAAGTTGACTCCATGGAACCGCCTTGGCCACTTCCCCATGCCAGTGTTGGGAAAACAGCCTCAAAAAGATGCGTGAAGGAGGAAGGGGTCTAGTAAAACAACAAAAAGGGATTTTTAGAATTCCTAGAAAGCATCCAGGCAAAATTCTGCAAAGTGACAAAATTCCTAGAAAGAAAAGAATTTCCTAGAAAACAGATATTTTTTCTACAAAGGATCCTAGAAGAAACTGAGAAAGTATTTGCAAAGTTCCTAATAAGCACTCTAGGCCATTTCTAGAAAGCAAAATGAGAAATGGCTTGAAAACAACATTGACATGGAAAAGCAAAGGGGAGATTTCTAGCAACCAATGTGGAAATTTCTGGGAAGAAATGTAAGAAGTCCTGGAAAGCAATACAAGAATTTCTAGAAATCATGTGGAGATATTCCTTGGAAGGAACCCAAAAAATTCCTTGGAAGCATCCTGCTAAAATGCAAAAGAAATCAAAGGAGAAATTTCAGGAAAATTATTGGAAAACATACTGGGACATTTCTAGAAAGCAGAGAAGAGATTTCTGGAAAGTAACTCCTGTGGTAAAATGTCTAGAAATCATCAGGGAAGTTTCTAGCAATCGAATGTGAAATTCCTGGAAAGCACCTGGGGACAATCCTAGAAGGCTAGGAGAAAATTCCTGGGAAACAACCTGAGAAACTTCCAGAAAGCAACATGGAGCTTCCTAGAAAGAAAATTCAGAGAAAACTTATGATGTGTTCCCAAAAAGCACTGCAGAATATTAAGAAAAAACAAAGCAGAAATTCCTAGAAACAAAAAATTGTTTTCAAAATGGCTTCAAAATTGCTAGAAATCAATGGGGCATTCCTAGAAAGCAATGTGGAAATTCCTGGAAAGAAACGAGGAAAATTCCTGGAAAGAACCCAGGATAATGTCAAGAAAGGAAATAGAGGTTCCTACAAAGCACTGGGAATGTTGCTAGAAAGGGCTGCCAGTGCTGGTTTTGAAGGGGAAGAACATGTGAGGGTGGCAGCAGGCCTGGAGAGAGGGTCAGGGGAGGTTGAGAAAGGTGTGATAACCCCAAGATCCCAAGAGTGCTGAAGGTGAAAGGCAGAGGAGCAGCACTCAGCCTCAGGAAGGTCCAGCTCGGTGCTGGAACGGCAGGAGACCAGGAATGTCACCTCAGAGACCAAGGCTCACACGTGAAGGCACACAAGGTCACATTAAGTCTGCCCACATGGTCCTGATCCACATTCATCTAGTCTATTCCTGGAAATCTCCAGTGATTAATAAACGCCCTTTTCCACGCCAAGGCATCTCTGTATTTACCTTTCCATATTTCTGGAAGGGCTTTCTTTGGTGTACAGCCTCAACCTCTGAACCTCTTCTTTCCCTGTCCCGTCGGGCACTGAGAAGGATGTGTTCCTAGGCCCATAGGATAATTCAAGTGGAAAGGGAGCTTAGGATGCCTTTATGTCCAACTTCCTGCCCAAAGCAAGGTCAGCTCTGAGGTGAGACCAGGTTGTCCAGGGCTTTGTCTGCTCAGGGCTTAAAATCCTCCAAAGGCCGAGACTGCACAGCCTTTCTGGGCACCTGTCCCACTGCTTGACTGCTCTCACACGAAAAGTTTGTGTTGTGTAAGGAGGATGTGTATATAACCTAAGAAGGATGTATACATAACCAGCCTGAACCTCTCTTGTTCTGCAGGATGTCTGTTGCTGCTCGTTCTCCTGCTGTGTTCCACTGCACAGAGCCCGACTTTGACTTCTCCAGCAATTCCTTGCAAAAGCCTGCTGAGCACATCCATGGCTGCTCACACTGCCCGGACAGGCCTCCCTTCCTCTCTGGCAGATGATGGGCCCATCTGCCCAACTCCCTTAAGACCAACTTTGGTTTTTTCCCATGGCTTCTTCAGAAGCTGTTTTTCAGACCATTTCTGCTCAGCAAGAAGAAGAGATCACAGAGGAATTGGTGACATCACTTCTATGATGTTCCTCTCCCCAGCTGACTCAGCTGTCTCACAGAGAGCCTAGCAATTATCTCCAGTAGGCCTCTGCTCATCTGATTGACTTGCCTTTGCTTTCATGCCCGGCACTTGAAACATCGGGGATGGCAAGGCAGGGGGAGAATTTTCCTAATGGAATGAAACAAGGGCTCCAAAAATTATAGCTGCCTCATCTGGAAAGCAGAGCATGTCTCAGCCTCCCTACCATGCTCAGCCTCCAGGTTATCACCCACACGCCCAGGCTCAACAGCACTGACAGTAATCATTTGTAAACAATTAATTGTGGAAGTGGAAGAGATAGCACCCACATCAATCACTGAAAGGCAGCGTGACCTCAGAAGGTGAAATCCACTCTTGGAGGTTCCTGTTAGGTGTGGAGAGGGATGTGACACATCCTTGAAAGCCTGAGCTCCTACTTCTGCCACTGACTCCAGGCAAGTCCTTTAACTGGTTTGTGCCTCAGTTTCTCCACTGTTTCACCTGGGAATGGCTCTCACTATGCAAGAGGAGAGTATCCAGCACAACAGCCCCTTGATCTGTAGCTACCCAAATAAAACAGGCCTGGTTCTGGTTGCTGGCCAGTAGCCATGGTACAGCCCATATCCGAGGGTCAAGCCAAAAGCTCTCCTCAGAGCCAGGTGACTTCACCCACGTTGTCACACGGGAACGGGTCCTGGCCTGGCTGTCCCCATAGCTGTGCTGAGTCACTGGCCAGAGGATGTCAACTGGGAGCGTGCCAATGATGGAAGAGGGCAGACCTCTGTTGGCCAGCATCCTGCTCTCTCAGGTCTAGTGTAGGTATGGCCACCATGGCCCCTCTGGGGCAATCTCTACACCCCGGGGGTAAAAGGAGATTCCTTTCTGTCCCCGCTGTTCAGCTGTAGCTCAGGTTGCAGGTGTCCAGCTTGGGCTCATGAAGAGCTGAGTTGAAAGCAGCTCTGAGGGAAATGGTTTCAGCATTGCTGTGTTCAGCCTCTCCCACACCACCTGGGCATCTCTGTGGGGTGGTGGCTGCTCTCCAAGGGAATTCCTGCTCTAGCAGAGAGCGGGTACTGCCTATGAGATGACAGCTGCTGCTGGGGCAGAGCCACACACCCACATGCTGTCTGAATAATGAAAACAAAAATGCCTCGCTCCCACTGGATGCTGTTTTATTGCCTGACTGGTGGTTGCTGCCATGTGAGTCACTTCCAGGGGAGGCCACAAGGCACTTCTGTTGCAAAAAGAAGTGATGCAGAGCCCGAGCTGCTGTGCACTTGGGAAAGCAGATCAATACATGATCAGCAGATCAATCACTGTCTTGGGCAAGGGAATTCTAGCTGGAAAGGCTCTCCTGCTTTTTCTGGGTCATTAGTAGAGCCCCCTATTCTAAAGCAGGGCCTCCATCTAACAACAGTGCCGTACTTGATTAATGCTGATTAGCCCTGCTTTGCTTGGTACGTTGATTAAAAAGCAAGGTTCATTTCCCAGGTTTCCTTCCCAATCACATTCCCTAATTTCTTTTGGCACTGCCACAACCTCTTAATTCTTCAGTCCTTCAAGAAGCTCATCAGACAAGGGCAATGCTGAGGCAGTAGCAGACCAAGGTCAGATGTGGATTATATCCAAAGGGAAGGTCTCTCCTGGGCTGTGTTACTCTATGTAGTAGACTGGCTAGTGGCATTGTCACCTTAAAATGTTGGTCATGACAACTCCAAAGACAGATAAAAACCCATCACCACTCAGGATGTTCCTACATACCAGCCTCCTCAGACACATCTGCTTGATTCCCAGCAACTGTAGAAGCAAAGGGCCCCGTATTGCCTTTTCTTCAAATTATCAGCTAAACTGTTGTGGAAATGGCTTCATGGTTTAGCCCAGTGGCCCACCCTGCTTGTTCAGTGGCTGCAGCAGATGCAAAGAAATCAAGGGAAACAGGGCACGTACAAAGTAGTCTTGGCCCACTCTTCCCATCCCCGGTGGTCTGTGGTTCAAGGGTCTTCACCAGTTTGAAGCCATACTCAGTTTATGGGGTTTAACATCCACAAATGCTTTGTCAGATCCCATGTGGACTCGTGTGGCAACAGGATGGGCAATGCAATCGCACTCCATGGGAATGCAAAAGGGACTTGCTTCTGCGTGTATCAAATCTACTGCTTGCCTGCTTTCAGAAACATGTAATTATGAGGAAAGGGCAGCAATCCTTCCCTCACAGCTCCCTACTCTCCATATGAGAGGTCTCTGTCGTTGTCCCTTTAGGCACCTCTTGTTCTAGCCAGAGAGTCCTCCCTTCACACAGAACCAATTTTGCAGCTTATTGGAAGTTGTTTCAATAAAACAACCAGGGCTCAAGAAAACAAACATCCCATTACTGCTTCTTTCACGATAAGAAAGTGGAAATCCAGAGTATCTTTAAAACACAACCAAGTAAATAACAATTTGAAGCAGAGAGCAATGAGTTAATCTGACATCTGAATATTCACTGCTATTAAGATGAAGACTTGCCTCCTTCAGCTCTTATGTAAATAGAACTCATCTGCGATGCAGATTTTATTAATTAACTGGCAAATCGAGAAAACCCCAATAGGCTGTAATTGAACTTCGTGTTGATGATAGATGAGGAGACACTTACAGGCCATCCGCTGTGTCTGCACAGTCACTCCTGGATCTGCTGCCATCCCTACCCATCCTCACAGCAGAGGGGCTGCCCCATCCTGAGCAAAATCAAGAATATCTGAGGGGCAAACGCCTGGAGCTGATGGGATGCCTGGAGCTGATGAGATACTGGCACATATTCTTCCTGAAGCACCCTCTGGCTCATCACATTGCTTTTGTTCATATTTTCTGCAGCTCCCAGATGCTCTCAGGAGGCAGGCACTAGCTGCTGAAGCTCAACAGAAGTAAGGATGCTCATAGCTTTGAGGGGACATAACCACCCCTAACATGAAGAGGGGACGCTTGTTAATGCTGTGGAGACCTGGGCTGCTCAGATGTCCCCAGGGGTCCCAGGTAACCTGGGAAATGTAAGATTTCCCTACACCTGGGCATGGTATACCCCAGTGATGATATGCCCTATAGGAACACACCCCAAACCAAGACCTTCGGTGAAGCACAGACCAGCCAGATTTATCTGTGTCCCAGTGGTGACTCCCTGCTGGGTAACATGCATAGTGGCAGAGCAGCCTGTGTGTGGAAACGGCAGCCCTAAAGCCCTGCAGGAGCCCCACGGTGCCCTTCTCCATCGAGGCAGCACGCGGCAGAGCCCAGCGGGAAGGAGATTAAGGCATTATTGATGTCGGAGGAGAAGGAATGAATGAAACAACCCCCTGCACGGGTGCTTTGCAGTTCTTGGAGGGGAAATAATTTTGCTTTTATTTTGCTAAGGAAACAGCGAGGCAGCAGCAAGGAGCCCACCCTCGGAGCTGCTGAAGACTGAGTTCTTCTCCGCACGGGAAGAGGAAGTGGCATTTGAAGCACTGAGATGTGAGAAGAGTTTCATTATTGCTCTGGATGGCCCCTTCATTAGAGGAAAACACAGTATTTAATGAAGGGGAGAGAAAACAGGAGCTCCCTGCTGCGTCCAGAAAGCCGTCTCTTTTCAGCTTTGCTTCTTTCCCTTTAGTTACGGGAATGAGGGAGGCTGGACCTATCCATCCGCGTAGCAGCCCAGCCCTGGGTCTCCTGAGGGATGCTCCAAGGCCACTCCAAATGAAGGTCTCCCTGCAGACTAGGACTCACAAGCACAGTCCCCGCTGGCCTCTCCAGCTTTGGGATGACTCCCTGTGCCCACACCCAGGTGGGCAGAGGCTGCTGGCCACGGGTGCGGGTATGGGATGCCAAGATCTACCCCCTTCCAGCCACACCCACACCCCCCAGGAGCTCTACACCAGAAATTCAGTGCCATCAAGGAGAAACTGAGGCACAGGGGATGTGTTACACACGCCTATGAAGACCATACTTGATTAAAAGGCACAGGGAATGCTCTCCCCATGGCTTCCTTGTAAAGTGCGTTCAGATTATCAGGGAAGGACTTGGTTTCTCATGACTGGCTTAACAAACCCAACATGGGATTCACACGTCAAGCTAATTCTTCCCAGCTGGCACCAATTATTTGCCAAGGTAGTTTTGATCTCTCAATTACACCCCATGAAGTTTTCAGCATGGAAAAGCAGAATATCTTTTCTTTCTCTTCCTCCTCTCCTAATAATTGGGGTTTTTTATAGCAACATGTCAACAGACTTCAGGAGTAGAACTGGCTCACATTCCCTTTGCTGGGACAACTCTAGCTCTGCTAGGAATTGAGATAAAAGGAAGCTTGCTTTCATCCCAGCATAAGCAGGCAAGAAGTGGAGCATGAACAGAGAGAAGACAAGCAGAGAAGCGAGCACTGTGATTTTATTCTGAGTCTCTGCACCTAAAGCTGTCCTTAATCACCACTCATGACTCATAGCCATTTCTTTCACTGGGAGCTCCAGACAGCGTAATTTGGTTTCAGAGGCTCAGAGGCACATTGGCTGCAAGGGACCTCTGGATGTCTCCCATTCAACCACTCATAATTTGCTCTCAGAATTTGCTTGGGTTCCCTCATGACCTGTCCTGTTCCCAAAGTGATGAGCTTTGAATGTGTCCTGAGGTGAGAAAGCTTCCTGCAGCAGAGAACATGTTGGAGGAAGAAGAGTAGTTTCAACAGTTGCCTGCTCTCTTGGCTGCTCTGGAAAACTCCCCAGTCCCCTTCACCAAGTCAGCTGTGCCAGGAGATGGACTCTGGGACCTGTGTGGGTCAGGGTTCTTGGAAGACAGTAGCAGGAGGGGATCCATAGGATCTCAGGAGACTGGGAAAAGCAAATGGACAGGGGACACAGCTTGCAGGAAGCAGTGAGGTTCAGGATAAGGTCAGCAGCTGGAGAGGGGCTGTGTGCGTGAAGGTTGGGTAGCCACAGACTCGGACCATCAAACCCAGCCATCATCTGACATTAATCATTTTTTCCTGCTTGATTCTCAGCTGCAGCCAGAAGCCGGACTGAGGTTTGTCTGGAGCCAGGATCAGAATCTGCCTGCTCTGCCTGCTTCAGAGACAAACTCTTTCATCCTGGGCCTTCCTGCATTATTTACAGAGACCATAGCCCCCTTTCAGTACCATCACCAGGCCATTCCAGTGATTTCCAAGCAAAGGAGCAAGCTTCCTGTAAATTACATTTCCGGCAAGCATCTCTACTAATTAAAGATTACGAAATGAATTTACCATTGCATCAATTAAAATCCATTCACAGTTAATACCTTCCTCTTTTCCAACATCATTTATTTATTGAGGGTGGGGAAGGAAGGAACCGTGCTCGGAGTCTCCAGAAGTTCTCTGGATTTGGAACAGACTTGGCTCTGCCTCGTTACATGGAATAGGTCCCTGGAGAATGCAGACTGATTGCAATCTAATTTATGGCATTCATCAACATATGAATTAATGCTGGGGTCTCAGATATGAGATCTCTCTATTTGCCCCTCCCTCCTCGCACAGGCTCAGCAGCTCAGTTCCATTGCCGTGCTTCCTTCCCTCCCAGTACTGCTACTTTCCTGCATTAAAGAAACAGCCTTGGTTTTGGTTAGGAAAGCTTGTTTATCATGAACAAACTGGACATCTCACCTAAATTTCTGGGAACTGAAGTCAACTGAAACCAAGAGGAATTTAATCCCTGTTTTGAATGAATTTGGGCTCTGGTGCTCAGCTGCCATGCACCTCAGCTTCCCCATCTGTGACACGGGGATGCTGTTCCCAGCTTCCCTCTGAAAGCCACAGGGAGAATAAAAATACACTTGTGCTTTGGAGCCCTGCAGAGAAGTTTGCAGAGGGCTTTTGTGTGTTTTACTATTGCCTCTCTGTATTGTTCTTGGCTTTGACCTTGGACTGAGCTGAACCAAAGAATAATCAAACAAAGCACTTACATTTCAGGTGCATGTTGGACACTTGTTAAAGAAAGCCTGAAACTGCAAAGTCTTCTGGTAGTAGCCATTAACCCATGTGGTGACTGGAAGCCCTGGAGGTGCTGGCAGGGTTATAAATCATGCAAGTGGTGGATGAAGGGCCGCTTGTCTGCTCTCTGCCAAGAGGCTGACACAGACAAAACACGGCAGCAAAACAAATCTGAGAACAGAAAGCCGATGTGCAGGATGCCTCGGGGCAGGGAAGGCAGGTCAGGGAATAGGAGGAGATGTGCAGAGGAGCAGAGTGCATTCAGCTCTTGAAAGTGGAGGCTTCTGCTCCGCTGGCATGAGCAAGCAGTAGTTGCACAGGGTAACTGAAAGCAGGCATAGCTTAGGATGGGAACCATAGGATGTCTGTCTGCCGGGGTCAGGCTTCCTTTCCTTGGGGCACAACTCCACAGACAGAACTGGTTTTGAGACAGAAATCTCAGCATCTGGGCTCTCTCACTGCTCAGATCCCATGGTCACCTTCAGCAGAGTCTCATTCTGGAGAAAAGGTCTGTATGCAATGTCATTGAAGCTCAGCATCACCATGAGCTGCTGTTCCATCTCTCACCTTCTATTCCTGAATTGTCTGAATGTGCATGGACTTAGTGGATGTGGCTTAGTTTTTTGCTCTACTCTCTGATGACAGAAATAAAGCATGTAAAGTAGTTTTTAGACTTATCTATAGCTCGCTCTGCCCATCAAAATCATCAAAGAGTGCTCCAGGGAAGAAGGAAATATGAAGCTTCCCGTGCTTGACGGGACAGAGGAGATGTGGATTCCCATTGCAGTGAAGAAGGCTCAAGTTGGATTCACCAGGAAAAGCCATAACTCAACACTGAAGGGCAGGAACCGACTGCAAAGCTCCTCACTGATGGGAGACCTTCTTCATCTGGGAGCAGCAGATTCAGCCAGAAGAACACACAATGCAACCAACATTTTAAAAACCAAGAGCTTTGGTGAGATTTGGACAATTTGATGTAGCACCGGTAGACATTTAATACCTTCATAGCAGTAAAGTGCAGGAGTCAAAGGATTATGTCGCTGTGCAGTTAACAGCCTGTGCCAAAAAAATCCTGCCCTGCTCATTAGGAATGTCACCTTCACTCTTAATTTCAGACTTTTCCTGGGGATTCAACTCAAACTTCGAGTGAACATTTCCCTGGCTAAATTACTCTTTGGTAGCAGTAGGCAGGCAGATTGGGAAAAAACAACATGCAGCACTTCCATCACAAAATAAAAAGATGGAAGGGATGCAATCCCACCTCTGGTTGCGCATGGGTTAAAAGTGGTTTCCATACTTGTTGAAAACATTTTTTTCTTTTCCTGGTTCTGCTCCTGAGTTCATCCTATCCCAAAGTAATCAAGCGTTTTGCTGCCACTGCCAATCACAGCTGCCTGCTGCTGACAAGAGAAGCGTTGCCGCTAGAGCTGGAGCACCACGGGATGCTCGAGGCAATGCCCCTGCTGGGATGCAGCAGAGCTCAGTCCAGACTGGAGCTGTTTCATGCTCCTGTCACTCAGTCCAGGGCTCCTACAGTTCACCAGGAGCTGGCTGACCTTGCCAGACCTGAACGGGGAAACGGGGTGCTCTCACCCACTGTCAGTCTCCAATCCAGGAGGGCTGTGCCCACTTCCCTCTGTCCCAGCACTCACAGCAGCTGGATGTTCCCATCCGGGATCCACCATCTGCACACATTGCTTTGCAGCACAGGAAAGGGAGTGGTTTCCACTCCTGTTCAGGACACAGGTAAACATTACAGTCCCCCTCTGCCATCAGTTCCTTTAATGTGAGCATGCCTGGTGTGGCAGGCATGGCCAGGACGTGGCCCCAGGGGCTGTTTTCCTACCTGTGAGGTTGGGATCAGTCTGCAGACACAGTTCCAGCCTGGGCAGGCAACAACATACAGCTCAGGCATGCAATGAATGCACTGTGAAACACTGAATGAGTGCCTGGGAAATAGCAGGTGAGGGTTCTGAAAGGTGGTGGGGAAAGGGCACGGCGGGAGCACAATCTGCAATGCAGAAGAGAGCACTGCATCACCTCTCGTGTGAGGTGGCGGATTAATCAGGAGTCACAGAGTGCATTTGTAACCTGCCTGGCAACCCAGCAGCACTTCTCAACCCTACCCAGCTCTCCCTCCACACCTGAAACACCAGCATAACTTTACAGGTCCCTCGTTAGAAACAGGTCCTGCTCTGGAAGGAGAACACACTCCTCCTGTGGAGCAAGGACTCTGTGAGGGACAGGCAGCAGAGCCCCTCCTGGGTGTGTCTGTAGGGAATGAGGACTGGCATCTGGGGAGGTCTCTGCTCCTGTACCTCTGCCTGCAATGAGGGGGAAGTTTCAGGGAAGGAGGTAAGTTCTCCTATTTGCCTTGCTCAGTTCCTTCATTTCTTCCTTTCCTCTACCATTGTTGACACCTAAAGTTTCCTCTTGGACTCCGGATATCAGCAGGTGGACAGGCACCTCAGTCCTGCCCTTTCAAGCTCTCTGGGACCTCCAACAGGTTTGCATACATACAGTTTTTTCTTCCTTTTGCTTGAAAGAAACAGCAGGTGAGGGGTTTTTTTTTGGATCTATGTATCCAGCTTAGAAGGCAGAGAAGACAGAAAATGTAGAGACTGCCAGCTTCTCCCTCCAGATCCCTTTGAGAGGCTTTGGGAGGTGTTGGATGCACACAGCCTGGCTCACCTTCTCACTGGATTTCAGGATAGCAAAGCTGGAAGTGGAAAGAGACATGGAAAACAGTACTTTCCCACCTGTTGGGATGAGGCCTTCCTGTTCTGCTTTGTATCAGATTTACCCAGAGATAACCCCTACAAATGCTTTTCAGCTATTTTTACCTATATTCTGGCCTAGCAGCACTTTCTAGAGATGCAAATAAAATATATAATCCATTCTTCTCACCTCACCTCCACTACTCCTGTTGCCCTGGGTTTGTTTATTTGGGAAATGTTCCCCTTTCTTTCATGAAGCAAGCTTTTCTTGCTGGATAATTTAGTGCTTGCCTTCAGCCTCTCAAGTCCTTTGAATAAGCCAAGCTGTCCATGAGATGGTGCCACACGCAGAGTTAAAACCCTACTTTGCTTACCAGAGACAGCAGAGAGGGAACAGTCTTCCTAGGCACTGCATTTAATACAGCATATTTATTATGTCTATTATTATTATAATCTGGACTTCTTCAGCTTTGGGTACATGAATAATACAGCATCAAAAAAAAAGTTTTTAAAAAGGTGTCTTTATATATAGATAGATAAAGATAGCTCGCTTTGATTCATCTGCTAAAAATTGCTGCTGTTCTTTGTTTGTTTGTTTTGTTCAAGCAGAAATCGCTGGGCAAGATGAATACCAGGCATGGGAATACAGGATAAGCCTATATTTCACAACTTCTTGTCATGTAGGAAGGTTGCTGTCAAAACTTCAGTACAGGTCTGGAATTTGCTTAGAAATAAAGTCGCTGCTCCGGGGTGTAGTGCAGCAGCCGAGCACAGCCAGGCAGGGAGGCAGGGAAGAGCATCTGGCCCGTCCAGGGATGAATGAAGGTCAGCATGCCTCATCCATGGGAAGGCTGCAGGGACTGCAACAGGAGCTGTGCAGCCCCCACGAGCCAGCATCTGGATGGGAATGTGGGTGTCACCCTGCACAGCTAAAATGCGAGTGTTTTGAAGAACTCCTGTGATGACTGTTTTACCTTGTGCCGTATGAGGGTGTAAATCGTTGCGCCTGTTCTTCTGACCAGGTGCAGTGGTTTCTCTGGTGGGGATCAGGGTTTGGAGTCGGCAGCCAGCACAGAAAAGAGACAGAAAAAGCCCTTCAGGCTGTAAAAATGACCCTTGGGCTGACAAATGTCTCACTCAGAAGTACAGATGGAGGTATTGCTGCTGCAGCTGCACCTCCTGACTACATTTTCGGCCAACTTCTGCATAGCTCTGAGCCAGGGAGAGACACAAAGCCTTCCCCAGCCATAGCACAGTGCACAGCAATAAACTCCAACTCTGCTCTCCACCCCTACAGCTCCATTTGCACCTGACAGGTGCTGCCACATCCACAGCCTTTGGCCTCCTTCACGTGTCACAAGGGAGGACACGCAGCCAGCAGTGGAGCTGGGAGCAGCATCAGATCTCCTGATCTGGTGTAGAACCTGGGCTTCACCTTCTGTAGAGATCCTGGGATCTGGTCCCAGTCACAGACAGGAATCCAGACTGTCTGCTCTGGGCATTGCTAGTGATGTGTCAGAGTGGTTTTTCAGCTCTGCATGGACACAGCCATTACCAAAGTCCTGTCCCAGTGGTCAGTTGGATCCTGCCTTGGTGGAAATAAAACACCAGTGCTTTGACTGTAGCTTCACAGAGGATAAGCCATAAAATAAAAATACTAAGGAAACAGCTGAAACAAACACTTGTCATCCATCATGAGGGACAAGATCTGTCTTGACCCACTAAAACATTATTTTTTCTTTTTCCCCAGGGCCAAAATACCGCCCTTCTGCATGAGATATATGTGTCATTGGATATGTGTGTATCCCTAAATTTAATTTGTCCAATTGCATCAGGACAAGCAGCTAATTCCGAAATTCATTTTGTTCCCATAATCAACCCCTCTGCCAAATGGCATTTGGGTGGAATTGTGGAGATTGTGATTTTTATTTAAAGTGATTTATTGAAATCATTAGCGATGTTCCCTAAGTGGAATCCATGGCAATTCTTTTAATCTTCCCCCCATCACAGTAAATGCAAACATTTTTTTTAATAACAGAGAGTTTGAAATACAAGGTTATTAAAATCCACACTTGTATATTTCTCTGTGCTCTCTCCCTCTGTAATGGGTTGGAAACCATAATTGTGGAAATAAAGGCTCCCTTTCAGACCGGAGATGCAGAGAGTGTATAATGAACAGTTAAGCATCTATTTAGTCACTTTGAATTGATAAGGGTGTTAATGAAAATGAAGAGAGCCAGCTCTATTTCCGCTGCAGGGAAATACAAATGGGGGGGGGGGTGTCTTTTTTGGTATTGCCCTAAACCCCTTTAATGGAGTCAATGTCTGCAGCAGAACTCAGAGCTTCCCCAGTGCTTTTCCAGCCTCTTCCCAGAAGTACTCAGTGGAGGTCTAGGAAACTGACGGGGTTTGCTCTGTGTCTCACTGAAGCGAGGTCTGAGCTGTTGTCATCAGCTGTCCCCAGGCACACAGAGAGCTGCCCCTGTTGCCCTCAGCTCTGATTAATCTCCCCAGGTACACAAACCTTTGCAAACTCTTTGCCCCAAATCACTCAGCTGCGTCGCCTCCTGGGAATAAAGGGGTACAGCATGACGGGAGCCTGCCTGGGACAGTCACAGCTGGATCCAGGCACAGGGATGGGTCAGCCTGGACCAGATTCTCTCCTGTTCCCTCTGGCTGGTGCACTGGTGCCATGGCAACTGCTAACACCAAACAGCTGTGGTGAAAGTACAGTTTCAGAGCAGCTTTGGTCCCCAGCGACCAGTGGCCATGTCCTGGGGGTTGTCCTTTCCTCCTAAGAACCCCAGGCAAAGGATGTGCCTCTGAGCAGGGCAAAGCCAGAGCGCCCTGTGCCACCCCTGCACAGAGCCCAAAACTCACTTCACACTGAAAAGTTCTTATAAAAAAATAGTCTTGGCATATTTTCCATCTTGGAAGGATAAAATCTGGTGTGGGAGGGCTGAGAATCTGACAGAGGAGCCATCTGCCCTCAAAGCATCTCTGCAGCTTCATGCTCTGGAGGCCGAGTAGCAGCTCCAATGCTAGGCATCAAGATTCAGGGGCAGGGGGACATCAGGACCTATCTCATTGCAGGACATGTATCCATGCAGCTGCCCAGATAGCCATCTGTAACCAGTCACAGCTCCATCACTTGTGAGAAGAAATTCTAGGATGCTGTTAAATGGTCCTGGGCACCAGAAGTGACTGTGGCATGGTCCATGCACATCCCAGGGAGGGCAGGAAAGCTTTTTCCTCCACTTTCTTTCACTTTCCTCCATTTTCTTTGCCCCTAGGCTGCATGATCTGTCCATCACCAGCTCAAACCCTGGTGATATTATTGTACGAGAGAGATGTTGCCATTTTTTTCTATATTCTTCCAGCCCTCAGGCAGCTGGCAGGATTGCTGCTGGCTGGTAACACTCACTCACACACAGACACACAAACACACACAGAAAGTTAATCTTTTGCTATTATTTCTTAGAAGCTCCATTTGGCTGCTTTCAGGCCTAATGTGGTGATTTCCTTGCCCTCGTGACAGCTGTTTCTTACATGGGGAAGCAGCACCAAAAAAAAAAAAA
>VZTF01003313.1:706369-729064 GCA_013397755.1 Cnemophilus loriae
AAGTGAAAAATGGGGCTGTGATTTATTTTCATCTCCAAATACCGAAAGACAATTTCCCCCTCTCTAAGATTTCTTCTTCCTCCTCTTTAAATATGTCCCACTGCCTTCAAACCAAGCCAGCACCTCAGTGATCCCAGAGATCCCACCACCAAGGCAGATGAGGAAACGTATTTGTAGGGAACATGAACCAGTTTAAGACCATTATCAAGGTGACCAAGGACAGGCTGGCTCTTACCAGTTGGCACAGACAGCTTACCAGGAGGGGAGATGGTGAGGGAGCTCAGCCTCAAACCCTCCATGCTTTCTGCAAACCAGTCATCCCTCCAATGCCAAAACTTTGCTGGGCGGAGGCTGCCGGGGAGGGAGCGGGGCTGTGGGGAGCAGCACCCCTCCGGGATGCTGGCGGTGGGATCGATGATGTCCTCCCCGCTCCCGGCAGCGCCCGCGATGTGATTCCTCGCTGCCGGCGGCACCGCTCCCAGACAAAGGCTGAGCTCAGCGCCCGCGGGCGGCTGGATCTGGGGTACCCACGCTGACCCACGCCAGCGCTCCGGCTGCTCCCCACCTTCCCCTGCAGCTCCCCGGGAACATCCAGCAGACGGATCAAAGCTCATCTTTTGTCATCGAAAGGATTAACTCCGCGGGGAGCAGCGGCAGGGGCTGAGCCTACGCTCCTGCCACGCATCGCCTGCTTCACAGCACGCTCAGGAGTTTCGGAGCCAACCTCCCGGCAGCTAATCCCCCTCGCTGCTGGGGCCGGGGAGGCTGGGAAGAGCCAGCAGGGCCGCAGGGTGAAGGGACGGGAGAGAAGAGGACGGGGAGGAGTGTCCACACACACACACGCACACGCGTGCACCGGCACCCCGCACACGGCATCGGGCAGCGGCATCGCATCGGCGGCTGCTTGCGGGGAGCTCCGCAGGGAGCCCAGCCCTGAATAAAACAAGCTGGAGCATCAGGCGAGAAGATCTGTTCGCTTGGAAAAGTCTTTAAGGTAAAACCCGAGACCGGCCGCTTCTGGGCTGGGCTGGGGACCGGGTGCTGGGCTCTCTGTCGGCGTGCTCGTTGTCTCTGACTTGGTTCTGTTTTCAAAGGAATCGATCGGGAGATGCCGGTAAAAGAAGTTGCTGAAAGCCAAGCTGGAATGGCCAGGAGCTGCGCGCCGCCGGCCCCGTCACACACCGGGAGCAGCTGAACTTTGTGGGGTCTGAACATTTTTCTCCTCCGCGAACGCTCTGGACAGCGCTAACGGGAGAGTCAGGACGGCACCGCACACCTTGCGCCTGACCGAGCCTGGGGCAGAGCCAAGGCGGGATTTCTGTCTCTCCAAGGACCATCGCCTCTGAAAAAAACAAGCTGGAGAAGGGCAATTTATCTTTCTTTTCCAGATGACTGAAAATATCTACAGGATCCTGTCTCTCCGGTTTTCATCAGTGAGTAGCATAAGGGAGAGGCGGCTGAGGAGCAAAAATGATATTGGTCAAAATCATTCCAGCACCTACTTTTTCCTAAGGAACTTCACGCCCATAGGGGTTTTCTGCGGGCATTTCCAGGAGTGAAACAGAGGTACCACAGATGCATCCCGACTGGATCATGTAAGAATTTGCAAATGAGAAACCTACCCCATCCAGACCTTCTCTGCCCGCTTTGCAGTACATGGTTTGGTGTAAGCACAGCAATTCTCACCTCTTTCTCTGCTTTTTAAGTCTCTTGAGCTTGGAGACCTCTTTCCTTATTGCAATTATGATTATTTGCAACATCAGTGCCATCAAAGATTGGAGCACTTTCCTTTCCCAAATCCTCCCCAGCGTTAACAAGACTCTGAACTTGGTACAGCAAGTGGAAGCCACCACCAGCTCGGTGGTAAGTGTCCTTCAGGACCCCGAACAGGACAACTACCTGTCCAATAGCCAGTCCATGAACTCCAGCAACTTCACAGCTGGCCTGGACCACTTGTTCCAGTACTCATACTCGGACAATGACCAGCTCTACAAGGAGTACAAACCCCCTCCTCGAGATGCCATTCCTCTGCCCAAAGCTGTCCTCTACCTTCTCATGGCAGCCCTGGTGGTGGTGGCAGTGGCGTATGCCATCGTCGGGCATCTCATCAAGGACCTCATTTACGACTTTGTAGGTGAGTGTGGGCTTCACACGTTGTGTGCTTGTGGCCAAAAAGAGCCTGGTGCCAAGCCTGGGCGTGCTGGCTTGTGTCTCTCCTTTGATTTGGGTGGGGTTTAGACCAAGCCTTGACCCTTTCACATTTGCAAGAGTGTTAGTTTATTTAATGTGCTGGGTTCTCCAAACTGAGTTCTCTGTTGACCGTCTTCCCAGAGAAAATCCTTGGGTTTAGCCCCCTTCCTAAAGGAGCAGGTCTTGTGCCTGTGTGCGTGTGTATAAATGTGTGTGCGTGAGTCCGTGTTGCCAAATGACTGTAAAATCCCTTGGCCAGTTTCAACTGAGCTTGGATTAGAGGTCTCCAACATGAAAAGTTTCATGGCAACAGATACCTGAGCACAGGATAACAACCCACTAGTGCACAGTGGAAGCTGCCGTATGAGCTTAACCCCTTATTAGACACCAGTGAATCCACAAACTCCTAGGAAACACAGCCCGGCATCCTGGTTCCCTTGTTGCCTTAGAAGAGCGATCACAGCCCCTGCAACAAATCCACACAATGACAGCCCAAAAAGGGTGCATTTTTTTGAGGTTTGGCTTCCTGGCTCTTTGGTTTCATCCTGTTGCTGATGAACGCTGTCCCTCACCATCGGCGCCGAGAGCACAAACGCTGCTGACTGCTGCGGTCAGGCAGCGGGGCAGGCAGAGGTGCTTGGCTGCTTACAGCAAGCCCTCAGTGATAATCTTGCTCCTTGCCCCATAATTTGTAAGGCTGGTTGTGGTGGGGAGTGCAAATGTGCCCAATTCCCATCTGAATCCCTGGTACTTTTGGCCCTCACACCCTGACAGCCAGTTCACCGTGTCCTTTTGGGGGTCAGGGCCTTGCTTCAGCATGCTGGTGACAGTTTCCCAGGTTGGATAGGGAGCCAGAAGGGATCCTCAGAGGGATTTAAGCTCCTGGCTCCTGCAGATGTGCACACCCCCCAAAAGCTGTGGGGAGCAATGCCCTGCACAGGGAAGCGAGGCTGAAATCCCTTTGCCCACCCTTGCTCTGAGTCTGACCCCTAGTCAGGGTTGAAGCCCTGCATGCTCCATCACTGCAGGGGGAGGGAGATCACACTCATCTGGAACAAAATCCACGTGTTCATTCATGATTCCGCTCTATCTCCCTGCTCCTGGGACACAGGAGACACACACCAGCCAAAACTCTGATCAGTGCCTGCGGGTGGGCAGCACCCCTGCCTTGCTGAGGGGAGGGCAAGCCAAGTCCTTTGGGCAGAGGGTCATGACTGGGCAAGGGCCGGCAGACCCAGGACACAGGGATTTAGAGAGGAGTTATTTGGGACAAGAAAGGTCAAACCCCCTGGCAGGGAGCAGCACTCGGGGTCTCACGTGAGGCTGAGCCAGGAAATCGGCAGGGAGCTGCTGCTGAGGAGTCTTTCTTTGCCCCAGATGGAAGGGAACGGATATATTTTCTTAAAGTGTTAAATTTAACACTTAATCAACAGCTTGCTGGGGCTGTAACATCACCTGGCTCTGCCGCTCATCTGATTTAGCATTGCCTTCCCCACAAAGGTAGGCAGTGGGGACAGCACCTGAAAATATACACACTCCTGCCCCCACATATGCAAAGGACCAGGTCAGGCCAGGTTAGAAACTCCCCCGAGGCTGGGGCCGGTCCAGTCCCGGTGCCCCCGCAGAGCAGATACTCCTGCCCCCACTGCTGGGGTCCGTGATGCAGGAGAGCACAGATGTGGGTGCTCAAAACCATCCCTTGGGTGGGTACTGCAAAGCAGGGCCAAAATCCACAGAAATGCCATGCCCCTCCAGGCGGGGAGGGAGGCTGCAGCTGTGGTCAGGGGGCACCTGTGCCCCTGATGTGCTGCTTCCAACTTGGCACCAATGTTCCCTGGTGACCTTTAACTTTAGCCTCTGCATGGGACGAGGTCACCAGGGTGCCCCTTCCCTTGCAATAGACCTTTGTAAAAGGGACTTCCACAGCCTTTCACAGCACTATTCCGAGGGCTGGACAAGCACAGGGACAGCACTGGGGTCTGCCCGCTTCCTGCCCCTTTGGAAGAAGCCTTTTCCCAGTTTAACACCTCTTGCTGAGGGCACAGCATCCTCCCTGCCCCGGGTGGAGGTAATATCTCCCCAAGTTAGGATCAGAAATCCAGATGTGAGCTTCTTCCCCCTCCAGGCAGAGAGGAGAAGGCATTTCCCAAACTCCAGCAGCACCCCTCAGTGCCGAAGGCTGCCTCCAGCTCATCCTAGTTAGCACTCCAGGCCCATCTTCCCACAGTTTATACACTTAAAATGAGCCAGTCCTCGGAGGAGAGCGGACGAGACCATGTTTGTTAACACTGCCAAGGAACAGCCTTTAAAGAGAGGATTTCATTTGAATGAGTTTGCATAAAATTACTTTAGGGACAAGACAGAGAGACCAAGGGATAGTAAATAAGAAGCTGCTCCATTAGCTGCCTTAACACAATGCCTGTATTTATATACTCGGCAGCAGCTCCAGCCTCTGCTATCAGCGTTTCTGCACTAATCATGTTCAGAAATATACAGGGAGAGATGGAAATAAGATGCCAAAGGGCTGGAGCCTGTTTCAGGGAGATTAAAGTGTGAATAGTTAATCGCTGCCTTAAACAGTCACTCGGAGGCATCAGGGATGATTACGACTCCTCAATAACAGCTTGTCGGACATGGCTTGGGAGTCAAAGCATCACCCAGCCCCCTGCACTCACAGCGACAATGAGAAGCAGGTGCTGGGCTCAGTTTCGGATGGTGAAGGGGTTCTCGGGATGCTGCCAAGGTTTTTTCTCTGTGAAATCTAAACGGCCATTTGAGACACCGACACCTCTCTTGCAGATGCTTCTTAAAAAATCAATTAGAGCTTGCCCAGGCATCCCCAGGGGGAGATGAACACTGCTGTGATGCCCAGCGGGCTGGGGAGGGGTGGGAAATGGGAGGCTGCATTGGAGAAGGAGGAAAGATGCATTGTTGGAGAGAAGGAAGGCAGAGCACTTGGATATGGATAAGAGGGCTCTGAAAGAGCCCCTCTTCAGCTCTTCCTGGAGAGACGTGGCCAAGGAGAGCCCAAAACACCTTAATTTCTCTCCAGTCCCTCCCACTTGCTCTGAGCTGACAAAGTCTTATGTTTGGCTTTCCCAAAACTCATCAGATGTCTCTGCCTGGGGTTGGATGCGAGCCCCCGAGGAGGGTGGGAGGGAGGCTTCTGCGTGAGCACAGCTCAGACCCGACCACCAGTTAAGGCAAATTGGGTCGAAGCATTTGGAAAGCTGCTTAACTCGGAAGCGCTGGAGAGCTGCCAGAGCCGGCGCTGCGGCGAAGAGCTGGCTTGGCAAATGACAAGCCTGTCACCAACGTACGAGGCTCCTAATTACTGCAATCCTTGGGAATCAGCCCGCCCTCCCTCCTCCGTCCCCAGCAGCTCGCTGAATATCGCTCTTATTTAAACATCTTTAAAAAAAAGCAAAAAAAAAAAAAAAAAAAAAGGAGGAAAGAGGGGAAAAATAAAAAGTTTGACTGGAAACAAAGCTGTTGCCATGGAGACTGCACGCGTGTGGTCACCGGGAAAGGGGAAAGCATCTCGCTCCTGCACGGGAACCACACGGGAAGGGCCTGATGGTCTGCGTGGGAGCAATGCCTTGCAGGCAGACCTTGGCTGGTGCCACCCGGTTCAGCCAAGGTCTCCTCTGAGCTGCTGATCTCCAGAGGAGAAACTTGGAGGAAACTTTTCCCTCAGGAATGGGCCCAAGGCAGATGCCCAGCTGAGGCAAGGCAGGGCAGGTTCACTGACACTGGCAGGACTGTGCTGGTCGATGGCTTGGGGACTGCTCAAAACCCTACGCCATCCTTGGACAGGGGTCTTTCTTTTCTTTGCCCTTTTGACCCACCAGCCATATTTGTATTTTTCAGCCTTATCTCCAACTGCCACATTTCAGGCTTCTTTAGGAAACGGTCTCCTTGAACAAAGAAACTGTGCATGAATGTAGCATTGCTGAAAATAGCTGCTGGGTGATCCTGCAGGGACACAGGATCCACTTTTAATTGCTCCACACAGAACCGCAGGGCTCTGAGGATAATTCAGCCCACGGCAGGGATTGCAGATAGTGTCTTAGGCCCATCAGAGAGGACTTATATGTCTTCTTTTCAAGCTCTGTTTTGAGGATAATTCCTTTGCCTCCTAAAGTTGTGGGAAGAAACCATGTCACGTTCCCTTCTGCTTTCCCATCTAGGTGCTAGCCCACCTCTGACAGTAATCCCCTGCCTGCTTCCCTTCTGGTGCACGGGGGTGCATCAGCAGTTCCTTAGCTGTTGTTTAGGGAAGCAGTGGCTGCTGTAGGATGGCTTTCACCAGGACAATTCCCACTCACTCTCACAGGCTGGGGCTGTCGGCTGAACAAGCAGCCACAGTGGTCTGGCCCTGCAAAAAGGGCTCACTCCAGGACAGCTGCATTTGCAGCCAAACCTTTGGAGCTTAGAGCTGGAGGAGAGGGACGGCTTCCAGCACACACTGCTGGGCATCGACCAAGGCCTCAGGGATGTGCCATTCCACAGCAGCCTTCCCATTCCTGCCATCATGTGGTCCAGGGATGGGCTGTGTCAGGTCCTCGGGGCGAGGGCTGCGTTTCTCTACTGCCCTGCAAGCACTAGTCTTCCTTGAGCTGAACCAAGCACGGCTCCTCACTCTCTGGTCACCTTCACTCTGCCTCTGGGGAGAACATCTAAGGCTGGAAGATGTGGATAGCAAATATCCACCCCCAGGAGCATGCCTGCCTCCCACCTACCACACCTGAGTCACCACCTGTCAGAGACCCACTCTCTGGAGCAGCAATGCTGCCTGATGGATGGGACTGGGATCAAATGCAGGCTTGGTCCAGGGTGCTGGAGAAGCCGTTTTTAAGAGAATATCATAATTAATTGAATGCCTTTTCCGTGTCACCCCTTTCCCCACCAGATGCTTCATGCTGGTGACAGCTCTGCAGAGGAACAGTGTCCTTACCTGTCCATCAGCAAAGCAGAGTACTCATGCTGTTTGGGGTGCAGGACAATTTTGACTCAGCCAGCATGGCAAAGCTGAGAAATTTCTGCAAAACAGGGAAGGCAGAACAAACTTCAACATCAAATTCATTTAGAAAGAAGTGAATCTTAGGGAGGGAAAAGGGGGATTTCTAACTAATTCCTGTTGCCAGGGGCAGATGTAGATTTTCCATCAGAACAAACCTGGGAGTTATCTGCTGATTTTGCTAATGAATAAGTAGAGTCTGTCCTGCAAATGAGACAGATACGACATCCAGCTGTGACTGCTGCATCATGTCAAAGACATGAGGGATACCCTTGAACTCATGTCCATTGGGAATGTTCCAGCCAGAGCTGGCCCTGACTTGCTGCAGAGCACAAGGTGATTGCTGGGTCAGTACTTGTTTCAAAGAAAGAGGTATTTCTGCTCCTGCTGATGGGAAAGGAGCTTTTTTAGCAGCTGCTTTCACACCCAGCTCCATTTAAAGCAAAACTAGAGCACGAGTCTGATTGTTCATCGAACATATTGCCCCTTCCTTTCCTGTTTCCATCTCTATGGGGACTGTGAATGTCTCACTCACCAGACTGCATTTAAATTTCAGCCTTTTCTCCCACCCCCTTCTGCTCTTCTGCTTGGGAAATCTTTTTCCAGTTGCTGAAGTCCCTCATGAACATCCCACCCTGCCACCAATGAATGCAGGGGACCTGGCCACTCCCCTGGGATGACACTGGGCATAGGGCAACCCCGTGCCCCTCTGCACACAGACAGCAGGAGGCTGCTCCCTGCTGCCTGCACTGTCAGGGGGTTCTGAGCAAGGACCAGCCCTCATGCTGCTGGCACGAGAAGGGCATGCTGTGACATCTGGGCAACCCCTGTGTTTTTCTGTCCCCAAAAATACAGCATCTCCCAGGGGTCTTGCTTCCAGGGGTGCTGTCGAAGATTCAGACAGAGCCAGGGAGGTGCCAGGGGCATTTTGTGGCACATTGCTCTGCTACTTGGGGATAAGAATAATTATAACAACAGAGTTGCTATTCCACAGCTCCTGATTTGCCCAGTCTGCTCTATCTCCTCTCTCCAGCTGCTTTGGATCAACCTCTCCCTATCAATCTCACCCCACCTCAGCACTTCCCACCTCTCCACTGGCCCTGCAGACCCCAGCAGGCACAATGAGCCTCAGCAGCACCTGACGAGTGCGAAGAGGTGTCTCTGGGTTTGATGCTGCTCCCCCAGCCTGGCTGAGAAAGTCACTTTGTCCCTCTCTTTTATCCAAGACATTCACATACACACCTGTGTGCATGCCCCGGATTTTGCAGCATGTGTTACAAGCTCCTTCCAGTGGCTGGGTAGGGGCAGGCAGTGCTTTTTCTTACCTCCAAAGTGTGACTGTCCCGGGTGTGGACATGCCACTGCCCCAGGAGCACACTGTGTGATCCCTGCTCGCCCCAGCTCTGCCCTCGGCTGTCCCAGGTCCATTAGGTGTCCTGGTTCAGCCTGACTTTGCCTGCCTTCTGGCTGGAGATTGTGTGAACCCATATGTGGACTTTGATCCAAAAGAGGATTTTGTTTTCCTCTCGATGGCAATTGTGTCTATTTTTTGTGGCTCGTGCATCCCCCCTGCCAGCTCTAAGGGATGGAGAGAGAAATACCTGACATGGTGCTGAGGGCTGCAGCTCCCTTCAGCTGGTCACCACCACCCCTTGGCTCCCAGCCCTTGGCCACCCCCCGTTACCCGATTACACTCCCCTTAGGGTTCATTATCCGAGGTTTCCAGCCTGTGCTCGCGCATGACGTGAGGTTGTGCCTCCCATCCCCTGCAAAGTTCCCTCCGCGTCAGAGCGAGGTTTAATCCCATTGACGCCAAAGATGTGCAGGTCTCCTGTCTCTTCTCCTTCATCCCTCCCCAGACATGCCATGGGTGACCCCGGAAGACCTTGGTTTCTCACCCACAAACTGAGAGGAGCCAGAGGGAGAAACTGGGGAGGATCGTGCATGGCTGGGATGGAGCCGGCGGTGGCTGGCAGGGGACCGGAGGGCGCTGACATTTTTATGGTTGTTTCTCCAGGGTCCTGCTGGCAGGAGATCCTCTGCCAGCTCCACGGGGCCTCGCTCCCCTCTTCCACACATGGCAACACGCTGAAGTTACAGGCCATAAATGGCCACAAATAACATGTAATTGTGTAATTACTTCACTCCTCACTTACACAGTCAAATCATAAAGGCATCGCAGTAAATACCCTCTAATGACAGCCTAATTACATCTTCCTGCAGATTACTGGGTAATTAGATCCAGCAGGCTCCAGAAATAATTCCCAGGGAAGCAGTGGTTCAGATTAGCGCGTACAATCCAGCCTGCTCTCACCCAGGAATTAGACTGCAGCAGCCTCACACGAGCCACCTTCCCCGGGCACCCCGGCCAGCCACATCCCCTTCGGTGACAATGCAGAGTCACACTCTTCCCATGCAAATGGCTTTTGCTGGTGCCCTTGGTGCTCGCCCAGAACACCCATCCCCTGCATTTCTGCCTTTACCACAGTGCCTCATCCAGCTCTTGCTTCTTCTTCTGCCCACAAATGTCACCAGGGGTTCATCATCTGGCCACCAAATGCCACTTACCCCTACTCACAGGCATGCAACGCTCTTTGCTTCCTGTTGCACACAGCAATCCTTATCCAGTGGTTCCTGGGATATTTGAGAACCCATCACCTTTTTTCTACAGGTTATTCCCCTTTTTCCCTGCTGCTCCCACTGGAGTTTTACGGCTGACGTCAAGGAAAGCAAGCTGAGAACTTTAATAGTATTTATAGGAGGCAATCTTGTTACTGCCTTCAGATTCTCCTCACAGCAAGCAGCTGTGTGGGGGCTGGAGGAGCCTGCAAGGTCTTGGGGGCAAGAGGCTCTGTCTGGGATGGACCAGAGAGGACCAAACCAGGAAGAAGTTGGTGGAGTGTTTGGCTTTAGCATAATCCCAGTAAAGCCAAGCAAAATCAAAGCTATAAAGGAAAAAAAAAGACCTAAATGAGCCTTCTGGGCTTGGCTGATTTCCTTGGGGGAGGATTGTGATGGGGAGCCCAGTCTCTTGTGGGGGCTGTGGGTTATTCACATTGTGAGTTGTTATTCACATGTGGGTTGTTAACATTTAGCAAGTGAAAGCTAAATGTCCTGGTTGGGACTCGGGGCAGATGCAGGGCTCCCCAAAAACCTTTGGACCACTTCTTTGCTGAGTTTCCCAATCACTCTTGCCAGCACTGTGATGGCTGAGGCAACTGTGGTGGTTCTTCTCCTGCCTTTCCTGTTGGACAACCAGCAAACCCTGCTAGCACAGTGATGAAGGTAAAGAAAAGAAGAAAATAAAGGAAAAACTCTCTGGACATGTTCCCTGTGCCCAGTGTGGTGGGAGCTCTATCTTCCTTGGAGACAGCCCCCTCCTCCAGCTAGCCCATGCTGGCAGTGGGGCACAACCCCTCCACTCCCTGTCCAGTTCCCCTGGCAGGGTGGTCACCTACCCTGGCTCCACAGCATGAGCATCATCAAAAAAGTCATGTTCTGCACTCTTGGGGATGGTGTGGCCAAATGGCTTCAGGCTGGAGAAAAAATTCAAATATTTCATGGCAAAAACAACAAAACTTCTGGCTTTTTTTAAAGAAAAAAAAAAAAAAAAGAAAGAAGCTTTGGGGCTCTCAAAAAAGCCCAAAATTTGACCTACAGTGTACACACTGAGCACAAGGAGGCCCACAGGTCATTCCTGTCTCTCTGCTCACACCTGCAGAAATGTCTGGACACCACTGGTGAGCCAAGAAATGAGATCTTCCATTCCCTTCACACCTGGCATCCCACCCTGGCATTTGTCATCATTCAGCCCCAGTTTTGCTGCGAAACTTCTTTCCACAGCCCATGAGAAAGATACCATCTTACTGGGATTGCATTTCTGCATCCTGGTCCATCAGGAAGCCTGTGTCTTCCACTGAAGACCTGTAATTGGAATGTCTTGTGAGGACAAAAATTACCCCACACCACAAAGGAGAGCAATGGTATTCTTTGAGATCCAGTGGCAAATAAGCAGAGTTCCTCAGGAACAACAAAACCAGGCTGGTCCTTTTGTCTGCCTACTGGTAGCCGCCTCTGCTTTATTTTGGTAGCAGAGCTAAAGCAGAGGGGTGCTGGTGCTCCACTGCCCACAACCACAAGGACCTGGGGCTACTCTCCCCTCACCTGGGTTTCCCCAGCCTTGGTATCCTCACTGCTGGTGCCTTCCCATCTCAGCAGGGCATGGCCTCTCACTGCCCAAACAGCCACATTTTTTTAAAGATAGCTGTTTGGGAAGCAGCACCACCTGCTTTCACTCAGCTGCAGTCCCTTGTGCTGCAGGGGATGTTTCAGTCACCCTGTCATCCAGCAGTGACACTGTATTTTGGAGTGGGATCATTCAGCCCCAGGGTTGTGGCAGTGGCTGAATCAGCTCAGAGCCAGGTCCTGGTGCTCTGATGACCAGCAAGAAGCAATGCCCTGGAGCTGCCATGGAGGGCTTGAGGCCCTGGCATGGCTGTACTATACTCTCAAGGCAGAAAAGCCATGTCCCAGCCACGTCTCCAGCCCCATTTGGATGTCACATAGTTATTTAATCGTTCACTCTGTCTGACAGCAAAAACCCACAGCAGGAAATACATTGCTAGAGACCTCAGATGCACACTTCACTTTGGAGGCACTTCACTCTCATTTTTGGGATTAACAGGGTGATTTCATCTGCCTAAGATGGGAGGGCTTCCAGAAACTAGCAGCCTGAAAATCAGCCCAGAGCTGGGAAGAGCAGAGATCCCAGCACCAGGGGAGTGGAGGGAGCTGAAGGGGCAGAGGTGGGCAAGGGACACTCCTGGAGGGGTAAGCACCCAGAGCTAGAGGTAGGATGTAGCAGGAGGCAGCAATTTTCCAGCCACCTTGAACTCTGGGAACTGCCGGAGGTAACCAGGGGCTTGTTTTGTGCTTTTCCCTCCTCCAGACTGGATCTTTGGCCCCAACCCAGACGACAACAGCAACAAGAGCGACATCAACTGCATCAGCAACAGCGTCAACGAGATGAGTGAGATGCCCGAGGCGCCGCGGCACCGGGACCGCCAGCCCCAGGACGTGGTCATTGCCATCAGCGAGACTTGCCACTTGCCACAGCAGACGTGACCGGCGCCATGTCCGGGCCACGCGGGATGGAGCAGCGGGATGGAGACGAGGGATGGAGCAGAGAGATGGAGCGGAAGGATGGAGCAGTGAAACAGTGCAGCAGCCACCTTGCAGGACCGGGCAGGGAGAGGAAGGGATGGGCAGAGCCGGCGCCACAGAGCAAAGCCCTTCTCCCCCTGGTTTTACCAGCCTCTAAGGACCTTGTTGGGGTGGGTGGCATCACCCCTTCTCCCAGGCCTGTCAGCCCTGTCCTGACGTCTGCCCTTGGGTTTGTGACCCCCTCTTTGTTCCCTGTGAATAGCAAAAAAGAAAAAGCAAATGCAAAATACACCCACCAAACAAAGCTTGCAAGAGAAATGAGCCAGAGAGAGGCCGGGCGGTCCTTTGGCATGTGGCTGTCCAGTGGCGTGGGAACGGGGTGGTGAAAAGGGCAAAGGAGACAAGGAGGCTGCAGAGAAATGGGGGTGTCTGCATTTCTGGGGACAGGCCCCAGACACAGCAGGGAGCTGGGACCTGCAGAAAGGCGCAGAAAGGTCAGTAGGGGCAAAATCCCCCAGTACATTGGTGGCCTGCCTGGGCCATCACTCCTGCTTTTAGTTTTGCAGCTCCAACTCACAGCCTGTTTCAGCAGGTGTGTCCTGTGGCTCTGGGACAGCAGGGTGACAGCCCAAGCTCCCCAGGGAGCCTTATTCCTCTACACCTGTGGCCAGACCTTCCACCACATCTCTGCTTGAGCCCAGCACCCCCTGCCTTGGAGCAGCCCTGTTGGGACAGGGTACAACCCCTTTTTCTGAGGAATGTTGCTGGAGAGGAGGACAGGGACCCACCTGTATGAAATCCCAGCTCTTCATGGGGTAAAATAGCCCTTATATGTCTGCATCCTTCAGACTCATCCCAGAGTGACCACCTCCTACATCAACCCCAAACTTTCTGCCACCCCAAGGGGTGCTGGCTCTGTACTGGGGTCAGCCCCATGTGCATTGATGGAGTGGGAAGACTTCCCTCTTCTTCCTGGATGCCTTCCTCTTCCCTGCCAGAGCACCACCAACCAAAACTGCCCTTCTCTCTGCCCAAAGACATTATTTCCCATTTGTAACTTCAGGCAGATCCCTGCTCCTTGCTGTTTAAGGAGCTCAGGGGAAGCCAGTAACAGCAAACATGCAGGGCAAGCTCCCAAACCATGAGGGAAAAGGAGCATCCTGATGGCTTCATCGCTATTTTAAGGTCAGCTCTTATCCCACTAAGGGTTTTAAAACAGGATCCATCATTTCTCTGTACAGCAGAGTGGAGGCACTGGGACCAAGCTCATTCCTTGTGCCTCTCGCTGAGGAAGATCCCTTTACTCTCCACATCTTTCCTGAACTTAAAAAAACGGTTATACTGATGTGACACAGATTTGGTCCCGAGAAAAGGCCGTGGTCCAGACTTCCGCCTCTGCATTCAGGGAGACAAGCCCTGCCTTTACCCAGCCTGCAGTACCCAGGACACCACGAATAGCAGCGGCCAGAACAGCATTTTCCCCTTCTGAAAGTGGTTAAGGAAAATGGATGTGGTTTCAAACTCCTGCTCCAACGGCTTTAATGAGAGCCATCACCAGCAGTCCCACGCTGGGAATTTGTCGGCTTTGCAGCAAGCAAAGGCAGAGGACAGTACCTTAGACCCGCCCCCTGTAATTAACCATTTCCGATCAGACAGTGTTCTGCCACCATAATTTTTCTCCATTTTTTTTGGCCCTGGGTTTGTAGCGTGGCTGCTCTGGCACCTGTCAGGCTTCTCCAGTGCTGCCGGTGCTGTGGAGGGGAGCTGGACAGTGATGCCCCAGCAGCACGAGGAGGGATGCTGTGGCAAGATCCTACCAGAAAGTGTCAGCCCCTGGGAATAGGGTTGCAGCACCAGAGCTGGCTGTGGGCTGGGGAAACTGCGGAGGTCCAGATTCCTGGGGGACAGGGGGTTCTACAGGGAGGGGCTGGTTTGCTTGCTCCCCTGCTCTTTCAACATCAGCAGGCTGGACATCGGGGTCACCCAGGTGCCTCTGGCCACTGCTCAGGAGAGACAGTGAGACACTGTGTCTTACACTGGCACTGCTGGCAGAGGGACTGGTCCCTGCCATAGGGACATGCCACTCACTGGGCACAACTGGTCCCCCCACGGCTGCAGCAACAGCCCAGTGACTCATCTGCACTGCAGACCCATCACCCATCAGCTGCTGGAAGTAAGGTGGAGGCCTCTGTGAGCATGGAGGCAGCCACCTCCACTCCAGCCGGGCTCTTGCTCCCTTCCTGAGATATTTGGGGTCTCACATGACGTGGTTTGACCCCAGGAGATGCTCCTGCACCAAGCAGCAACTCGCACCCAGGGCCAGTGTGGCTGTCACCCACCCGAGGACACTGTCCTCTGAGCAGGAGCAGAAGGAAGGAGCCCAGCTCCCTCCTGTGGCCACCTGCGCCGGGGTCTGCCAGACTGCGCCATTCTGGGAAGGGGCTGGCGAGGAAGTGTCCTCAGCCCACTCCCCTCAGCCTCTTTGAAACCCCTCATTTGCAGGGCTGCCAGGAGGGATCCTGGGGCTGTGTCCATCTCCGGGACTGACCAAGCACTGGGTGATGTTACGGCAGTGTCCATGGTGAGGTGAAACACCAACCACCTCCCTGAGCTGCGGGGTCACACCTGGTCAACACCAGGAACCAAGGCTGGCACCAGAGCTCCGCAGGACCCCGTGGCTGCTTTTGGAACTGACCCTACTGGAACCTGCCACGCACGGGGGAAAACCACAGAGGACGGCGGTTTCCCACACCCCCTTCCTCCACGTCCCCCCATCCCTGCATCATTGCCATCATCTGGCATCTGCCTTTCCTCTACTTTGTCCCCAAACACATCACCAGACCCCACACTAGTGCTGAGCTCTGAGAATGATTGTGAGCCTGTCAGAGAGTCCCAAGACCACGGAGCCGTTTTGCCTCCAGACACTGGAGGCAGAGCATGGCTTTTGGCTGCAACAACCCCTGTCCCTCCAAGAATTCAGTGTTTTTCTGTTCAGCCATGCACTCATGCAGCTGGCTGCATTTTGGAGGACATCTCCAATACCCTCAGAGGACCTTTGAAGTGGGGTGGCAGGACAGGACCAGGCAGATGAGTGAGGCTGCAAGGATGGGGAAGGGAGAGCTCCACGTTTTTGTTCGGGGTGCGCAAATGGTCCAGCACCCTCGTGTGCTCTTCTCACACACCAGGACCCCCTCTCCAGGCTCAGCTGTCCCCCTCAGCCATCTCCTTGTCCCCCACAACCTCTGAGCAGGGGACAAATGTCTGGTGATCCAACAGCAGTTACCCAGGAAGAGGATGGGGGGGCTTCTTTGCCCAGGGGAGGGTTTTTGGGGATGCTGAGGGGGAAGGGGTCTAATGAGTGTGCCAGGCTATTCTGACTATTCCCATCCCTGCACCTCTTCAGTGCAGGAGGTTGCTCTTTAATTCCCTCCTTCCTCCCCTAAGCGCCTTAGGGAGCAGAGATGAGAGATGCTGGTGCTTTTTATAGCAGCCATAATCCCTGCTGCTCACACTGCCTGCACCTCCTGCCCCGAGACACGGGGCTGAGCCTCCAAAATGGGGGCTGCTGCCCAAAAACTGCCTGGAACACCTTCGGCTCTCAGCATTGCCTCTCTCCCAGCACACAGATCCCAGCTGGGACTGGTTCTGTACTCAAGACCCCTTTGCAGAAGGCATTGGATGGCCACAGGTTTGGCAAGGAGGGACAGGCAGACAGACATACAGAGACACATGGATTAGCACCAGAACAACTGCCTGGCCTCCCTGCTCTCCTCCAAGACTTGTGGAACAGGAACCAACCACACAGCACAGCCACAAGAAAGTCCTCAGGCATAAGAGGAGACTGGGGGTTTCTTTCCTTTCTATCTGCCCCAACTTTACAAAAGGGAAACTGAGGCAGGGAGGGAGCAGGGAAGGGGCTCCTGGCCCTTCAGCCCAGGAGCTTTGCAGGGCAGCCGATGAGCTTTAAAGACTGGGGAAGCCCTTACTTGGGTGTGACCCTCAGGACATGAGCTTCAGCATTTTTTTCAGGATCATTTTGGTGCTGTGGTGCCTGGTTTCCCTCACCCAGCCTGTGCCTGCAAAGCCACGGGTGGCATTTGGGCCATCCAGGCTTCATCCCTGGGGATGAAGGGGACTGAGGACAAGGGATGTGAAATGAGGCAGTGGAAGGTTTGGTGTGGGGCAGGAGCAGGTTCTGGGAGAGGCGTATTTCACCTCCTGTCCCCGTCCTGGTGGTCAGTGCTGACCTTTGACCCAGTCCCAGTCCCTGTCACCACCCCAGGACCACAGCCACCAAGGGAGGGCACGAACACTGCAGCTGCTTTGTTCCCATTGCCATTTCTCTCTCCAGCAGCTTAACTTTTACTTCTCTCCAGCCAAAAGTCCCCCTGACTTTCCACCCTGCCAGGAGGAACCCAGCACAGCTCTTAACGTTTTACTGTTTCTGTTTTACTGCTCATGGTGGGGCAGGTGACATTTTCTCTGCCCCACCCACCCCAGATCAGAGGCTCTCCCAGGAGAGGGCAGCCTGGCAAATCCTGCCTAAAATCATTCCAGCCCTGCCTGCCCATTTTGCCCTGCTGTAGGTCTGGCCCCTGTCTCTCACATCTTCTTTACAACACATTTGCTGTAATTTTCCCTTTAAACACCCCACAGGGGAAAAAAAACAACCCCAGGGTGCAGGGTGGGGGGGTGGTGTTTCTTCTAGGTCAGGCTGAGCTAAGACAGGAAAAGAAGATTAATTTCTCAGAAGAGCAATTCAGATTTTTCTTCTGCTCCCGGCTGGGGACCAAGGCAGAGCTGGTGGCAGAAGCACACTCGTCTCCTGGGCACACATGGGTTTTGGTGGTCACCCCTGGGGTGGCACTGAGCAGGACGTCCCCAGATCCAAGTCCTACGTGGAAGGTGTAGGGGGATCCTTGCCCAGGATCACAATGAGTGATGTCAGTGGGAAGAAGGTGGCACATCAGGAATGCTGATGGGCCAGGGTGGGTGCCCAGCACCCAGGGAGGAGGAAGGGGAGAGTTGTGCCACCACTCCCTCCCGGCCCCCCGGCTGGGCTGGAACAGGGCACAGGCAGGGAATGAAGCCCTGAGCCTGTCCTTGTCACCTTCCCATGCCCACACACCCACGAGGCTCTGACCACTTGTTTTTCACTCCCAAGGAGTGCTGGGAAGCTCTAAAGCCGGTGGATTATTCTCCAAAGCAAAAGCCTGGCCTGCTGCCAGCCCCTGGCAGGGAACAAACAGCCCTGGGGAGGCATTTCCCAAAGGCTCAGCTCGTTCCTGGTTCACATTCTGACTTTGTACCCCCGTTCAGCAGCCTCACAGTCACTCCGCTGCGGACACCAAGAATCTCAGGAGGGGGTTCCCAAAGGTGGGGAGGAGGCAGGAGGTTACCAGGAGACCCTACTTGGTGTCTGAGCTTCCCTGGGCCCAGTATCCCCTGTCCAGCGTGGCTTCTCCAGGGTGTAGTAGAGGTTTAGCAGAAGACAGGCACAGGGAGGGGGATTTCTCTCCCCTCTCCGCTTTGCACAAAACCTGTAGGAGTTTCCCACCTTTGGAGACCTGTGAACCTGGGGCAGTGGGAAGGAAAAGCTGGAAGCCATCTGGAAACTCAGGACACAAGAATCCTACACTGGGCTGATTTAACGCAGTACTGGGGGTCCTGGGCACAGTGTGGGGAGCAGGCTGGGTGAGGGGTGCAGGCTGGGGCGATGGGGCCAGCCTGGGTACCATGTCCCAGAGGAGTGGACTGAATTGAATTCTCCTGAATTGGAGGCAGCTTTGGCATCACGGAGCTCTTCCTGGGGATATGGGGACCACCACTTTGCTGCAACCAGCACCAACACTTCAGCCTTGCCCAGGAGACCATCAGAACATTCCCACTGCCAAAACAGGGCGGGCTGAGAGCAGGGGTTGGGGGCTACACTTAGCCTTTCCTGTCCCATTTGTTGACTTCTCCTGCCCCACACTGTCTGCAGTGGGCCAGGCAGCACAAAACCAGAGCTCTGCTCACAGCGCCGCTCCCCAGAAAGGGTTATGGATAACTAGGGCACATGAGAGCTGCGCAGGGAACAGTACAAGGGTCAACAGGGAGCATCAGTCTCCAGATAAGAGAACGGTGGAGGCACTGTGATCCAGCCCCACAGGCTGTGCTTGCACCCACACACCCCCTGCATCCATTCCCAGTGTCATCCCACAAAGATGCTCCCCATGCCAGCGAGCCCATGGGGCAGTGTTGGGCCACAGGGCTGCCAGACCAAAGGCCACGGAGTTTGGCTGCCTCCCTTCGGACCATGGGGACCATGCTCTTTTTCCACTGGGAAAAGGATATTTTCATGCTTCCTCCCCGCAGGAACTAACAGAAATTGCTTAAATGGCTGTATTGCTCTGGGGACAGGCCCTTTTGGAGTGGTGCCGCATGCAGGGAAGGGAAAGCCCAGGGGACATTTTAATAACAAGCAAGGAGAGCTATTGAAATGTTTTACTGCCTCGTTAAGGCAGTCTAATCTCTGTGTATATCTGGGAAAAAAAATTGGCTTGCTGTTGTTTTTATTGTAACAGAGGTGGGTGTTTTCTGGCACGGCTGGGATCCCGCCTGCTTTATCTGCTTGTTATCTTACCTGATACCAGCACTGAACAGCCCAAGAGCAGCTCAAGGGCAGCAGCAGGCAGGGTCAGGGCCAGGCAGACCAGGAGGGAGGCTGTGGATCCATGCTGTAGGCTGTTTCCCTCCCATGGGTGCTCTGCACCCCATTGTTGCACCCACCTCTCAGCCAGACACAGGTCTCTGGGGTGTTTCCCCAGGAGAGGTTTGGGACATTTGGCTCTGCACGTGCTTGGGCAAAGCCCAAAGGTGGGTGATCCCTCATCCAGGCAGCCCAGAGACAGAGCAGGGAGACAACCATGAGGTCCCATCCACCCCTCCAGCTCCAAGGGCTGGGATTTGGGGGATACACAGATTTTGGGGCTATGGGCACCTTGGGCTGATGTAAGCCAGGCTGAAGAGTCCATGCCCAGGGAAGCATCAGCAAAAGTTCTTCTGCAGCAATACAGGGTTAGCTGGCTGCTGAGGTCTGATTTGTAAGAGGAATAGGCTGGGCATTTTATTTCTAAGGTTTTCTTCATGATTCTATTTTTTACCTCAGCCCAGCAGAAACTGGGGAAATCCTGCTGAGTCCTGCTGGCTCCAGCATCCAATTCCCCATTTGCAAAAGCTCACAGTGTCAAAGCCGTGAGCCGGAAGGGATGCTCAGGCTGGGATGGCAGGGCTGGATAAGCCGATTGCGTTTGCTTTGGAAAAGCTGATGTTTGCATGAGCACCGGCTCTAGTGGTTTTAAAGGGATCCACCCAGGAGCAAATCCCAACAGCCTGATATCAGAGCTGTGCTGCTCCCACCTCGGCTGGGCTGGAGAAGTCTCTGCTCTACACCCAGATCCACACTGCACCTCCTGGGTGGAGGAAGCCACGGGAGCCAAAGCTGCCACTGCAGAACACAGGAAACAAACAAAGACTCCAGCACAGCTAACAGGGCTGGCAAACACCTAAAATCATCTTCCTTGGAAATACGGGGCAGGAAGGGTGAAGCTGCTGTTTGACATATAGTCCAGCCGAGATCAATAGTCACCCTTGCTCCCAGCAGATGTGCGCTGGTACCCAGCTGCTTCAGGAAAAGTGACTTTTATGTGCCACCATGCTGATGTGAGAAGGGACAGATGCCCAGACACTTGGACTGTGCCTGTTTCAGGGCTGGGGCTAAACCTGCCCTTCTGCAGGGCTGCCAGAGGCTCCAGGGCGTTCCGTCCCAGAGCCTCTCCCCTTCCCCTAGAAATACCGGTGAGCTCAGCAAAGCACCGACAGTGTGGCCTGGGAGAAACACAAACATTTATTAAGCCAGCTATTTTTTGTTGAGAATTATTTTAACAGTGCCGAAGGACTTACCCTGTCTCCCCCAGGGACCCTCAGCTGATTCACTGCATGCAGGGTTAGCAGGAAAGCAGGGGACAGCCAGCCTTGGGGACATGGTGGCTCGGTGTCAGCAGCACAGCTACACAGGAAGCCACAAGCTACTTGCAGGCAATGGCAAGCCAAGCACAGCTGCTCCAGTTTGCTGGGATTCCCCCAAGTCCTCAGCAGGTGCCATCTCTGAGAATTTTGGGTATTGTCCTGCTCTCCACATCCATCCAGGGAAGTCCCGAGGATCTGCAGAGGAAGGGAGCGTGCTCGGGGTAATTTCCACTGAAGGTGCTGCTTCAGAGACACCAAGCCAAACCTGTTGTGCACTCAACCACCTTCCTAGTCACAGCCAGCTCACATCTCACACCTGGAAAGTCACAGCCAGTCACTTCCCTCTCTCTTAGCTTCCCACTGACATCACGAGACAATGTCCTCACTCCTACCATCCCAGCAAGGAAAGATCCAAGCTGTGACCCACACAGGCAAGGGAACAACAGCACGATGGTGAGAGCAAAGTCGTCACAGCCCTCAGCTGGGGACAGGTGTACCCATGGGTTCTGAAGTCAGGACACTCCAGGCTTATCCACAAATGTGGAATAGCTCGGCTCCTTGAATCAGGATGCTCAGGTCCTTTCCTGCATCATCTGGTGAAGGCAGCAGGTCCTGCCCAAGCTCTCACATGGCTCCAGCTGCAAGCCATGCTCTACAAGCCAGCGAGGGGCGTGCTAGGAGGCGTGGTGGGGACAGCAAAAGGCATGGGCAGAAACCAAGGCTAAAAAGACAGAGAAGGTGTCTCCAGGGCAGAGTCACTGCAAATCCACCCCGACAGAGCAGCCTCATGTTTCTGGTTGCTGGTAGGAGGCAGAGACCTGGCACCATGCATTACACAGAGAGAGAAACCCAGCCTTCACCACCATCACACGGTGGCAGGGGAGAGCAGGAGCCTCTCCGAGTCTGAGCCCTGCAGGCTCTGCCAGGCTGCCTGTGCACTGCCACATCCCAGGGATTCTGCAGGACTGCTCCCAAGGTGGAAGACAGTCCAGGAACAAACTGGGAGAACTGGATTTCCATTTCCCGCCCAGTGCTTTGTTGTTCTCATGCCATCACATCGGGAAGTCTGCACCATCATCCTTCCTCTGCAGGGCACAGATAGAGGTTCCCCAACCCTGCCTCAGATTGGCTTCACAGAGGCATTTAAAGCAGGCAGGGCTTCACCTGCAAGGAAGGGGTTTTTAGCATCCACCATGTGCTGGGGCCAAACCCCAGGTCAGCTCTGCCCTGGATGGACACTGGCCTTAAAGACAATGATGGAAATGAGCAGGTCCAACAGGGATGCCCTGCTGATGGTCCTGCCCCACACTGAGCATGCTGGTGCCACTGAGCTGTGGATGCATGGCAGTGTCTCCTGTCTTGTCTGGGTAGTTACTTTGGGGGAAGGGTCCCCAGTTTTTGCACGCAGGAAGCTGAGGATTAGAGGGAGAGATCCCAGGAACCCCACTGTCCCAGGTTTCCCCACCACCACCACCAAGGACAACGGAGGGGCGTCCAGCCACCTGCAAGCACCACCCTAGAGCAAAGGACTAAATCTACCAGGACCCACCTCATCCCTCCTCTCCCAGAAATGTGCTGCAGGGCAGGCACCAGTCCCTTATGGCTGCATCACCAAATGCTGTTGGGGCCATCAGAGGAACAGTGCAACACCACCAAGCCAGCCTGGCCCCGCCTTTCCAGCCACCCCAACTCTCCCAAGCACAGACAAGTGAAGCAGAGTGGGCAGTTGGGAGAGCTGGACTGGGAAGACAAAGCCATGGGCTATAAGAATGTCACATCATCCTGTGACTGGAGCCAGCGCCAGTGGGCATCGTACTCCAGGTGCAGTTTGCTGTTGAGTTTGCAGTTCTCAAGGTCAGCCTCAGCTTTCCAAGCCTTCCCATCTGGATTTCCCTTCCCCAGCCTCTCCCCAGCCCCTGGTGGTGATTTGGTGTCTCTGTCTAGTTCCAGAGAAGGGGACTGCTGGCCCAAATACCCGTTGGCCACCTGGGGCTCCTTAGCAAACCGGTGATCTTGCGGCAACCCAGGTGGGGAGAGTTCCACATGGGGCCACTCATGCTCCTCTTTGTCCTTCTCTTGCTTTGCAAGACCCCTCTCGGGGTCGATCCTGACCCAATCCTGCTCTGCCCTGGCCAGGGCTCTGCCCGATGTGGATGCAGCAGCAGTTTCAGCAGCGTTCTGGGAGTACTCATCCATGTCGTCAGCCAAGGTGTCCAGGTAGCTGCCGACGGAGATGCTGTCCAGCCTGTCATTGGGGTCCTGCAGGCTGTCCCAGCTGCCCCGCCGCGCGGCCCCCTGGCTCTCCACCAGGC
>VZTF01003313.1:733840-763945 GCA_013397755.1 Cnemophilus loriae
CGCCTCAGCCTCCCCGTGAGTAGCGCGGCCGGCACACGCCTTCCGGCCTTCCCCGGACTCCACACGGTCCCGAAGCGCCTAGGTCTCCCCTTGCCCGCCGCCGTTCATCGCCTCCCTCAGACACCGGCTCTCCCTCCCCTCCCGGAGTCCCTGGGTGCCCTTCGCCACCTCCGCCCCCCGAGTGCCTCTGGGCACCTCAGCGCTCCTCTCCCCACCCTGCCCGGCCTTGCTGGGACACGCTGTGCTCCAGCCAGGTCCGTGGCTCTGGCGGGGCTCCACATCCCGCCCAGGCCCAGCGGTTTGCTCCCCGCAGGGCGTCCGGCCTCCCGCTGGCACAGCTCCTCTGCCCAGGGGTGCTGGAAGCTCCAGCAGGACGATGGCCCGGTGCTGCTCCCGTGTCCGGGCTGGCTGCACCCCGATAGCGGAGATGGGGCTGTTAGTGGGGAGGGCGTCTCTCCACCGAGGACCCCGCTGGCACATATGGCCAGTGGTGGCCCATTCCATAACAACGGCTGGTCCGGGATCTATTCTGTTTGTGACTTTAGGCTGCTTCTCTTTCCCAGAGCTTGGGAGTGGGCCCATGGCACTGCAGCAGCCTCGCTGAGGGGTTGGCCGGGAGCAGAGGCCGACACTGGCCAGTGAGTTCAGGGGCTTCCCCTCACCCTGCAGCAAAGTCTGGCCTCCTGCATTGCTACCAGCAGGAGTTCTGGCGGGCAGGGAGGCTCTAGAGGGCTTTTGCTCGTGGCGTATCAGTGCTGTCCATGGCCACTGCTTGTGCCGGGCTCTGTCTTTGCTGGGGAGATGGTTTGAAGGCGCCTCCCTCACCCCGCACCCGTCCCATCCCGGCAGGGAGCCCCGATGGACATGAGAGCGGAGCAGCACGCATCCTGACCCCCGCCCCACACGGCTGCCCCTGCGCCAGCCCCCGGGACTATGGACGAGTGGAAGCCCAACCCCGCTGTGAAGCCCCACAAGAAGCGGAGCTGGTACCTTGCCTGGAAGTACAAGCTGATGAACCAGCGCGCGCTGCGGAAGCTGTGTCAGGTGAGTCACCCGCGGCCCTGCAGTAGATTAGGAAGGATAATCTACAGGATTTACAAGTTTATGGAGCAGCTGCATGGGTGGAAGTGCGTCTGCTGGCAGTCTGGGTGACCTGACATGCTGAGGAAGCATAACTTGTTCCCCAGGAAGCTGCCTCCAGGTTCCTGTGTGTGGAAGGGTCTGCCGTGTGTGGCAGCTCCTTTCAGCTGCCAGCAGACCTGTTGAGTGGCTATGGGAGGAGATACAATTATCCAGGTGGCCTTGGGAAGCTTTCAGCTAGAAACCGACTGATTCCTCCCATTCTGGCTCTGGACCCATGCTGAGTTCTGCAGGGCTCAGCCTTTAGCTTGTCTGATTTGCAAACCAAGCTTGGTATAAGGCACAACAGGTGGACAGAGAAAATAGGGGCTTGGTAACAGGATCTCATGCCCCGGTGGCAGCTGGTGTCTGGGAAAGCCTCAGGCTTGGTTGCTCGTGCTGTAAAACAGCTAATCCTTGGTGGAGACGGCGTCCTGGGGGGTGTCTGGGGCTGTAAGGACAGGACGGTTTGGCCCCATGGCAGCAAAACACAGAAAAAGGGCCTTTTCTGAGAGGAGCTCATGAGATCTGGCAGTTGGCTGCTGTGGGAGGGAGCAGGAGAGGGTTTTGCATGTGCCTGGGAGGACGAAGGCTCTTGAGGGCTCCCTGGGCAAGAAGACTGCTCAGTTCTGTGTCTGATAGGGTGTTCAAGGCTTGGGAATGGATCTGGTCATTCAGGCAGGCATTGCTCACCGTGCTGGGGCAATGGGCTAGAGCCTGCACACATCTCTGTGCTCTGTGGCACTGCTTAAAACACAGATGAATATTTGGCTTTGAATAGGTAGACCCGAGCTGCAGATATGGAATAGCCAAGTCTACAGCAGCCAAGCATTCATCAGTTAGCTTTGACTGAGCCAGCTTTGCTAGACCTGGCTGCTGGTCTTGCTTAATTCTTATTCCTTACTGCCTTATTTGCTCTGGTCACCAGGGCTGTTCCCTCATGTCCCTTGTGCTGACCAGGGCAGAAGGTCTGGGCAGGTTGGTGAGGTGGCCTTGCTGCCTCTCCCGTGAGCCCACGGCTCTGTTTGTGCCTAATTAAAAGCTTTCTGTGCACAGATCCCAAAAGGTGCTCACAGTCCTGAGTCAACAGCAAATTAACAAGCCTAAATGCCGTAGTGACATTTATTCCATTGTGTTGTCTTATTGCTGGTTTTCCATCTTCCTCAGTTACTCCTTGAACCTGCTTAGCAGAGATAGCAGCAACACAGAGCTTTGAGGCAGTAGCTGGACATATAGGGCAGGAATCCTTTTAGTGCCTCTCACCAAGGGCAGGCCAGTGTGTGATCCCAGCCCCATTACAGACCTCAGAGAATCAAGGGTCTGTTCCACAGCCCCTGGACTTTCCCAAGCCCTCTGTGACAGCATCCACAAGGGTTGCATTGAAGTTTGCTGCAGACAGTAAGGCTGCAGGCTGGTGTCTGCAGCCTGTGGTACAGTGCAGTTTCCTGAAATCAGACCTCAGCTTCTTCCCTTTGTTTGATTCAGCTGCATAGCATCTTCTTTCCTCGGAATACCCTGAGTGCATCCTGTGGTTCCAGAGGGACAGATGAGAGTAGTGATGCTGCAGCAGAGGCAGAAGTTAAGGTTGCTCTGGGAGCTGTAACTCTGAATTACCAAACTCTTTGCCTGAAGGGACCCTCAACCTTGATGCAATAATTTAGCAGAAATCTGCTCACAGATCTGGAAGCAGGGATATGTTTGAAGTGGGTTAATTCTCACATATCAAGGAGTCAGTGTTCTCCAGCTGATGAATGCATTTCACTCTGAAAACTCGGTCACCTGTATTTCTTTCTCTTTGCTTTCCTCAGAAAAAATTAGGGGAAATGACAGATGCTTGTGATCCCACACAAGATCTCCTTGGGGTGCCCTGCAGCCCATGCCGAGGTGGGCTGGTTTTGGGGTTGTTACTTACAAATTTCTAACACAAAACATCCTGCATTGCAGACAGGTGCTGTCCTCTTCCTGCTTGTGACTGTAATTGTGAACATCAAGCTGATCTTGGATACCAGGAGAGCTGCTTATGAGGAGGAAGAGGAGTCTGCACAGGACTATGGTGAGGGGCAGCATCCTGTTGTGCTTTGAAAGCAAGGAAACCAGAGGGTTTCTTTAAGTCGGGGCTAACTTGTGACCAGCTACATCACGAAAAACAGGTCTGTGCATGTGGGTTTAACAAAACTTAATAGAAAATGCTGCTCCCTTCCTGGTCTGCCTACTGAAGGCTTTAGCACATTTGGCTGCAGAGATGTGTGTGGGGTCAGCTGAGGCCAGAGCTGTTGCCATTTGGTATTTCCCCTTACCTACCATCCCTGTAAATTCTGACCCATGACTCCTTGGGCTGAGGTGCCTGGTGGGCATGCCCTTCTGGAAGTTTGGCTGGGCTAGCACAGAGCAGGGACAAGCTAGAGGTGCCTTGACTGGTTGAAACTGGGAATTTCTCTGCTGTAGATGATGAGATGCTGAACGTGGAGGTCCCCAGGCACCCTGTCAACAACAAGAAGGTCCTGGATGTCGAGGTGTACTCCAGCCGGTCGAAGGTCTATGTGGCCGTGGATGGGACGACGGTGAGTGACAGGGGCTGTGAGCAGAGAGTGGACAGAGCTGAACGGGTGCAGCCACGAACAACAGTGGTGAGAGCACTTCAGTGGCTGGCAAGAAGTTCTGCTTCCAGGACTTCTGCTCTGGCACCCGTCACTGCCATGAGCAAAGCCAAAGAGATTTGCCTCTTGTTTGGGGGCTCTGCTGTGCAGAATGGGCAGGGAATAAGAAGAGTTCTTGGCATATGATTCTTATCATTTATCCACTGCAGGTCCTGGAAGATGAGGCTCGGGAGCAGGGAAGAGGGATCCATGTCATTGTCTTAAATCAGGCCACGGTAAAACATCCCCGTGTCTTTCTTACTGGGCAGTTTGTCCTTGCTCTTGAACTGTTGGGTGCCTGAGGCCAGCGGCAGCCAGGAGGGAAGTCCCTGAATGCTTTTTGTGTGCAGTTTGCAGAGCATGGCACGGTCACCCAGAGAGTCCCTGCAGGGTTTCCTTGTGCTGCCTGCTGTCCTTGGAGAGTGGGCAGGGGAGGAGTTGTGAGGTTGAGTGATGCTTCCCGTGGACCTCTGTGCAGGAAGGCCTGAGGGCTGAGCTTGCCTGGGGACTGACTCCCTGGCATACCGGAAAAGCCACTTCCTGTGTAGCTCAGGGAATGAGGCTTCTAGGGCAGATTTCCATAATTCTGTGTGTCCATACCGTGTAGTATTTAAGATCCATCTGACGTTTGAATACCAACAGGGTCACGTGATGGCCAAGAGGGTCTTTGACACCTATTCCCCTCACGAAGATGAAGCCATGGTACTTTTCCTCAACATGGTTGCCCGAGGCCGGATCCTGATCTTCACCATTAAGGTATGTGACCCTAATATGAAAAAAAAGTCATCTTGAGTCAGGATGTCCTGAAGCTCATCTGGGCAGTAGCCTCCTGAATGTCATCAGGCATTCCCAGGACTAAATGTCACATCCTCGTGGATGACTGTGACTCCCTGTCCAGATCACCTCCCTTGTCCTCTTGCTCTCCCTTATTACTGCAGGTACTGCTGTGCCCAGCAAAGCAGGAGAGCAAAAAGCAGATGTGTCAGAGCCCACAGCAATAGACAAGGGGTTGGGTGGAGAATGGATATGAGGAAATACAAGGATATGGTGGGATCCTTCTGGTTCTCAGTTCCAGGCTTTACAGGGCCCTGTGGACTGTGCTGAGTCAGGGCTGCTGTGCTGCTTCAAGGTTTCATGTTTAGCTGTGTGAAGTATTGCTTAACACATGGCCCTGTTTGAGAACAATTTGGTCTCAAGGAAACAGGAGTTCATGATTCCTCTGACCTCCCTGTGGGTCACGGTGAAGCCACCGGCAGTTTTAGTGGCACAGAGACCCTGAAGGTTTCTGGCTCAATTGGTTCAAGGGTAGGAGTGGGCCTTGTACCCCTTTGGTGTTGATGGGAGACTTTTCCCCGTCAGGAGCCAGACCTCAGCTGCAGGGTTATGTTTTGTTCCAGGATGAAGGCTCCTTTCACCTCAAGGAGACAGCCAAGAATGTCCTGAAAAGCCTGGGGAGCCAAGTTGCACCATTCCTGAGCTGGAGAGACATGTGGACATTTGTGGGGAAGAAGGGGGGTGAGTCCTGCACAGGCTGGGAGAGGGTTTGTGGCTCCTTTCTTTGGGATAAGCCAGGTGAAGACAAACCCAGCCCATCCCCAACAGGCTCTATGAGCAGGGAACAAGTCACAGAGAGTGGCAGCTCCATTCCTGGGGGTGAGGGAGGATATGGAGGCAGAGCATATTCCTTCAGCAGTTTGCCAGAGGCCAATGGGAAAAGGTGCCAAGCTGTCTCCCAGGCTGACAGCCCCTGGTCATGCCTTGACACAGCGGGGCTGGGCACTTCCAGACAGTCCTGACCCTGTGTTTCTGCTCCAGGAGAAGTATATGGGGAGAAGCACGCCAAGTCACCTGCCCTCTCAACGTGGGGTGACCCCGTTCTGCTGAAGACAGAAGTTCACCTGACATCTGTGGAAGGTAGGAAGTACAATCTGCTCTATGGTATCTCTGGGAGATGTTTGCCTGCTGCTTGAGTTTAATTCAAAGCCATGGGTCTGGATTTAAGGCTTTTTGAGATGATGATGGTAACTTTTAAAATGGGCTTAGCTCCCTTTCTTCCTGCTTCCATGGCAATTCCAGGCATGGTTGTTGAGAAAGGTGAGGATGGAGAAATGGGAACATGGTCTGGCCATTTGTCACCTCTCCAAACCAGACCTGGTCAGGTCTTTTCTGACTGTTGGCCTTGAACAACCCATTGCTGCTCAGAGAGGCCAGAGGTGGGGTTGGGCTCTGCATGGCTTCCTGGGGTTGTATCTGGCATCCAGAGTGTTGCTTGTTCACTGCCAAGTACTGGCTTGGTGGCTGAGCCCAGGGAGAGCCCTGTGTGTGTGGTATCCCAGCCTGGAGCACACAAGGTGAGTCTGTGGGGGTGACAGGTCTGTGTTTTCTCCTCGGTGCCTCCAGATGCTGAGTGCCATTGGCCCGACACAGAGCTGAACCGGCGCCGCAAGAGGTTCTGCAGCAAAGTGGAAGGTTACGGCAGCGTCTGCAGCTGCAAAGACCCCACACCCATCGAGTTCAACCCTGATCCTGTGAGTGCAGGGGCAGAGTGTTCAGGGAAGGCTCCAGGAGGGAGGGCTGGGCTGGACCAGGTGTGTTTTGCAGCTGATGCAGAGCACTGTCCTTAAGCACCAGTTGAGTGATGCAAACTGCCCCTGGGCAAGCTCTTAGCCCCACCAAAGGTGAGGTGAATACCTGGGGGCAGGTCATGCTGAGGAAGGGGAATTCGTGTGCTCTGAGTTGCCAGGAATAGTTACCCTCTTCTAGAGATATCAGCGTAAGCAGCAGAGCCTGGACATCTAGAGACAGAGCAGCTTTCGTGACTTTTGGGCTGTCCTTGGCATGGTGCTGAAGGGTTCAGACACAGGCTTCTGAGTGGATGCAAACTGGGATTTTGGAGCTGGGTCAGAGGTGAGGTGAAGGAGGGAAGCTGGCAGGGTCTTCAGGAGTGCTGAGGGCTTCCTGGTTGGTTGGTGTGGCCCTGAGCCAAGAGGTAGGACTCTGCTGTCTTAACAATGGATCCCTATCCCTTGGATCCTGCTCTCAGTGGCATACCAGCATAGCACCATTTTGGTTTGCATGGCCTCTCCCACCCCCACTCACACACATTGTTCTCTTCCAGCTCAAAGACAATAAAGTCTTTGACGTGCCAGTAGCTGTCATTGCAGGGAACCGCCCCAATTACCTGTACAGGTAAGCACTCCCAGAGGGCACGGCTCCTCTGCTCTGTGCCACAAGACCAGGCATGGCCCAGGCCCTTCCCTTTGTCCTGCTGGCAGGATCCGACCTCCTCCTGGGGTTGCATGAGCACCAAGGGCAGACCTTGGGGGAGGGGAAGGGAAGGTGTAGGCAGGTGCTGTTCCCTAATCATGCACACTTTCCCCCATCCCAAGGGATCCATACCCCTGTGCTGAAGGGCCTGTGCCCACTGGGGCTGTGCTGCGCTCAGGCCCCTCCGTCTCTCCTCAGGATGCTGCGTTCCTTGCTGTCGGCTCAGGGCGTCAATCCACAGATGATCACAGTCTTCATCGATGGGTACTACGAGGTGAGAGCATTGCCAGAGATCCCTGTTGCCAGCCCAGTGCTCCCCCAGCCCAGTTGCTGGCCCAGTCCTTGGGGAGTGGCTAGTTAAGAGCCTCGTCACCTTCCTCCTGCTGTGTGTCACACTGCTCTTCGCCTGCTCCTACACAAAGTCAGCCAAGCCATGGGTGTGGATAAAGCTGCCTTGGCCTTTCCCAAAGCCCAGGGCTCACATCCCCGTGTCAGAAGGAGGTTGGTGTGCAGGAATGGCACGTGGTGGTCATGCTGGGCTCTCCCCTTCCCCTTTTCTCGCTTGAGGAGCATCACCAGCCCCTTGAGCAGGCTCTGGGTTTAACACCACCTATCCAGCTGCTTCACATAGAGAGGAACAAACCAGTCCAGCCATGCCTGTCCAGTTCCATTCTCAGTAAGAGGTGAAGAGACACAAAACAGTGTGTTTTCCCAAGGCTCAGAGCTTGGGGTTCACAAAAGCTGGGGCCAGGTGGAGGAGAACTGGCCCTTTAGAGGCAAAGACCTTCTTCTCACTCAACCCTGTATAGCCCTGGAGAGTCCCACTGAAAGCCTTGTCTCTCTGGCAGTGGAATGTACTCTGGAACAGGCATGTGGGATCTTAGTAGATCTCAGGAGCTTCCTAGGCCTCATCTCTGCTGCATCCAGTGAGGTACTGCCTGGTTGCCCTGGGATGGAGACAGTTGTTCCCTTGCAGGCCTCTCCCACCACTGCCACACTGTGGGACTGGGGGAGCTGGCTTGTTTATGCAGGCTCTTGCTGCACCACATCAGAGCAGTTAAAGATAGCAGCATCCATTGCCATGGCAACTGGAGCAGCATCCCTTAGCTACGAGGGGGCAGCCTGGATGCTCGAGCTGCCATGGTGGATATCAGGGAAAGGGGGAAGGGTTGGTACAATGGGAGCTCCTTCTCTCTTCTGTGGCTAGGAGGTGGGATGCACAGTAAGGGGATGGAGAAGGCCTTGGTGGCTCCTCCTTGGGGCAGAAATATGTCAGCCTAAATTTGGATTACTTCTGACCACTGTGCTTGGTCAGAAAGGTCCTTTCCTGGCAACCATAAGAGAAAATTGAGTTGATTGTGGTCTTGCTATTAAGCAGCTACTAGGTGCTCCTGTCTGTACCTGTTTTCTTTCCGCACTGTCTATGGGGGACTGGGAATCTGGGACCTCTTAGATATTCTTGGATACAACTTCGGGTCTGCAAGAAGGACTAACAAAGTCATGGTGATACTTAGGATACTTGGTGATACTCAAGGGCCACAAGAGTTTGGCAAGTTCTGTGCTGCAGGGTCTATTTTGAGCCTCACTTGTCCCCGAGAAGACAGCCACATGCAGGAGATGTTCCTGTTGTCCTGGGGAGCTGACACTGGCAGGGGAGGGGAGAATGACCCACACATTTGATGAGCTTTGTACTTTTCCATTGCAGGAGCCAATGGATGTCGTGGAGCTGTTTGGCCTCTCAGGAATACAGCACACTCCCATCAGCATTAAAAATGCCAGAGTTTCCCAGGTGAGAGAGCTTTCCAAATCCTGGGACCTGGGATAGCATTTGAGGGAGGCAGACTTAGCCCCAGATCTGTGCCAGGTTGATGCTAGCACAGACAATGATTGTCTTTTCTTGTAGCACTACAAAGCCAGTCTGACTGCAACCTTCAACCTGTTCCCGGTGAGTGAGACTGCTACAGCGCAGGCTTTCCCTGGCATTTGTGATCCCTGTCCTACAGGAGCTGTGATCAGTCCTCCAGGGCAAGGAACCACACAGACACAGCACACTGCTTGTGTCTCTGCTCTGTCCTGTTCATCTGCATCCTTCTGACATTCTCCTTGCCCTACAGGATGCTAAATTTGCTGTGGTTCTGGAGGAAGATCTTGACATTTCCGTTGACTTCTTCAGGTAAAGTTGGGGGTTCCTGTGTGGGGTAGTTTCCTGGAAGCTCTCTGCATGCTCAGGAGAAGCCAGATGCCTGCCAGCTGTAGCTCACTTACCTGAGGCTGAGCAGACCCCAGGCAACAGCCATAACTGAGCTCTGCCTTCAGAATCTTGAGGCCACTGTCCTGGCAATCAGTGCAAGGTGACTTCAGGGTTGGGGATCTCTTCCTGGTTTGCTTTTTGAGGACACTGATCCATTCACATGGTTGAGGCTGCCCCGTAGACAGAGGAAAGGGGCAGTGTCTAATGAGGCTCCTGTTTCTTCTTAAGGAGAAGAGACTTATGGGCAGGAGACCATGCTGTCTTTTCCTCATAGAGAGATGCAACTTAGCTTGTTTGGGTGCTCCTCCCCTGGTTTCCTATGAGCATCAGCTATCTCATGCCAAAAATTGGGATGACTGGTTCCAGCAGTTGAGAGTGGCTCATCTCTTGGAGGAGGGTTTGCCTTGGTTTGCATGGTAGAATGGTGTTTGACTAGGGTCAACTCTTTCCTCAGCTTTCTGAGCCAGTCAATACACCTTCTGGAGGAGGATGAGAGCCTGTACTGCATCTCTGCTTGGAATGACCAGGTGGGTCAGGGAAGGATCTTGGAGCAGGGCCACCTCTGCCCTGTGTTGTTCCCATATCAGACTGGGGTCCAGGTTCCATCTTTAAAGCGGGCTGCGTGTCCCCGCTGTCATCCTAAGTGGGTCTGTCTCCCCAGCCCTGGACTCTTCAGAAGTGCCCCTGCAAATCACCATCCTGTCCCTGCCATGTGCTTGCTAGTGGCTGTCCCCTTCTTCCCAGGATGAGAAACTCAATGGAGCACAATGCCTCCCTTTTTTTGGTGGGGGAGGGGTGCATTCAGGGTGCTGAACACTCCCCATAACATTGCAGGGCTATGAGCACACAGCTGAGGACCCCTCGCTCCTGTACCGTGTAGAAACCATGCCAGGCCTGGGATGGGTGCTCCGGAAGAGCCTGTACAAGGATGAGCTGGAGCCAAAGTGGCCAACCCCTGAGAAGGTGAGTATCTTGGAGGGACCCTGTCTTCTACACCCCCATCTCTGCCCATCAGCAATCCCTGATTTTCACCCAGTCCCTGGGTGTACAGCTCCTGGAGGGGCTATCCCTGTACTTATACTGGGAAGGATGCCCAAGCAGAATGGATTTGGGACAGGGCAGTGGCTTGAGGAGGCACATAACCATCCACAGAGCTGGGGCCAAAGGGGCTGGACCTGGTGTGGGCACCCAGAAAGATCCCTGGATGGCCACACTACCAAACCCTGTCTCCAGAGTTGAGTATGAGTAGCAGTTTCCCCTCCCCAGCTCTGGGACTGGGACATGTGGATGCGGATGCCTGAGCAGCGGAAGGGCCGGGAATGCATCATCCCGGACATCTCGCGCTCCTACCACTTCGGCATCGTGGGGCTCAACATGAACGGCTACTTCCACGTGAGTGACCTCCTGCAGCCCCCAAGGCCTGTCCTGGTGCTGAGCTTTGACTCGGACACCTCCCCAAGTAGTGGAGATGCTTGAGGTCATCTCCAGCTATTGCTGACCCATGATCAAGCCTGGTTTTCCTTCCCTCCTCTCTCTCTTCCTCCCAGGAAGCCTATTTCAAGAAGCACAAGTTCAACACAGTTCCAAATGTCCAGCTTAAAAATGTGGAGAGGTGAGTGCTAGTCACAATGAGATCTTGATGACACAGTTGCTTGGCCTGACCCTTGTCTCCTTGTGCTGGAGTCATCTCCCACCTGGAGTGGCCATAACCTCCTGCATCAGCACACTGGCCTCTGCTGGGGAGTCCTGGCAGTCGTTTTTGCAAGGTTGGGTTTGGCTACCCTCTGTTCCAGGTGGACATGTTGAAGGGTCGTGGTTTTGCTGCCACATCTCAAGAATGTGTGGCAGTGCCTGCTCTCCATTTATTGCTTCCAGCTGCCTTTAGTGTTACACTGGGGCACTCTTAAATTTGGATCAAGCTGTCTGACTCTGCCCTGATCTCTGTGTTCTCTCCTACTCCAACAGCTTGAGGAAGGATAACTATGAGACTGAAATTCATCGGCTCCTGGGGTGAGTGCCTGTTGGAAGGTGGGGAGACCACAGGGCACAGTGGGTGAACCAACCAGAACAGAAGGAAGGGTGGAGGTGGCCTTGATGGCCCCAGCGACATCTTGCATGTCTGAAGTACTCTGCAGTGGGAAAAGGGAGAAGGTGGAGTCCCCTCTCACTCCTTGTTCCATTTCCACAGTGAGGCTGAGGTCTTGGACCACAGCAAGAACCCCTGTGAGGACTCCTTCGTGCCCGACACCGAGGGCAGGGTCTATGTCATGTTCATCAAGATGGAGCAGGAAGCGGATTTTACCACCTGGACTCAACTTGCCAAGGTGAGGCCCCTGACATGGCCTGTCCTCAGCCCTGCATTGGTCTCTGCATCTCTGGGAAACGCCTGGCTGTTGTTCTTGGGTTTGCCCGTGGCATTGACACAGCTCACCAAATGGGTTCTTGCTGTCCCTGGATGATGTTGAGGCTCTTGGTGTGGCTGGAGGGATGCAGCCCTGTGCCACTTCAGTCTTGGGGTGCCACCCTCTCTGCTGTGTCTCAGTAAGGGCGGGGCTTGTTTCTCTTCCCATGCCAGGGGACACTTGGCCCTGGTGTCCATCCCCAGGCTCTGATGCCTTTTCCTCCCTCCTCACCATCCTAGTGCCTCCACATCTGGGACCTGGATGTCCGCGGGAACCACAAGGGGCTGTGGCGGCTCTTCCGCAAGAAAAACCACTTCCTCGTGGTGGGGGTCCCCGCCTCCCCCTACTCGTGAGTATCAGGGACACGAAGATCTCAGTAATGCCCCATCCTTATGGCACTGTCCCCTGCCTGGCACATACCATCATCCACTTCTGTCCCAGCCCAGTCCTTGGGGGACACCACAATCACTTCTTAATCAGTGTGGTAGAAGGGGGGACAGGATACATTCCCAGGGTTGGAGGATGTCCCAGGGGGAAGATCATGCCAGGCAGTGCTGTTGGAAATTGGGGTCCTCACGGGGACCACCAGCCCTGCCTGCTCCCATCCAGCCCCCTCACCTGCAGGTCCAAGAAGCCCTCGTCGGTGACACCAATCTACATGGAGCCCCCTGCCAAGGAGGAGGGGGCGGTGGCAGTGCCAGCGGTTGCAGCAGCAGAGCAGACGTGAGGCTTGCAGCTGGAAGCAAAGGGGACCGGGGGAGCACAGAGACCCCCACGGTGCAGAGACGGAGTTGGCAGCAGCTCTTGGAGGGTGGTGACTGGATACAGACTCCTGTTTCGGGCTGCAAAAGCAGATGTTGGGCTCCCTCCAGCCTCCTGTTGTGGTCTCCCTTTCCCTTGCACAGGACAGGGTCCTTCCCTGTAGATATGCCACCCCCATCCCAGGAACTTGTTTTTTTAACACAGACACTCTACTACTAACGCTGCTCCTTTTGCCCCCTGGCTGGGCAAGGCTGGAGGAAGGAGATGCTCAAGTGGAGCTTAGAGGGGGCCTCGAAAAACACCTCTGCTCTGCTTTTTGGCCCCGAAGTCCTGAGAAGGCAGCATGGTGTGAGCGCTGCAGCCTGCCAGCTGGGCGTTATTTATTAACTCTTGCCTGCTGGCTTTGTGCCCCATGGTGAACACAGTGCTGAAGAGGGGATATTCCAGCATCTCTCCTGTTACCTGCATGATGGATGCACCTTGAAGACTGTGTGCTGGGTTGGACATCTTCCTGCGCACTGGCTTTGCTCCGTGGGCTGCAGGTACTGTTGCGGCCCAGCTCACAGAAAAGGGAATGCTGAAGAGGAGCTGGACTTGCTGCGGACATGGAGGGGACACCCCACACCCAGCACGAGGGCGGTCAGTTCTGGAAGCTGGAGGTGATTGTAGGTGGAAGTGGACCAGGGGTGTGCTCTGGCTCAGGCTGTCCTCACCCACCTTCTCTGTGGGGAGCGGCCTTGCCCCTGGGTTGTGGGAGAGGGGGTGAAAGTGCCTTGCAGAGCAAGATGGGAGCAGCCAGCAGGCATCCCCTGGCTGCAGGGGCAGGGTGGACCAGAGTTGTCTGGAGTGAGAGAAGCTGCACTGTGGTGCTTGCCTGTGGTACTGTACCCTGTCTCTCCATCTTCCCTGCCCTGGTATCCCCTGCTTTTGCTGAGGGCAGAGGGAGTTTCTTGCCCTGAATCCCCACCCTTACTGCAGTAAGTTGCTGGCAGGGAAGCTATGAGCTGGTCTGGGATGGGCAGCCTGGCCCTCCCACAGTGGTACACCTCTCGTGCAGAGGGAGAGGGAGAGGGAGAGGGAGGGGGTTCCGTGCCTTAGAAAGGATCCCAGGGCCCCCTCCCATCCCCAGCCATTCGGTACTAATGTCCCTGAACCCCGGGGGGGCAGTCCTGGTCCCCTTGCTCAGTACAGCTCCTCCTCTCATCCATGCAGCAAGAGAGCCATTCTCTGCCCATCCCCTGGCCTCGGGCAGGGATGCAGTGCTCTGGCTTGCCTTTGGGAGAAGGAGTTGCTGCTCAGCCCTTTCCCTGAGGTCACAGGGGCTCTTCCCCTTCATTCTCACTGTGAACTGAGCGTCGGGGTCTACACTACACTAACTTATTTATTTATTGCTTCTGGGAAGGGGCGGATAACAGGAAGCAGCACGGAGAGCTGGCAGCCCCCAGCCTGCACAGGGGCAGTCATGGGAGGTTTGTCTCTTGTCCCCCTGGCTCCACCCTCTGTTCCCTGCTTTCCTCCCTTGCCCAGAATAGGAATGAAAACTTGTGAACTAGGAAACTCCTCTTGGCCAAGATGATCCCGGTGTGAATGCAGCACAGCTCTGGCATGACTGCAGGGACTCTGACCCTCACAGTCCCTTGCATGCCTGCCCCAGCAGCAGGGATGGGATGGGTTGGGATGGGATGGATGCAGGAGGGGAACAAGAGCGTGCAGAGTGGCACCCTTGAGGCTGGGGCTCAGCCCTGCCCTCCTCAGCCACCCCCAGTGCTGCCCTTCCATGGACTCTGCTGTGCCAGCCAGTAGGCAGGTGGCCCTTGTGCTGGCCCTCAGGGTAAAGCAGGTCTTTTAAGAGGATGGAAAAGGGACTTGACTTCTTTCTGAGAAAAAGTAGCTTGCTTCGCACGCCCTGCTTTGGAAAAACTTCCATGGCTATCCACTGCCTTTCCTTGGCACCTCTGTTCTCAAGGCTCAGTTTCTCTTCCCCTTGAAACTAAATGCACCCTCTTTCCCTTCTCGGGTAGGGCTCAGGCTTGGCTTCCTCCCAGCTCCTCTTGGGCCTGGGGAAGGTGGTCCTAGGGATAGGGGACAGCTAAACATGAGTTCCCCTCTCCTCCCCTGCCAACCAGGGGCCTGTGGCTCCCTGCTCTCAGTGACAGCAGGACTCGACTGGTGGGCTTTAGGCTCCCCCTTCTCCACATACCATGCCAGGCCCACAGGGTGCTGTTCTCCATCCCTCCCTATTCCCCCAGCAAGGCTCCGGGGTGACAGCCGTGGCAGGGCCGGGTGTGTGGCATCACCAGGGTTTCTGAATTGAATTATTTTTTCAAGAGTAAACATTGCAAAGCTGTTGAGCCTCATGTGTTTCATAGCTGGCCTTGAGCAGGGTCCAGGGCCGGGGTCCCTGGCTCTGGGGTCCTGCCTGGAAAGGACAGGACCCTGTTCTCTGGTGTCTTCCTCTGCCCAGGGCTGCGCAGGCTTGGCCGTGGGCTAACAGTGGCCCCAGGCCTGTGCCAGCAGAGGTCCTCTGTGTGGTGCCATGCAGTGCCAGCAGGGCTGGCACAGGTTTGCGAGCCATTTCCTCCTCAAGCTTTATCAGTTTTATCTTCAGTTCCACAACTGATGGAAACTCTGACGAGCTAAACTGACGGAAACTTGGTGCCTCGCCCTCGTCTTCCTCCTGGCACCTCCAGCTACTCTGTCCTGAGAACTACAGCCTTGTCACCCTCTTGACCATTCCAAATTTCTGCCCCTATGGGGCAGGGAAGCCTGGGAGGGCTGGGGATGCACCCATTTCTGGGGCAGAGACCACAGGACTGAAATGAAGTGGCAGTGAGAGAGTGTCAGCCACCAGCATGGACCAGCTGCAACCTGCACCCCCAACCTGCTGCATCCTGCTGCCCTGCCTGACCCCTGCAGCCAGGCTGGGCTGCCAGCCCCTCCCCAAGACCAAGCACAGCTTTCTGGCAGGGCAACCCCTTAGCAGAAGTTTTTTGCATAGCCCCAGGGGCTTGGTGAGGGGCTCTCACCTCCTGGCAGCCTCCACAATCCGCCTCCTGCCAAGGCCAAATTCTGCGGCACCAAGCCTCTTCCAGGGCACCGTGGGCAAGGGGAGGATCCACCTGCTGCGTCTGAGCGCCCATGAGCAGAGCCCTGCAGAGTGACACTCTCCATCGTGCCCACCTCAGGGAGCCAGTATGTGCAAACTGCTGCGTTCACAGGAGCCTCACCTCCTGAAACAGAGGGATGACAGTGGAAGCAGGTTAACCCCTTGGAGGGGAGCACATGTGCCAGGCTGACAGAGAGCCTCGGCTCATCGCCCCCACGTGCTGGTGATGCCAGGGTTCATTACCCAAGGGGCTCAGTCCCAGGGAGCTTGTGAGATGAGCCGGCTCGCTCATCATCGTGCCCTTTTTGGAGGGTCTCACTCACTTCCTGATGCATCTTGCTGGTGCTGGAGCCTTCCCGGCTGTTGCAGGAGCTGGCTCGGCAGCTGGCCCCTCACCTGCCCACCCTGGAAGTCCAGTCCAGTGGCTGCCACAGCTCAGCCCCATGTGGCAGCAGCTGTAGCACGTGCTGCCCCAGCTGCAGTTCTCACCCAGCCCCTGCAGACCCCCCAGCCTGGCCTCCTTGGCTTTGTGCAGCCGTACAAAGGAGAACCTGTCCGGCTGCTCCACCTCCCGGGAGTTGGCTGATAATTAAACAAAAGCAAAACAGCATTGGCATGAAACTTGACCTTTCCAGAGCTTGTGGGGGGTGGGGAATTTTGCATAATTTCTGATGGTGTTTATTTTTATGCATTATGTTTTTTTGTTGGAGATGTCTGTGCCAGGGAAGCAGGAAGTCCCTGTGCTCTGATGATGGGCTGGTATGTGGGAGACCAGGTCCAGGCTGACCCTTCCCATAGCAACATCGGTTCCTCTGTGCCCCACAGATGGAGAGAAGTGTCTTCCAGCCAGAGTCCTCTGGGATAACACACCCAGTCCTCTTGAATGGAGAGATCTCAGCACTAGAGGGATGCTGTGTGTGCTGGCCCCATCTCCTTCCCTGCGTGGGAGGTAGTCAGTGGTGCTGTGTACAGCCACTTGCATCCCAGCCCAGGGAACTGATCCTAAATTTTCAGCACCCTCTGCTTCATAAAAAGTAAAAAATGTCAAAAGTATTTATGAATAAAAAGTCATAAATGCCAAGGTGCCCAAGCTGCTCGCAGGAACGGGCTCTGCTTGGCTTCTCCCCTTGTTCCCAGCTGTGAGGGGGAGTCCTTTCCCTGCACCCAGCCCATTCCTGTCCCTGTTCCCTGCTGTGCTTGCAGACACAGGGCTGCCACCTCCTGTGCCCATATCTAAGGCAGGTGCCAAATTAATCTTCAACTGCGTATCCAGGATTGCTGTGACAGTTATTGTGCCATTCCTGCCCAGTGCAGCATTAATGATTAACACACCGGGTTCAATGTCAGCTCCTGCCTGCTGCCTTTTGAATAGCTCTCGCATCGCCTCCTGATATCCCGACAAAATAATCAGGGCAGGAATGCTGCCTAGAAAGCACTGTTGGGGTTGGGCTGGCACTCAGGATGGTTTATCTCTGAGGAAGAGGAGAAGGGGAGCCAAGCAGGAAGTCTATGCCAGGGAAAGTGTGCATTGCCTCACTTCTTCCCCTGGACCAGCCTGCGCCCTTCAGGGATATCCTCTTCTCCACAGTCTGGGAACATCCTGGCCCAGCTGTTACGGCAGGCAGGGGAAAGTCCCCACAGCGGGCACTCCTTGGGCAGCTGGTGCTGGATGAGTTTGCTTTTGCTTCTTATTTACCTCCTTTATCAGCACAAACCCAAAGAGGTTCAGTTCCTCCTTCTTTTCATGTACCTGTTCCCATCAATGCTAATTCCTAGGAAGGAGGGGGCGGCTCCTTTCCTAAATTGCCGATCACTGCCCACTCCCTGCCAGCACTCCACAGGGTTTTGCCTGCTGTGCCCCAGGGCAAGTGATGCCGACGGAGAGTGCACCCTACAAATCTACAGAAATTTTGGTCTGTGCGCGGCTCCCATCATGGCACTGACTGCTTACCCAAAATCCCTGCAGGGAGACTATGCCCTCCTGCCTTCCCTCACCCTGTATCCTAGGTGGAAAAGAAGAACCCCCACTTTGGCACACACCCAGATGTGCCAGGTGCTTGAGCCATCTCCTGCTATGTTCTCGGAGGCGATAAGGAAGTTTCTGTTTGCCACCACAAGCCCTTGGGGACCTTTTGTTCTTGTGCTGTGAGTTTCTGATTGCTCCAGAGTGCCAGTCTGGGAGAATCAGGCAAGTCTAAGGGATACAAGGTGCACAGGTGTCTGGTGGCACCCACATGGGCTGGTGGGGGCGGGTGGTGGGCTGGGATGTGCCGCGGGGCTTGTGGGGAACCAGCTGGAATGGGATCTCCTTGGAGAGCCCAAAGGCTGTGGCAGTGCTTGGGCAGTGGAAGTGGAGGGCAGGGGCACAGTGGGAGCACAGGGAGGTTGTGCCTGTATAGTTTACCCCCCACTGCTCTGCTTTTGGCTGCCAGGGCAGCCGAGAGCCACGAAAGGCAATTGGGAGGAATCGAATCCGTGAGGAGAAACTGGTTCTTCAAGTTTTCCCAGCAGGTGGAGGGGAGGAACCAAGCCAGTGATTGCAGGATTATTTACAAAACTCAGTGCCACAGAAACAGCCTGTTCTGGCCCATGGAAACCCCATGGCTGGGAGGAGTTGCAGAGGTGGAAGCCAGCACCTGGCCAGGCATCGCTCCTGAGCCTGCTCCACCCCGCAGGGCTGATGGTGAGAGGGTGTGTGCTAGGAGCCAGCTCTACAAGGCATCCCAAAAACAGGGGGCAGAAGAGGACATGGCCGGGTGTGCCCAGCTCTGTGCCAACTGGTTCCTGGGCACCACAACACCTCGAGGAAGGGCTTCCTGGCAGCTCCTGAGTCCTTGGAGAGGGAAAAGAGGCATGAAAGCCCTGACGTCACCCACGAGGTGACACCAGTTTGTGGTAGAACTAAGACGCATTCACCTGTCCTGGAAAGACGAGGCTATTTTCTGGCAGCTTCCCTCCACACCTTGGGGCAGGACCAAATCCCATGTCCCCAGGGCTGAGTAAGTCGGGGAGTGGGTGCCCATGCCTGTCTCACTGTCACCTGCCTGCTCCTGCCAGTGTGGCAGGTACTGGAGGGCATGGGGGAAGATGCCAGACCATGGCAGTGCCTTGGTGCGGCCCCGTACCTGGGGCAGGAGCTGATAAGGGGGTGCCACGGCAGGCACAGAGCAAGGCAGTGCCTGGGGAGGCTGTTTGCACACTGGCCTCCTGCCACTGACCCTGTCCTTCACCACCCCTGCCCCCCAGCCCTCGTGCTATGCCCCACAACCGGAGAGGCAGGAAGCCTCATGGCAAAAACACGGTGAAGGAGCCCTTGGAGCCCCTGGAGAAACTGAGGCAGAGCAAGCGTGTCCTCAAGGGCAGAGAGGGAGTAGCGCTGGGGAAGGAGGGAGTTTGGAAACCCTCCAAGCCACCCATGACGTCCCACATCCCCACACATAGAGGGAGGGCAGGTGCATCACACACAGGCAGTGCAGGACAATGCTGGGGTGCAGACATTCAGAGGTGGGGCTGGCAGGCTCCATCTCTCCTCACCACCCCATTCCAGGTTCCTGTGGCTGATGGGGACATAGGAACCCCCGAGCCAGCCCTGCCTTTCAAGCCAAGCTGTTGCTCAGTCCCTGAGTGGGTGTTGTGAGCAAACAGTGGCTGTTGCAGAGGGTGAGGGGTGTAAGGCTGGTGCCCCCCCGGACCCTGGCTGTTGTGCGAACACAGGGCTGCTCTATTTCCAAGCACCTGAACAGGTGAGGAGCCACAGGCAAGGAGGGCAGGCAGGGTGGGGGCAGGGCTGTGCTGCCTGCAAGGACGTGGAAGGGAAAGTGGGAGGGAGGCAAGGCAGCCCCCACCCCTGCACAGGGTATTTATTAAAGGCAGCACCACGATCAACTCCAGAAAATAATTTGTATCCAAGATGAAAAATTTATTTGCATTTCTTTACAGCATGGAGAGCGGCTCAGGCACAAAATGACAGGGGGTAGGGGGTAGCCTCAGCCCCTGCAGAGCCAGGGACCACCAGGGCTGTCTTCATGCCAGGGAAGGGGCAGAGACCAGCCAGCACCCAGCCAGCTCCTCTTTCAGGGGGCAGCATGGCAACAAGGCCAGGGCTGGCAGAAAATAGGTGCAAGAATAGATACATCCCCAGTGAGGATGTAGTTACCACCTCAAACTGATGCAGGGGGACATGGTGGGGACAGTGTGAGAGAGGTATAGTACCCGCCTGCAGGAGTTTATCAAGACATCACTGTGCCGTGGCCAGATCAGTAGCCCTGAACAGCCCCTGTGCTGCTTTAACTCCTGCTGGCATCAGCCAAACAGACCAAGCAGCTTCTCCCAACACCCCACCCAATCAAAAAACACCCCAAATCTCTATGTACAGACTCCGTACGCCATATCAGTACAAAAATATACACAAACTCTACAGATCCCAGCTCAGTAGATCAAAACACAGCTATAAATCACAGTGCACAGGAGAGCATCAGACCCAGGGAGGGATGAGGTCCCTCCGAGAGCATGGCACGACACAGGTGCACCCCAGCATGCGGGGTGGCAGGTCATCCTCCTGCCTCGGGGGGTCACTTCTTGTCCAGCTGACAGTACAGGTACATGGCAACTGCCATGGCCGCAATCTGGGGGTGGCAAGGTGCAAATCAGCCCCCTTAAACGTGCACCCTCGCTCCCCTTCCCAGCATGGGTTTGGGTCACAGCCCGCCATCCTCAGTGCGCCAAGGGGGGAGGGCTGGATGTGCCCAGGGAAGAAGGCTCAGTAGCCTGGAGCTGCAGGTGGTCCCAGAGCTGCACCAGCCCCTGGGCCCCTGGGCACCAGGGTGGTCCCAGCCCCACCTCCAGGCACAAGGAGGAGGCAGTGCAGTTGTGCTCAGGCACTCACCTCCAAGGCAGCGATGCCGGCTGCCACACCACCCGCCACTCCTGCATTGGTCCTGATTTCTTCCAAGATCTGTTTGAAACAGCCCTGCAAGAGGCAACCACACAGGTGAGGATGGCAAGAGGTGGCGATGCCCCGACTGCCAGGGCACAGCATCCCCCAGAAAGGGAGGTGCTGCTTCTCCAACCCAGAGCACACAGCCATGGAGAGTGTCTGGGGGTGTCATGGGACTCAGCCACTTCTCAGACCAAATATTGGGTGGGAAGTGAGGAAAGGAAGGAAAGAAGCAGGGAAATCACCCAAAAAGGAGGAGTGGTGCCTGGGTTCATGCCCAGCACCAGGCATGCCACTCTATTCCCTTTAGGACCAGAGCAACATAACAGCTTTACTTGTTTCTACCAGGGACAAGCCGAGGCCACCACAGCATCTCCCCAGAACTTAAAGCCCATGGGACCACCATGTGCAGAACTGAGGCTGGAGCTACAGGAGAGGTCTCCCTCCCCATGCCCAGGCATACCCCAAGTCAGGCTCTGCCAGGGGGCAAGAGCCACCAGCACATCCGTACCTCAGCCTTTGTTTCTGCAGCCAGCGTGCTGTTGCAGGGCTCCACCATGTCACAGCACTGCATGGGATAGCTACTGTGTTTCTCATAAAAGTAGGAGTTGTTGAAGTCTGTGTAATTATTCAGGCCACAGCAGTGGACCTAAGAGGGAGAGAGAGGAAGGGATGGGAAGAGCATCTGTCAGGTCTCCCTCCAGGCTCCCGACACCATCTGGACCCCACTGGCTCATGGCGAGTGTCACCCAGCTCAACCCTGCTTCAGTGGGCTGCTCAGTAGTCACCTTGGGACCAGGATTTTGCCCAACACACCATCATATACAGCTCCCACCCCACTAGGTCCCAAGCAGGTAGTTCCTAGGAATCTGGGAAATTGAGGAGGTGGCGACAGCTCAGCACATCCAGGATTGTGATGTGTCCCCACTCCCATCTCACTGTCCCACCCAGATGTGTACCACCTAGCCCATGTTGGGAGGATCCCGACCCACAGGTGAGGTCCACAGGGCTAAGCATACCTTTGTCATGGTGACATTCCAGATCTCTGTGAATGTGGTATTCATCCCATACTGCTCCTTCAGGAGTGGGGTCACCAGACCTGACAGCAACGTCTCTGCCTGGAAGAAAGGGCAGGAAAACACCATCAGAGAAGGTCCTGGGGAGCACCACAGAGCTGAGCACCCCCACACTGGTCTCAGCCTGTGGAGAGGAGACAAAAAAGATCTAGCATAGCCAGAAGTCACACCATGTCCATTTGGCCCACAGAGAGTTTTCCCCTTCCCCACTAACCAATGCTTTATGGCACCAAGGTCACTTATGCCTGGTGAGTCATCTGATAAAGCGGCATTAAGTGAGGGAGCCAGGAATGACGTTTGCCCTGCGGTTGACTTCTCCAGTGCCTAATGAGGCAGTCACCTTTCTCTCCCCAGGTGGTTTCTCAAGTGCCTATTAAGGCGGTGAGTTTGCTCAGCATGAGGCAATAGGGACTTCCTCCTCCAGTGGCTCCTACCCTCAGAGGTGGGGAGGTGCCAAGCCTAAGCTGGTTAGGGAGTGAGGAGCTTGACAGAAGGAAGTGGGCAAAATTTGTCCTAAAAAAATGAGGGTTATGATATAACAGGAACCCTTGTTCCCACCACCCTCAGGCTACTCCAGCCTGCCCACGTAGCCAGTGCCAGCAGTGACCAACATCCCTTCCTCCTGCAGCACTGACCACTACACAGCTTCCACACCCATGGGCAGCACTGCCAGCCCACGTCTCCTGTTTTCCCAAGGGGTAGGACAGGTCCCAGATCAGCCCAACCCAAGACTCAGGTGTTCCACTCACAAGACCTGTGAAGACCAGAGCCACCACGGCAGCAGCAACTTCAGCAATGAAGATGATCAGCACCACTGAGAAGAACTAGGACACAGCAAGGGGAGGGAGGTCAAACCAACAGCCAGAATCCTCAGGGGCCCTTGGAATTCATCTGCTTCCCCAGGGCTCAAGCCCTCCTGCCTCATTGCCTTCAGCTCTGCTCCTGGGCAGGAGCAGCACAACCTTGGGGTCCTCCAGCCCTCCATCTGCATGGGGCTGAGCTCTCCAGACACGCTCCAAGAGAGACCTCAGCTCAGCACCCCCTCCTGCCTCCTCTCACCCTTTCCTGGGGCAGACTTTGAGTCCAGCACTGCCTTTCCAAGGGCCACCCAGACTGCCACCACATGGAAACATCCACAGAGAACATCTCCACAGAGAAATCTGCCCATCAGGTCTCCCCCACCACAGACCCAGCTCAAACAAGGCTTTATGAGGAGGTCAGTCAGGTCCATACCGTCATCAGGAGACATTTGCTCTCCTTCTGGGCACCATAGCATCCAAGGAAGCCGATCACCAGCAGGATTGCACCAATGACGATGAGGAGATAGCTCACATTCACAACCTGCAGGATGCTAGAGGAGAGCGGCCCAAATATCTTCACAAATGACTCTCCATCCACTTTGACCCAGATGCCAACTCCCAGGAGGGCCCCGCCACTGAGCTGGGAGGAGAAAGGCAATGTCAGCTTTCACATAGGCACGAGATTTAATATCTGGAGAAGGCCTTGGCACAGATGTTTCTCCCCTCAGCAGTTTTTCACCATACCAAGCAAGACTTTGTGGCACTGCAGGCAGCTCAGGGCATCGCCAGATGGGTCAGTACTCTGAAACACACCCCAACCACCAGCACATCCCCTGGGCAGTGTCATAGCTGCCCCTCCCCAGCCCGAGGGGTTTCAGTGCCAGCAGTGGAGCAGCCAAGCCAGCAGTGCCACCAGCCTCCCCATGACCCCACATGGCCGGTTCAGACACTGGTCACCATCACGCTGCCACAAGTTCCTCCATACAGGGCAGCTGCTCGCCCGCCCACCCAGAGGAGAACTGAGCAGCCCCTGGCCTCAGACAGTCATGTACTCCTGAGCAAGGTCAACTCTGGGCTCCCTGCAGTCTGTGCCAGCCCTCCCCTCTGCCTGCTCAACCTTCCCCGCTACACTCAAATCCTGGCAGGAGCTTTACAGAGGGAGTGTTTCACCAGAGCAAGCCTGGAGGCTCTGCACCCCCTCCTTGCCGAGGCTGTATCCTACCACACTCCCTTCCAGGTGGCTCCTGCAAAGCCAGGGCAGCTCTTGTGAACTTCACTACCCTTTGCCCTGGCTGGGAGTAGAGTCTGCATGTGCTCTGAATTCCCGACATCCAGGAACCCCAACGCCACAGTCACACATGTGGGCTGCTCCCCTACAGAGGTAGAGCCCCCAGGCAGAAACGCAGCAAACCCCCTGTTCTGGGGCACTCAGCACCTTCCCAAGCTTCAGCACAGCGAGGGAGAGGAGCAGCTGATGCAACAGCCACTGTCCCCAGAGCGCGGCTGGGCTTTGCAAGTCCCACCTACACCCACCTGCCCACTGCCTCCACCCCATCGCCCACAGAAAGGAACACGGAGGGGCAGGAGAGCCCAGCCAAACCCACCCCACACCGGGCTCCGGGGGCTCCCCGGGAACCCCTCCCGCAGATCCCAGCTCCCGGGGTGCACTTACGAAGATGGCCAGGTTGAAGAGGATCATCATGACCTTGATAAAGGTGAAGCACCCCATCTTTGCACCTGGCGAGAGTAGAGAGGTTACCGGGGGAACCCCCAGTCGGCACAGCTGCTGCTGTCCTGAGAGCCCAGCGCCCCTCCAGGGAAGAGCAGAGGGTCCCCACGGGCGGGGAGGGACGGAGCCCAGCTTACCTGAAGGGAGAGCAGATCCCAACGTCCCGTCCCGTCCTGCCCCAGCCCGCTGTGCCTCCACTGCCCCGCCGGTGCCGCTCTTTAATCGGGCGCAGCCCCGGGGCCGCCCCCGCCCCGTCCGCCCCCGTCGGGGCCACCCCTCGGTGCCGCGGGGAGCCCGGAGCCCTGCTGCCCTCTGCTGCTGGCAGCCTCCGTGGGATGCGCTCCCGGGTTCCTGGCTGTGTCCCCGCGGGGTCCTTCCTGCGATGGGGACATTGGGGGACAGCGATATCAGCCCCGGGGGAGTTTCAGCCTATGCCGGATGCTGCAGCTGTGGGGGGTACCACCCCGCCGTCCTCCCCCGCATGCTGGGCACTGTGCTTGGGATTTTCCAGCTGTGGGCACCCCCAGCACTCACAGCCCCCCGGGTCACAGCCTCCCTGTGCCAGCCAAGGCTGAGGCATCCCATCCTCGCAGGCTGATTTCTGTGGGTGACCTGCTGGTCCCCCTTCTCGGCACCACTCAGGCAGGGATCTCTCCAAAACCCAAATCTCCAGCATCCTGGGCCAAAAGAGGAGCAGGCGAAGGAGGGCGCTGGGGAACGGCCGCCTGAGCCGGTTTGGAAGGGAAAAGCCAAAGCTGTACGGGCCGTCCACAGATGCTGCACTGGGAGGTGGATTTTTGCTGGCGGGGACACAACAGGGTGACGGCGGGAGAGGACAGTGACAGCCATGACAGATGCCAGCGCTGGAGCAGTCAGCGGAGACCTGCCATTGCCTGAGGGCTGCCAAAAGTGATTTTCTTTGGAAAGACGCTTTGAAACAGGGCTGGTTTCCCACAGAGGAGGACTGCAAGAGAGGCACACCGCACAGGTGGGGATGCTGCCTCCCCAGCCTGACCCTGGCAGTGGTCCTTGCCCGTTCAGTGCACCTTTGGGGCAGGAGCTCGTGCTGGTTCCCTCCCCAGTACCCACGGTGTGTCCCCTCAGCTTGTCATCAAATCACAGAGCGATGCAGGAGGCAGGGGAGACCTCATCCTGCAGGAAACCAGGCTCTGTGTGCTCAGCACGCTCCACCCCATGCCCGGCTCCCCCGAAACCCCACAGCATATTCCCTGCCTGGCTGTAATGATACATTTCACCAGGATGAAGTCAGCCCCACTGGGCTCCAGCCAAATCGCAGTGGTATTTAGGAGAAGCCTCTAACCCTCCCAGGCACCCTGGGTATGAACACAACCCGTGCTGCAGCTGGGGGATGTAGCCCTGGCCCCTCACTGCCTGTAGCCTCAGCCCGTTTCTGCAGCAGCTGCCAGGAAGCTGCTCAGAGTCGGGGCCAAGCCTTCATTCCTCTCCCAAAGGGGGACAGCTGCTCCTAAACCCCCTCTCATATTGCCCTTCTCCCAAAAGTTGCACCATCCCAGCCTGACCCTGTTTGCTGCACAAAATCCGCCCCCCAGAAATAATTTTTGGCAAATATGTGAATACTTGCTGTCCTTCCCAATCATTGCCAGCCACAGGGAAAAGCAGAGGACAAGCATTTGACTGGTCCCCTCACCTCCTCCAGAGCCTGGTGCCACAGCCTGGGGTTTGGCTCATCACCCACCTGAGCCCCATTAGGGAGCCAGGGCTGGATTTTCTGGTTCTCTGGGAAGGCCTGACCTGACCACAGAAGGACGAGTCCAGTGACATTCCCATGTCCCTCCTGCCCAGCAAGGCCATGCCACAGTCCCCATCCTCTCACACAGGCCAGCTGGATCCTGAGCATCCCTTCCCTGGAGCACGGGGATGCCTCTCACCAGGGCATGGGCAGCAAAGCTCCTCCAAACAACCCGGCCCTGGGAGACTGAGAGCAGGGAAGTGGCCTCAGTTTCTTTTCTGGTAAAGCACTGGGTAAGAAGTCCCAGGCATCACCAGACATGGAGACCAGCCAAGTCTGTGACTGACAGGATTTTGGGATATCCCCAGCCAGGTGAGTCCCTTGCAAAGGGCTTTCGCATGTCTGTTTTGGGCTGGCAGCATCTACCCAGCTGTCTGTCCAGCATCCAGACACCTGGGGAGTCGGGATGGATGGACACACTGCAATGTGCCAGCAATGAACCTGACTTCAGATTTGCAGATGGAAGTTACTGAATGTTGCAAATTTGTGCTGAATTCATCACTTCCCACCTCCTGATGCAGAGAAATAAATACCTACATCAGCCAAAAGTTTTTGACGTCTTGAAATATTTCAGTTCCCAGCTTCAAAAGGAGTCAAAGCATTTTGGCTGGAGAGCTGGGGAAATCCCAATTCCCCCACCTTGGGAGGGAGCAGGCAGTGGGACCACACCGATTTCCCTGCAGCTGCAGCTCCTGCTTCCGGGGGAATCCTCCCCGTTTCTGTGGTTATGTGCAAAACCACGACCTGAGTCCCAAAAGCAGGAGCTGCCCCATCTGGTGCTACGATTTCTGCCATGTGGGGCACGGGGTGTAAATCCAGGGGTGGATAAGGGGGGCTGCCAGTGTGTCCCAGCAGTGCACCGCCCTGCTGTGTGTCCCTCGGGGGGGATCCGTCCCCGTGCCTCACGCAGCCGATGTTACTCACGGTGCTGTCCCAGCTGTGTGTTAATAACGCAGCTAACGAGGGGCTCGATGACAACGTCCCTCCTTAGCACCGGGCTGGGCTTCCTCCCGTGCGTGTCCCCCCACACCGAGTCCCCCGAGCCTGCCGTGCCGCTGGATGCCTGCCCACCCCTCCAGATCACATTTCCTTGTTTCTCACGCGCGCCCAGGCCGGCAAATCCCTCTCGAATTAATTACCAAGGGCCACGCCGAGGCGGCAGCTGCCGTAAAGCCAGGCCAGGCAGGTTCGGGGATGCGAAGGGCTGCGCTGCGGGGTCACATCAGGACAGCTCCATGCCTGAGTGCCGGCACTCCGGGGGCTGCTGCAGGCGAGAGCCAGGCTGTGGAGCCTTCGCCGCTGTCTCACCAGGGCTGGGTGGGTGCTGGAGCTTTCCCCCCAGGTCGGGGTGTGGGACCCGGCCCAGCTCAGCTCCTGAGGTGTGCTGTGCCCACTGCCCAGGGAGGTGGCATTGAGGGGCTCTGGTTCCCAGTGCCACGCTGGGGTGCCCTGCCAGCACCCCCTCCAGCAGCTCCTGGCAGCTGCCACGCCGTGAAGCTTCAGCCCTGCAGAGAGGCACAGGAAAGGGCCCCAGCAGCACCTCCAGTCTTCACTTCTGTTCCTCGGGTTTTCGTCAGCCTCTCCCTCCCCAGGCCCAGGGTAGCCCCAGCCCAGCAGGCAGTTTGGTGGTGCTGGCAGAGCTCGGCTGTGGGAGCAAGCGGCGAGAGGTTGTCCATGGATGCCACACTGGGAGGTTGTTTGAAGAAGCACTTGGCTCTCCCTAAACCAAAACCCACAGAAGCCAGAGCTCACTCCTGGGCACTCTGGAAGAAAACCAAGAGACATGGAGTTTTCCTGCTCCTAAAGTGAAAGCAAAGCAAGGCCCATTCTGAAATGAGGAAACAGTGGTGATACCCAAAAAGCCAACTCTGAAATGTCAAAGGAAATAAAAAACCTTTTCTCTACATTTTTTCTGGGTGGGAAGGGCTCAGCCCAGTTCTGCAGCCTCACTTTCTCCAGCCGGGCATGTTAACGACTCTATTTATGCTCTATTTATTCACAGCCATGTCGCCAACTTCCCTGGACACGAGCGTGGCAGCCCCCAAAAGCAAAGAGGGGAGCAGTGGGACCCCTGTCCCTTTGGAAAGGCCAGGACAGGCAGCCAAGGTGGATGCTGAGCATCCCCTGGAGATGCTCCCACCAAGGGTTATCCCTCCAGAGGAGAGGAGAGGAGCTGCAGAAGGGCATGGGGACCCCAGCGAGGAGACATCACTCTCCTCCCCACAGACCCATCCTGGGCTGCCCAGACAGGGAGCAAGGGGCAGCCTGAAGGGGACTGTGGGGTACAGGGAGTGAGGATGGCTCCTCCTGCTCTCTCCACAGAACAGTCAAGGCCAGGCAAGCCAAGGCGAAGCTCTCATTGTCATGAGTGCTGCTCATTAATCCAGCGAGGATGGATTAATCAGGGCCTGACAAGCAGCTCCTCTGGCTCAATCAAGAGCAGTAAAGGCCTGAAGCACCTCTTGCAGTCTTCACAGGGTGCTCTCTGAGGGCCCTCTGCCCACCTTGGGGGATGTGCCAGACTCTGGGCTGGAGTGGTGTGGGGGTTTAAATTAACCAGGTAGGGGTGACACAGGGTGAGGGGCATCCCCGGGCGCAGAGTTTTGGGAATGATCCTGGTGCAGTGCAGCTGGAATGGGGTGTAAGCGATGCTCCAAGGGTTCCTGGGACAGGAGCCAGCCAGGGAGAGCTGAGGGAATGCTCAGCCCCATCCAGCCATTGCAGGGTTGGGGGCAATGGAACTTGGCTCCAGCAGGAGACAGTGCCTTTATGTTTGCGGACCTCAAGGGTACATCAGCAGGGAAAGATATCTGCGCTGGGAAGGAGGGATCCCACTCAGCATCCTGAGAAGGGGGGATGATGGGTGTCACGCCACGTTGTTCCCCTGCCCCTGAGCTGCAGGACAGTGTTGATTCCTGGCCCGTGTATTGGATTGACCCTAGGATAGGACGGGGGGTAACACTGGATGGTGATGTGCTCACCAGCCCTCCCAGCTCTGATCCTGTCCCGGGAGGGAAACACCTCCTTCCCTTTCCCCAGGCAGCCCCAGAGCACTGGCGCTGTGCTCAGCCTGGTTGACTTCACAGCCCTGTGGGACACGCTGGGGAGACCAGGCAGGGCTTTAGACACTCAGCAAAACCTCTTCACCCCTGGTGGGGAACAGGGAACATGACTGGGGAAGCACGGCTGAGGGGAGGGCAGCATCTGGCTGTTCTCAGCCACCTCTGACTCTGTCCCAGCAGCAGCAACAGCAGCATGGTGCCAGCAGAAATGGGACGAGGGAGAGAAAAATCCCTTTTAATCCCCAACAACCAGCAGCTGGGCTGGATCCAGCTGGGCAGTGGGGCAATGGGGGCTGTGTGCTGCCCAAGGAAGTGCAGCTGGGGAGGAATCCCCAAGGATGCTGCTCCCCTGCACCATCAGGCCGTGCGCCACAGGGAAAGGAGGGGGAGTTTGCTGAAATTATGGATGAGAAGGGCCATACGTCTCCTGCATCGCTCTGCTGGCCTCTGTGTCGGTTTCCTCAGTTTTCCCAGCACTTGGGATTCCTCCCTGGACTTCATGCCACCCCTGCACTGCTGCCTGCAGTGGCTTGGATTCAGCCAGCATGCATTTCCCAGAGCCTGTGTTTTAGGTACCATCTATTTTTAGGATGTCCAACCTGCAGCAAAGACAAGGAGCCACAACCATTTCAGAGAAGTCAGCACGAGAAGCAAGGATTTTAAAAAAACCAACAAAAACAACCAAAACAAGCCTTTAAGCCTCTGGAAACATCACATCCACCTCTCTGTGCCTCGCAGACAGACAAATACTGGGATAGTTTGTCCAAGCTCAGGAGGAGAACGAGGAACCAGAGCATCCCTGAGCTGGGATTCTCCATGACGTCTCCTGCCTATCCTGTGCATGTTTTTTAGCCTAGCTGAGGGATGGGATTCTATGTGGGTGCACAGGGAGAGCTGGCTGGCATAAAGGGGGTGTCCATGGGGTGCTGGTCCTCTCCTGTCCTTTAGCATCCCTAAGGATGGATGGAGACCCACAGATGGGAGATCTCCATCCTACAGAGGATGCAATTTGGGAGAAGAGATGCTGCATCTGGGGATGAAGTCATCCACCTACTCCTACAATTCTCCCTCCTCCTGCTCGGTAGCCGGGTGCCCCCCCCTCCCACCCCCCCTCGACGCGCTGCGGCGGGGGGGCCGCCCGGCTACCGAGCAGGAGGAGGAGGAGGAGGAGGAACGCTGACATCACTG
>VZTF01003313.1:763955-810230 GCA_013397755.1 Cnemophilus loriae
ACCGCCGGAGCGCGGCTCGGCGGGGCCGGGAGCCGGCTCCGCTCCGCTCCCGTTCTCCGCTCCCGCCGGTGGAGCCACCGCGCCCGGTAAGGCTGGAGGGGCCGCGGGAGGGCTCTGGGAGGCGGGTGGATGGATGGACAGACAGACGGCTGCTGCTCATCATCCCTCCATCCCTCTTCCACGGAGTCCTGCTGGAAGCTGGGAGGCAGTGGGTCGGCAGCAGCACAGTCTTTCCCCCTAGGGATGATGTCACTCTTGGAGGAATATATAAAAATGCACCAAAAAAAATTTAAAAAAAAAANACCTACATCTTCATCTGCCAGCTCCGTGCAGCAATGCCAGGCTGGAGCTGCCGGAGGGGAGCTGCGTGCGGCAGGAGGTTTCTCAGCACATATGTCTATTTTAAAAACCCGTGGCGTGATCTCTTGCCCTACTTTCCAGACTCTTGCCGGTACTTTCCTTGCGTGCAGTGGCCGAGCCCTGCTGGCGGGAGCTCCCTGGGAAGCAGGAGCCGAGCGAGCCGCTGGGCTCTCCCTGGTGCCGGCAGGCTGGGATGGGGAGACGGGCGCGAGGTTGAGGTCAAGACAGAGGTTTGGTCACTAACGCGCTGCCTTTCTCTCCGGCAGAGGAGGGATGTCCCCAACACCGTGCGGATGAGGCCAGGCTAACGAGGACCCACGTTTGTCCCCTCTACCCCCATTGGCCTCATTCGCTCCCCTCCTTTTGCCCCGGTGAAGAAACAGCTCCTTACCCACACCTGAGCCAACGCTGACGAGTCCCAGGCGTTGGTGTGGCTCCACAGCAATTTTGGCGTTGGAGGGTCTGGAGCCACTCTCCATCTCGCAGATTTTCCAACACCGAGGTTTCCATCGTGTGTGTGCAGGGAAGGAAGCGCTCCCAACCCCGCGCTGCCCAAGCCCAGCCACACCTGCCCCGTGCGGCCAGCCCGGCCCCCCAATGTTCGGCTGGCCGGGGGCGGTGTGACCCACGCCGCGCTGCCGCCATGGCCTCCTCGGACGGGCTGCAGTACCGGGCTCTCTACGAGTACCAGAAGGACCGGGAGGAGGACCTGGCGCTGTGCCCCGGGGACGTGCTGACGGTCAGCAGGGCCGGGCTGCTCAGCAGCCCCAGCTACAAGGACGGGGACGAGCGCAACCCCCAGGGTTGGCTGCACGGCGTCAACGAGCGCACCAAGGAGCGCGGAGACTTCCCCGGCACCTACGTGGAGTACCTGGGTCCCACCCGCATCGCCACCGCCGCCACCAAGGCCAGGCCACGGCCCTTGCCCCTGCCGCCCGCTGGGACCCCCACGCCCTGGGGTGAGTGTGAGGGGAGCAGGAAGGTGGGAGCCCACGGGCGGGTGTCCCCTGCAAGATGGAGAGGGTGGTGTGGAGGCAGGGTGGGTGCTTGCAGCTGGGGTGGCTTGGTGGGAAACCATGCTCAGGATGGGGATCCAGCCCCAGAAGAAGAAGTTGTCCTGGGAATTATCTGCCCTGGTATATCGAGGCAGCTTCAGGAGAGGCAGGAGGTGCCCAGAGTGCTGCTACCCCCCAGGCAAACATGCTGCAGGGATTGCTCCTCACCAGCACCCCAGGCTGGCTGCTGTGCTGGCATGGGGTGTCCAAGGGGATCCACATCCGTGAGAGCACAGGAGAAGGTGCAAGGCCCCTTTGGCCCCTCAGAGAGGAGCAGAAAGCCCCGTGGTGGTCCCCAGGGACCTTTTTCCCAACTGCTCCTCTCCCCACCACTGCGGCACCTGATTCAGGCTGCTCTCAGTGCCCGGGCGAGTGCTGGCCCTCGGCCAGCTCCCAGCCTCACTGACACTTTGTGCAAGCTGGGACAGGGGACAGTCTTGGCAAGCGGTGCGGTCAGTCCCTGGGGGGCTCCTCTGTCCCTGGGGGCTGCAGCAGAGCACTGGAGGGGATATTTGGCAGGACCCTTCGTGGCACAGGGGCCTCCAGCCATTTTTCTGCCTGCCAAGCTCGTGCAGCCGGCTCTGCCCTTGCCACTCACCGTGGCCAAGTGCGTTGGGGCAGGAAAGGATTTCACAGCAGTTGCACAATGTACATGAGCTAAAAGAAATAAAAGCAAAGTAAGAATCTCCCCCTTGCAGCCAGGCACATCCCGGTGACGCCAGCCAAAGCCATGGTGCTCTCCTGCTCCGGGATGTATGGAGCAGAAATGGCTGTCCGTGTGGGCCTGGGGCTGGGAGAGTGGCATTGCCTTCAGCCGTGGCAGGAAAACCTGCCCAGCTGCTGGTCTGCCACCTCAAGCACCCTCCTTGCCCAGTTTGGGACCGGTGCGGTAACCAAAAGAGCAGCCCCTGTGCTGGCTGGGCATTGGATGTGCCTTGGTCTAGGTTTAGAGGGGCACTCACTGATAAGGAGTCTGTCTCCCTTCAAAATACGGTTCAGGACCCCCTTCTCACTGCGATTTGAGGTGGGGACCACCTGTCTCCCGGGCTGAGCACGGCACCATCCGTGTCCATGTGTCCATGTGCACTTCCTGACGTGCAGCCCCACAACCACATGGGAAGGGTACTGGGTCCCCCCCACACCTCCCCTCACCAAAATGCAGGTGCTCCTCCCCGGCCAGTGCGCCAAGGCAGCCGCAGTCCCAGCAGTGCTGGTGAGGCTCCGTGAGCAGCTGCGTGCTGGATTTGCAGGAGGGTGGAGGCCACTTTTTGGGGGTGTTTATCCTGCCAGACGCGGGGTTTGAGCCCCCTGCCCAGCCCAGCTCAGGGGTGAGCCCTCTGACTGTTCAGCAGACAGAGCCCTGGAAAACTCAGTGCTGTGTGGAGATTTCGGGTAAGAGAGGAGCAGACCCCAGGGCTCTCCAGCCCCGCTCACCAGGGAAGGTGAAGCCACCTTCTTGTTTCTGCCTTCACCGCCCCTCACGCAGGGGGTGCCACGGGCTCCTCTCCAAGGGAGATGTGCCCAGAGACCCCTGCCCGCAGGTGCTGGGGACGTGGTGATTCCCTACAAATCAAGGAATGTCCACAGCAGGAAGCGCGTCCTGGCTGGAGAGCCTGGCCCGTGTGGCAAGTCTCAGTGCAGGCACCCCAGCTCTGCATGCACTCAGGTGAAAGCATAACAAAATTTTTTAAAATGCAAAATTCTTTAAAATCCATAGTTTTTAGTAGGGAAAAAAGCCCTAAAGCTAGGTTTTGGGGTAGGTTGGGGAGGGCGCTGCCATCTGCAGGACGTGCTCTGGCCATGGCCAGGTGTCCAGCCCTGCTGTCCAGGGGGACACTGGGTGCTGCCTGCCTGGTGCTGTGCCATGGGGTGCCCCTCCGTGGGGTGCCTTTCCTGGGGCGATGCCAGGGTGTGCAGACACCTCAGTAGGGGACGTTCTGTCCCACAACCACGTCTTTCTGCGGCACAGGAGCACTGTGTGCCATTTTGTGTCAGCTTAAACCCAAACCTCCCAGCTCACAGGATTCCCCTTAGAGTAAAATTCTCCAACGTCCTCTTGGAAGAGAAGGTACTTTTGTTTTGGTTTGGGTTTTTTTGGTTTTGTTTTTTTTTTTGAAAATTCTTCCCATACTGATTCCATTTCCAGATGGAGGTTTGAGGGACGTTTTTCTGGCAAGCCATAATTTATATTTCTGCAACAGCAGCGTATCCCCCCCACAAGTGCCCTCAGTTCCCACCGAGCCCTGGTGCCACAGAGGGACCCTGAGCTGGCTCAGGCCATGCAGGAAGCCCTGAATGACAGACACTGCATGTCCCAGCCATGCCTTCGAGCCAGGGCTGGCTCTGCAGAGAGGAATGGTCCTTTTTTAAATTAAATAACATCCCGAAAATGGCTCTGCAGCAGATCCGAGTCTCAGGGGACTTCCAAGATCTCGCTGGCTATTTGCCCTTGACTTGTCCTGGGCAGCACCACTGCCACGAGGCATCACCTCCACTTCCCCTGGGGCTGGAGTCGAGTGGGGCATCAGGATGCCGGGGTCCAGCCTGGCACAGCTTGGGGCCATTCCTGCCATTCCCAGCAAGGAGAAAGTTATTTTTTTGCAGTCACCACCTTTTCCCCAAGCCATTGATTTGGAGGAAGAGCCCGGTTTCCCTAATTTACAAAACCACTCATGCAGTGGGGACATTTTTGCATGAGCTTCCATCGATGCGCTTTGCTTTTAACCCTGAAATCTTCCCTGTTCCCACCCAAGGCACCAACACACCCTCACTGGGTGGCAGAGGGGACCCCCTGGCTGTGCTTGGGGTTTGTGGCCATGCCCGGGGACTGGATCAGCCACCCACGAGTGGGAGGTTTGCATCATCCCCTGTTCTCCAAGGAGCACCAGGGCATCACCACGGTGAGGATCAGAGCCTGGATCTACCTGTTGCAGTCAGGTTGTGGTTTTTGCAAAAGATTGAAGGTAGCGTGGCCCTGCCCAATGTCCCTCTTTTATTTATGGTTTTTTTAGCCGTTCCACGTGCTGTCTGTGCCGCAGCAGTCGCACACGGCCCTGGTGTGCTGCAGCCAGTGGCAGCCCCTGCCCCTGCCAGCCCCCTGCTCACCGCCTTTCTGGGGGTCTCAAGGCCCTGAGAGCAGGGAGAAATCCCAGCACTGAATTGCCAAGGTCTCCACTGGGTTTAACCCACACAGGAAGGGTTTATCCGCTGGGGTGATAAAGAAGGATGGATGGATGGACGGATGGATGGATGGATGGATGGATGGATGGATGGATGGATGGATGGATGGATGGATGAATGGATGGATGGATACAACATGCCCTGGGGTAAGGACAGCTGTCCTCCTGCCTGCCAAGGGGTTTGGTCCTCTCTGCCATGGTCTGGAGTGAGGTGTGCCTGGTCTAAAACCCAGGAGTCAGCAGCACATGGGGATTTGTGCCGTGGGAAGCCTGACCCCTGTTTGGCTGAAGGGCTCTTCAGGGGCTGAGGGAGGTCTGCACCAGCCAAGGGGAGACTGAGTCCTCCCTGGGCCTGTGCTCAACCCTGTAGTACACACCAGAGAACCCGAGCAGGTGAGAGCTGCAGCGAGACATGTCTGGGGTGGGCAAGGATCTGGGTCCCCAGCTCCTGCCTGGTGTCACTGTGGGCTGTGGGTGATGAGAGGTGGCAGTCTCAGTGCCATGGGAAGAGAGTTGGGGAAGGGGTTTTGGCCTGGAGGATCTCCATGCCCAGGATGGGATGCTCCCCATGGGCAGGGCATATGCCTGAGCAGGTCTTTGCATCTCAGCAAGCAGCTGAGCCCCCAGCGGTGACTCTTATTGCAAAAAGAGGATAAAATAAAGGGACAAGTGCTCCAAAATTAGACATGCATGAGCCAAAGTGTTGGTTGTGGCTGTGCCAAAGCAGCAGCTTGATCCTGTCCTGGGGCAGCTGAGGAAAGTGTCTGGAATTTCTGCAGGCGGGAATTCCCAAACCCCTTCTCCCCTTCTTTCCACCACAGGACTCTCCGGGCAGGCAGAGCTCACCGAGCACCCCGCCCTCCCCGAGCAGGCGCTGCCCACCGTGGCCAGGCTCATCGAGGCGCTGGAAAAACAAGGTACGGAAAGCCACGACCCCCACCCGCAGGGCACACCCGGTTGCACACACAGCCACCTGCTCTGCCCTGCCCCAAGAGCACCGCTAGAGCCAAACCACTGCTAGAGCCAAACCTCTCCCCATGCTCCCCAGTACCCGCGGGCAGGGCGAGGGAGCGCGGCGTTCTCAGTCCCTGTCTGCTCCCCCCGTGCCGGAAAGGAGGAGGGGGGCTCAGCACTAACCCCTCTCTCCTGTCTGTTCCCCAGGGCTCGACAGCGAGGTGCTCTACAGGTCCGGCCCCGGCGTGCTGGGGGATGCTGAGCTGAAACAGGCGCTTCTGGCTGGTGAGTCCCAGAGCCGCATCCCTGCCCGCATTCCCAGGAGGGAAGGGGGCTGTTGGGGTGGTGCTGCGCTGGCACGGAGGGGTTACGGCACCAACATCATTACAGCCCTAATCCGAGCTCTGTGAGGCCCTGCCTGCTTGCGGACCCCCCTCTTCTCCCCGTGTGGTGCAGCTAAAAGTGGTGCAGGTGCAGGGCTGGGGCACATCACTAGAACCTCTTTCTTTTTTTGGAGGGGGATGGGGCTGGGGAGGAGAAAAACACTTAGGTTTTTAAATCTCTAGGATTTGTATCTGAGAAGCAGGGTAGGGAGAAAGCCTTTTGTGGATAGGGAAAAAGAAAGAGGAAAAGGAAAGCTTACTATTTACAGGAATGGGAAGCTGTTTGCAGGACTTGGGGGCATGAGCAGGGTGGGGGGGAGAGGAAAACCATCTCTCCATACCTGCTTCTAAATCCACGGCTGGGATAGGATGGCACACGGCGGGAGGCGGGGGAGACGCGATGGATCCAGTGCGCCGCTCAAATCTGGGTATTTGGGGGGTCGGGGGGTGCATCGAGCATCCCCATCCTCCGGCCGCGGTGCCCAGAGGGCGGCACTGTGACACCAGGCACGGGCGGCCCCACACAGCCCCGGGCTGGCCCCGCATCCCGCCGCATCCCGGGCGCTGCCGGCCGGGGGGCGGCGGGAGCCGGGCGGTGTTGCTGGGGAGAAGGGCTGTGATGAAATCGCTATATTAAGCACCATGACCTCATCGCTTCCCGCGCACCGGGAGCCGAGTCCCGCCGAGCAGGGAAGGAGGGATGCAGGAGAGGAGAGCTAGAGCTCCCAAGGATGCTCCTTCCCCACCGCCCGAAGAGGGCTGCGCTCCCCGCGGAGGTGATGGGGGTTGGGGGCACCCCACCACCCCAGTCTCTGTGGGCTGAGGAAGCCCGGAGCAGTGAGTGCTCTTCTTCACAGCCTTGTACCCCGGGCCAGATTTACTGGCTCAGCTCTGGAGAAGGTGAAGGCATCCGAGAGGAATCCCCTGGACTGCCCTGGGCACTGGTGCCTAGGCTGGGCAGGGGCAGCAATAATAGCATAAGAAGGATGTTTTGTTTTCCAAGCACGCAGGAGTTATGGGTCCTCCATTCTTCCCCTGCAGCTGGTGCAGCATCCCAGGCAGGTCCAGGGCTCCCCACAGGGCAGCACCACAGCAGTTACTGCCACAATCCTGCTCAGTCTTAGGAGATTCTCCCAGCCCAGGGGCAAACCCCACTGGCTTGACCAGAGCTCTGGGTCTGTCCAGGTCTGTCCATCTCCCATGGCAGGGCCCAGCACTGGTCAGAGAAATGCCATTGTGGTTTTCAAACCATTAGAAAGCCCTTAAAAATCGCCAGCAGCCCTGGGAGACTTGATACTCCCAAGCCCACATCTCTTCTGGGACCGAAATCTTTAATTGGGCACCTCAGGGGGCTGCCCCATGTTCTCGGCAACGCTGAGCTGGGCAAAGTCAGAGCTCCCCAGAGCTGGAGGGGTAGGACAAGTCTCACACTTATTAGCTCTCAGCTGAAGGGGCTGATGCTCAGCCCTGCCAGAGGGATGCTCTGCAACAGGATGGGAATGACGTTCCTGCCGGAGTCAAGCATCCCAGCAGAGGCCAAGCTTGGCAGCCTGCTCCTACTGCAACCACCTGCAGACCACAGACCCAGTGGTGCTTCCCCAGGACCCTGCTGAAGCCCATACTGGGCTGGTGAGGGCAGGAGAGCATCTCTGCTTTGGCTCCTATACCAGCCCTTTCATTGCATTTGGTGGAGTAAAACATTCCTGCTGGAATATTGGATTTGCTTGCCCCGTGTGTGAGAAGACAGAGGCAAGAGTCACATTTCCCTCCCTCCCATGCTCCTGGTGGTTCGTCCCACCAGCGTCCCATCCCTGCCAGCAGCCTGCCTGCAAAAGTCAAGCTTCATTTTGAGGAATGGGGAGAAATCAGAGCCAGGGTTGGTGGCTGCTGGAACCAAACCACGTCTCGGCTGGGGAGAAAACCAGCTTCCCACCGGGGGTTTCGGCTTCCCTGTGAATACCCAAATAATGCTGGTGTTTGGCAGTGGTGGCAGGAAAACTGCTAGGGAGTGCAAGGGAAAAGGAGCAAGGGCTGGAAAAGTTCAGATGTTGGTTTTCTAACCCCCAAATCTCAACGTGTCGGAGAACTCAGCATGTTTTCTGCACTGAAAGAGCATCTGAACTTCCAGTGGGGAGGAAGAAGAGGACCTTGGGAGACAAGGAGCCGTGCAAGTCACAGCAGCCCTGGCTGTCCCTAGGAGCCCATGGGCACTGTGTCTCCGGGCCTGGCAGTGCAGGCACTCGTCTGAGTTGTGCTGATTGAACCCTTTTGTCATCCCTGGCCCTTTTAGAGCCCTTACCCGTGGGGGATCTTACCTGTGGGCAGCCCCTGAGCCGAACATCAGCCAGGTTTGGGATGGAGATTTCCCATCCTCATGGCAGCATTGGACAGAGTGGCTCCACATGGCTCTACGGCCTGAGCTGAGCCTGTCCCCATCCTGGCACTGGTGACATTCTGCAGGTTGGTGGCATCTGACTGCTGTCTAGAGCCTGTGCACCAAAATTGGTATTTCCGTGATGGATGGTGCAAGAACAGCTAAGAGAGGTGAGGGGGGCATGCAGCATCACTGAACATGAGAATCAGAGTCACGTGGTGGCACCAAAAAGGGACTTAAAGAAAGGCTGCAGCTTTGCAGGGGGCTGGGGGGAGCTCACCAAAGGGTGGGAGGTGATCAGCCAGCCAGGAGCCCTCCTGCAGTGTCAGGGAAAGAGTATGGGCCGAAAAAGAGGAATAAAGCAGAGTTTCACCCTGCTGCCCCCAACACTCCCTGCAGTGCCTGGCTGGGCGCTGCTTCATGCCCTGGGGTATTTCTGTGGTGTGGGGCCACACGCTGACCCCAAGGGTTTCCAACTCTCCTGCTATCCCCCGTGTGCAGCTCAGGGGGTGTTTGGAGCACAAGGGATGGGACAAATCACGGGATCATGGGATAAGTCCACAGTGCCTGGGGACATGAGGTGTACGAGCCCTTTCAGTGCCCAGACCTGATGTCTTCTCCCCCCCCAAGCTTGCTCAGGGTTCTGTCCCCATCCCTCTTCTCCTGGGAGGTGGCAGGCAGCCTTCTCACGGGTGCTGGTGGAAACGGTACCTTCTCTGGGCGAAAGCAGCAGAGCTGTGGGTGGGCTGGTGGGTGCTGGGGCCCTTCAGAGCTGAGGGACCCGAGCTGGGGGAGATTTGGCTTGGGGATGGCTGCAAAGTCCTGTGTGTAATGGCCGGGCAGTGCTTTGCCACTGCTGAGTAGGGAAGGTCTGCATCCTCATCCCTCCTCCCGGGTGGGGGACAGTGCACAGAGACCTTGCAGGGCCCTCACCCCAAAGGTCCATGGATGCTCCCTAGGGCTCAGATGGGACTGAACCCTTCCGCGATGGCGGCGAAGCATTGAAACCTCCCCCGCACTTTGGATAACCCCTGCTCTGATCAGGGCTCTGGAGCCCAGCTGCAGACGTAAACACTGAGACCCTTCCCCAGATACAAGCGCAGAAATGGGAAAAGGCTCCGCTGTTGTCAGGGCCAGGCAGGAGCCGGCTGCGGCTCGGGTGCCAGGGAAAGCGTGTCGGCAGCCGCGGCGGATTGGAGCCGGTGTCTCCGGGCGTGCCGGGGCTGCTGCGCTGCCATCCTGCGCGCTTTGATCTGCGGCCCGGGCGCGGAGCAGTCTGCCTGGAGACACGCTCACGTGCCCGGGAATTAGGTCAGGTCTCGGTGGGGATTAGTGAGCAATGGTGGGTCCCGGGGCTTCGCTGGGGCTGCCAGGAGCTGCTGCTAGGCAGAAAGGGTCGGGGAGTGAGGAGCAGCTTGGGGGGCCTCACACCGCTCCCCCCGTCACCACAGTGTGGATGCCCAGGGACGGGGGCACATCCCCGTCCTCATCCCTGGGATGCCACAGGGGGTCAGAGGCCCCCAAGGTCTCCGGTTTCCCCTGGCCAAGCTCACTCCACCGGGATGACTTTCCTCCCGAGCGTGAGGCGCCCCGGTGCCTGCGGCACTGCTTTTTATTTATACCTGCAGTGGAAATAAACCCCGTGTCGTCAGAGCCTGGCGAGAGGCATGAGCTCATCTCTTATATTTGGTGGTGATGAAAGAAGGGTAAATAAACGGCAGCAGCAGAGACATCCCTGACAGACAGACATCAGGGAGAATTGGGGGTGAGTTTTTGCCATCCCCTCCCATAGCTGCTGGGAAAACTGAGGAAGGGGATTGTCTTAGGTAAGGTGGGGTGGGGGAAGACAGCCTCACTGGGCACCCTCGAAGGGGATCCCAGCACCTCTACCCAGGCTGAGTGCAAGCCAAGGGTATGGTGAGGTGAAACCCAGCTGGGAGAGTGTTTGGGGCTGGCAGGAGCTCCTGTGCATGGGCAGGGGGTGTCCTGGCAGCTGCCAAGTCCCCAGCACAAGGTACCAGCAGGCTGGCTGGGAGATGTTACAATGATGCTGAGTCAAAACCGGGAAATATTCCCTGATTTGGTGCACAGTTTCCCAGTAAACCCTCACTGTGAGATGCCCAGGAGCCTGAATGCTGGTGAGGTCCTCAGACAGGCAGCATCCGTGCAGATGGGAACATATAGCCCCCACGACTGGACAGCAAGGACATCTCTCTAGCACCCACTGAAAATTAAAACTAAAAGGTCTGGAAGGAGTAGAGAAACTCCCAAGCCGGTATTTCAGTCAGCCCCAGGGTGGTTTGGGTGCCCCTCTGTCACAGGGACCATGCACCTGAGAGCATCTCACTGCAGCAGCGCTCGGTGGCCAAAGTCCAGCTTAGCCTCTTGGACTCCCTGCTGGGAGAGGGGCCCTGGGTGCTGGGCAGGGTCTGCACCCTGTCGCCCACGAGCTGCTCAGGGGTGTGGGAGCAGCCGTCACCTGTGGCCGCATGCAGGGGACAGCTGGTTACCAGGACCCGCTCAAGCCTCTCCTTCAAAACAACCCCCACCTCCCCCTCAACCCCTCCCGGCTAAACATCCTCCGCGTTTACCGAAACCCTGGGCTTACTCACGCCTCCCCGGCTGGCTGCTGCTGCGGGAGAGGTTCTGGAGTTTCCTGCCCAGCCTGACTCAGCCCAGAGCTCCAGCACCTTTCTACCTCCGCTGGGATGTGGGCTCTGGAATCCCAGTGGGAGGAGGCTGGGAGTCTTTCCCTCTGGGCCAGTGGTCACCCCACGCACCCTGGCCCCAGTCCCAAATTTATTCCTGCTTTTCACCTCTCTATGGGCAAGGCATGCTCTCCACTGGTCCCCGGATGCTAGTTCTGCCAGCAGGTCAGCAAGCAGGTTGCGTGCAGGAGGGGGTTGGTATTGGGGTCAAGGTTGAGGTTTTGGGGTGTTTTCCTTCTATTTATGGCAGGCAGATGGAATCCCTCCGTCATTCCTCCATCATTCCCCTGGGGAAAGGATGGGAACATCTGGAGAGCAGCAGGAGAGCATTGACTCATCCTGCAGCTTCATTAACTTCTTATAGCTGGTTATCATCTCCCTCAGATAAGAAGAGAGCAGCATCCGTGGGGTCAGGCCGGCGGTAATTGTCTGGGAAGGCTCCAGGGTTAACCCTTCCCCAGCTGCCGGCTGAGCCTCCCTGAGCTGCTGAGGCACAGCCAGTGCTGGGGAACAGCTCGGAGCATCCCCTGGTTGTGCTCTCAGCCTGATGGGGAGCCCAGCTCACCAGGGCAGCTCCTGGGGCAGGACGATGCCGCTGCATTTCCAGGAGGATGAGGACAACAGGCTAATGGCTACTCCTAGTCGAGGTGCCACGGAGAATGGTGCCGTCAGCAATCAGTCCCTGTCAGCGCGGTGTGAATCCCCCTGGTCTCCCCATCACACCTCTCTCTGGGTGTAAAGATGTTTTTGAATCTCGCTTTGAAACCGGCTGAGCCTTCCCTTTGAACACCCCCCCAGGCTCATGCCTAACGAGGCAAACAAGCTAATTAGGCCACGGTGGAGCCCGGGGCTGATCGCCTGGGGCCAGCGCCCGGCAGCGGCCCCTTCCCTGCACCGGAACAGCTTGTGGCTGCTCTCCTCAATCCGTGCCAGCATCCTTAAGGCAAGTGACAGATCCCTGAAGAAACCTTTGCGGCGGGTGGGAAGGGCTTTGGGGTTTGCTCAGTGCATTCCACTGATGGCAGAAGGTCTCTGCAATGCAATGAGACCCTGAGACCCCCCAGCAGCATCCCTGGGTTTTAGCCATGAACTGTGAGTATTCAGCCCAAAACAGGTGTTGGAGCATCTTGTGGGATCCCTGACCCCACTCTCCTCCACCTGCCCAGCTCGAGACAACCTGGCCGCTTACAAGTCCAGGGCAAGTGCTAGCAAAAATGGGGAATTGACTGCTGTCCCCCCACAAACCCTGGCAGAAATAACCCTCCTGGCCAGCCAAGAAGGTCCAGGAGTGTGGCTGGGAAATGGGAGCATGAGCATGGACCAGAATGGGGCAAGGGTGCAGCTGGCACAGCCCTGCCCACCTCGAGGATGCCAAGGGCAGAGTGGTCCGTGGGATGCTGCTGTGACTTTGTGGGGTGCCAGAAAGGCAGGACCCCATTTGCCTTGGGTCATGTTTGGCCACGCTGGATGGCTGCCTACCCCAGCATGGTGGCATCTGTCCCGGCTGTCCCCACGCTGCCCCAGGACACAGTTCCCAGCCTGCCGGGTGGTTGCTCCTGACAATGAGGTAGCGTCTCCAATGGCTGGGTTAAAGGCTTTGCTTCGGGCATTGGCCAATCTGTTTTCTCTCCGTCTGGGAGCCAAATGGAAGGCACTGGCCATAAGGGACCCACTGCAGCTCCGCGTTCCCACGCAGGCAGGCAGGCAGGCTCCCAGGCTGCCTGGCCCACAGCAGGGACACTCCAACGAGAGGAGATCAAGGTCAAGGTGCTCAAAACCAGCTTTTCCCAGCTGTTCCCCATCCCAGTCCTGCTCAATGTGTGTCTCTAAAGCCTTGTCCTAGGAAATAGCGTTTCTCCCCTCTTTTGGGTTTATTGCCCCAGAAGGAAGCACAGCTGGAATGGTTGGAGAGTCGCAACATTTTCTGCTGGAAAATGCTGGGCTGGGAGATGGAGCACTCCCAAAATGGCTCCAATTTCAGTGAAGCTGCATCTGGGGGTAAAGACCTAGCAAGGAGAGTGAAAGGGGGCTCAGAGCAGGGCAAGCCTGCTGTCTTCTCATTCACTCCAGGCCATTTGGGGCCTGACACAGCATCTTTAAGAAAATGACAAATTTTATTTTCTTTTTTTAAATTAACCATTTCAAACCATCTCAAATATCTTCATCTTTTTTATTAGTCCCAACCCCCTGTACCCCTCACCCTCCAAATTCTCCAACAAGGAGAATTTCAAAACATTGCATTTGGGTCCAGTTTGAATCAAAGCCAGATTTTGAAACCTTCAGATCTCTGCAAAAGGCACCATCACCCTCCAGACAGCCACCACCCAGCCCAGCAAGGATGGGAGACCTCCAAGACAAACACATGAGGCAATACCAAAGGATGCTGAAAGGCTTCTTCCCCCTGGACCATGGTGAAGCAACGTCCCTGTGCTGGCCTGGCCATGGGGCTCAGACAGACATATCCCACCCTCTGTCTCCTGACAGACCGTGGGACATTTCTGCTCCTAGCACTGCCTCTGTCCTGAGCCCAGGACCCCTGAGACCCTGAGCCCAGGCTGTGTGGTCTCAGACCCCCTGTGTGCTTTCCCACTTTCCTGGAGCATCCTTCACCACCTCCGCAGGGCAGCCGCCTTTCAGGGCTGGGAGAAGTGATGCCAACTGGGGCACATTCACAGCATTTCGCGATCACTGGGGGTCACATGGTCCTTTAGCAACTTGAATTGCCCAGGAACCATAACCCCATTCCATGGATACGTTTTCCAAGCAGTTCCTGCTGGGCTGGGGTTGGCCCATGGCACCTGGCCCTGAAAGCTGGAAGGTTCCTGGGGCAGTCGCTCAGTCCTTCCCACAGGTCCTATCCTGCAGTGGGACCCCAGTGGAATGGTGAGACTCCCTGTCCCATGCACTGGACGTACAATTTACTCGAAGCAGAGATGCTGTCTCGTGCTCTCCTTGGGCACGTGGAACTCAGGGTCAGTGGAAATTGGGACAGGAATATTTGCTGCGGGAGTGGTGGCAGTGAAATCAGGCGCTGCCCCACTAGGGAGATGGGGGCATGGGCAAAGAAATCCTCCATGTCTGAAGGAAGGCCCACAGGGATGGAAGAGCTCTGAGCTCTGTGCCAGAGGGGAAGAACCACAGGCTCAGGGTTCCCTCTGTCTCTCTCCCTGCAGATGCCTCAGCTGTGGACATGGACCTGTATGAGGCCCAGACACTGGCGGATGCCCTGAAGTGGTACCTCCAGGAGCTCCCCATGCCCCTCATCCCTGCAGCTCTCTACAGTGACTTGGTGCACATGGCTCAAGGTAAGCACACATGGGCTCCCCACACACTTGGGGACCTCTGTGGGGCTGGAGAAGCTTTGGAAAGGCCCTAGAAAGGCATCCCAGCATCTCCAGGGTGGCTCTGACTCCATCTCCTGCCCAATGCTGCACTAAGGGCAGGTTCTGAGAAGGTCCATTGGGAACATCACCTGTGCCGGAGCAGCACGGCAGCGTTTGGGAGATGCTCTGAGAAAGAAGGGAGATCCAGGGGGCTGCTTTGCCCCCACCACAGCGTGGTCTTCTCCCTCTGCAGTGCCTGGAGGAGGAGGTGCTGCCTGCCAGGACAGGCAGCTGCCAAGGCTGGGTGATGCTGGCCCCAGAAGAAAGCGTTATTATAATATTTTGGCTCTGCTGCCTGGGAATTTTTTCCTGTAATCTCATTAACTCCTGGCTTTATATGGGCACAGAAAATTCTCAGCTTTTTCAGCTTAGTGCCATTAGGAAGTGCCTTTAGAGCCCTGCAAGCTTTTGCGCCTCTGTGCAAATGTATGAGACCATCAAGGTTTTGGTTTTATTTGATTTCTTTTCAAATAAACAGAGCAGGGCTCATACCCAGGTCAGCAGAGTCCACGGTCCATCCCAACAAGTAAGCCTGGACCAAAATCCATTTCAAGTCAGTCCTCACAGAGCCGCTCAACCCCTCCCAGCCTGAAGCCCCAGGGCATCACCAGGCACACAGGAAACCCTTGCCCACTGTGTTAGACAGGACCTGAACCTCTTGCTGCTTGTGAAACCAGGATTTCTTCCTCTTCCACAGCAGCTCTTGTCTTGCTGCCGGTTGCTGCAGTACCGTCCATTCCCAAGCATCACCTCCCCATCCTAAGCCAGATTAGTGCTTGGAAAGATCATGTTCTTGGCTGCCTTAAGAGGCACTAAAAGATCACCCATGGCCAGACCAGCGTGGCCTTTTCCTACCGTGTCCTGATGGGAAAAGGCCACAGGCTCTTTGTGGCCTCCAGCGAGGCAGGAGGGACACACGGAGAAGGTGATAACTCACACCCCATCCTCCCTGCCCTGCGCTGAGACACAGAGCCAGAAGAAATACCCCTGGGGTTGGTGGCACAGAGAAGCTGTCTTCCCCTCACCCGTCAGAGGAGAAATCAAAGGCTGCCTCCTTTCCAAGGATAAAAACGCAATTAGGAAGCAATTAGCTGGGTTGCCTCGTTAAGCAACTTCAAAGAGAAGCGCCTTTCCCTGCAGCCTGTGCTGCAGCGGGCTCTGCTCCTGGCACAACAGGGGCAGGAGGAGGAGGGGGCAGGACGGTGGAGAAACCAATGGGAAGAGGATTTCTCTGGGGCTTAAAAGAAAAAATTAAAATGTAAGTCTTTGAGGAGACGGTGCTGGGTTTTGGCAGCCTGCCCTGCAAGGCTCCTCTGCCCTGCTTGAGGCTGAGAGCTGGGAAAGCAGCAAGATGACCACCTTCAAAAGGAGGGGAAAAACATCTCCAAATTCCCCCTTTGGCTGTGAGCCTTTTCCTGCAGGATCCTCTAGGTGCAAAAAGGTGCCAAAAAAGCAGAAATTGCGGCAGGGGAGGCCTGGAGCAAAGCTAAACATCCCTCAGGGGCAGCTCGTTGGATACAAGGGCTCACCAACACCCCATCACCAACAGGGCTGGTTTGCAGACCTGCTTTGTGGAGGGGAATCCAGACCCCTGCCCCTCTGGCTCCGGTGCACTCTGGCTCCAAGGATGGATGTCGGGAGCTGGCTGGGCATCGGCCAAGCCTCAGTCCTGGTGCAAAGAGCCGCGGGGAGCTGAGTCAGCCCCCGGTCGAGCCGGGCTTTGAAACCGGCTGAGAGCAGCCCAGCCCTGGGGACATCCCTGTCCCCAGCAGATAAAAGGGCTGGGACAAGGCAGGAATGGAGGATGGCTGGAGAGTGGCTGTTTCCTGTGCCTGCGGCAGGATCGCAGTCCCAGGGCGCTGAGCTCACAGCTCACAAGACCGGGGAGCCCCGGCCAAAGCTGCCAGAGGGCACCGGAGACATGGTGGGAACTCACGGGCTGCTCAGGGCACCCGTGACAGTGGTTTTGGCAGCACCTCTGTGATGTGCAATGCCATTAAGTGCCTGACTTTATTCATATGGGCAATTCGAGTATCACTGGAAGCAGCTGTACCCGGGTCAGCTCTCCCTGTGCTGTGTTTCATGGGGTGTGAGGCCACGATGTGGGGGCTGCAGGAGCCTCACTGCACTCCCACCCGCAGCCCAGGTGCACATTATTTTTTCTTCCTAAAAACACTTTTCCCCTGTAGCTTGCTGTTTCTGCAGGGGAGGGCTGAGCCTTTAAATTCAGCAGATCTTTGAGCTGGTGCCCATTTCCCCACCTCTGCTTTGCTTTGCCTTTACTATGGCTTTGCTGTGCACCAGCGCAGGGCTCTCGTTCTCCATTCAAGCAGCAGTGAGGGATTTTGAGGTGCAGCCCTTACCAGGTGAGCAGCTCAGCCCTCTGAGCTGCCTCCCCGGGTGTGCTGAGAGGGGGAATGTGCTAAAGGCACCTGACAACCTGATCTGGGGTGGTATGAGTGGGTAAATGGGGCAGGCAAACCCCAGAAGGAGGTGGCCAAGACTCTGAAGAAATCATCTCTGCGCACCCTGGGATATCCATGAGCCCCACAGCCTGTCTGGGAAGGGATGGGCTGCAAAGAAATAGTGGTGAGAGAGGTTGAGGTCAGTTTTTTTTGGGTCTCTGGGGGGAGTAGAGAACTGCCATAGCTCATGCCCTGTGTGCTGCTAGGTGCTGGGCTCCCATGAGGGGCAAGGGGATGCCCCTGACCTCCCAAACTGATCATTTTTCTCCTGTGTTCCCTCTGCTACAGAGACCCCAGGCCTGGAGGAGTGTGGCCAGCGAGCCAGAGCCCTGCTGGCCCCCCCAGCCCTGCCACAGCCACAGGCACTGCTCCTGCGCCAGCTCGCCCGCCACTTCTGCCACCTCTGCCAGGGCAGCCACCGCAGCCGCCTCTCACCTCGGCTCCTCGGGGAGCTCTTCGGGGAGCTGCTTCTGCGCCCTGCGGCGGCCAGGTGATCTCCCCTGCCATGCACGGGACAGGGCGGGTGAGAGGAGGGTGCCCATGGACACGCTGTCCCAGCCAAGCTGGTTTTGCTGTATAACAGCCCACCAGTGCCCCAGCCACAGGGTTCTCCGAAGAGGGAGGCCAGATCTGGAAACTGCCATTCCAGCTGTGATGCTCAGACATCACACCCGTTCCCAAAGTGACCAGGCATGATGCACACACGAGACTGGGATTCACAGCATTGCCTCGGTCCCACAGCAGATCCCACAGTTGGCTGCTGTCCCGGGGAATTGGGAATCTCCAGTGAAGTTGTACTTCTGGCATCCTCACACACCCCTCCTTCTCCTCACAGCACTGAGGCAGGCCCTGAGCTCCGTGCAAGGATCCTCGAGTCCTTCATCATGGCCAGTGAGGTGGCAGAGCTGCCGACAGCTCCTGGTAAGAGACATCTGGCTGGTGGCGGAGGGGGGACAGCGGGTATGACATTCAGAGCAGTGATAGAACCAGGTCACGGGGCAGTTTTGGTGGCTGGTGCAGTGATGAGAAGGTGCTTACGTCCCTGTGGCACTGCCTAGGCTGTGCTGGATTTCTGTCCCATTTCTCTCTCTCCTTTCTCCTCAGAGACACTGATTTGGGGGCATTTCTTTGCAGCCCCTCAGAAGGTTTTCAGCTGTTTTCTGGCTTCATGTCTCTGCCCTTGTGCTCTGGTCCCTGGGTTTGTGATGCAAACAGGTTCTGCTCCCCCATCTTGGGGGCTTGGTATGAGCTGGGGGCTCTTGGTGGGGGGCTCGTGTTCAGCTTGTTTCAGAGAGCAGGGATCTGGATATAATCTGGGAGGAAAAAAATAGCAGCATGACCATAAAATGGCAGGATGGTGCTTGCTACAGGATCCAATCACGGTTTATGATTTTTGACTTGTGTTTAGTCCCCATGTGTGCAGAAACATGCTGCATCCACTGCTGCTTCCCACACAGGGCATCCCCAGGGTGGGGATGAGGACAGGCACTTGCCCCTACCTCTCCACGCATGGACACCAGCCAGGAGAGTGGCTTTTTCCGCAGATGTTAATGAGCCTCCCCCTCAGGGCTGCAGTCCTGCCCCTTTCACTGCCAGCACCAGTGTTTGCCTCCAGCACCTCTTCGCTCTTTTGCTCTGCTGGCCACCTTCTCTTGCCGTGTCCCTCTTGCTGGGTGGCAGCTTGTGGTCCCATCGGTGTCCAAAACGGAAGCCCATGCTCCTTGTGCCCTCTGCAGCACTCCAAGGATGGGGGGCAAGTGGTCCATCCAAGCAGGGATGTACATGGGAGGGAGAGAAGGTGCTCAGGAGAGCACAAACTTCAGACCTTGAGGACCACAGAGACCCATCCTTGTGGGATCCCATCTCCAGGCTGTAATTGAGACCCGTCTGTTCCCCCACACCGAGCTGCCCAGATGCCTGAGAGGCACAATTGCTTCCAGCCCTCCTGCTTGGAGATATGCTGGCGCTGGCCCCAGTGAATCCTGTTGGTTTGTGATGTCTCTGGGTCCTTGTCACCACCCTGCCTCCCTGGGGGATGGCCAGGCCAGGCAGGATTACGACTCTTAATATTCCTCATAAATCAGCCCTTTCAGACCTGTCATCTCGTTTATTGCTCTCCCCCAAGCTCTCACCCATGAGTTCGTCAGGATACATCTGTCTCTTCCACCTGCTGATCCAGCTGATGGGCAGCTGCAGCCCAGCAGTCCCTGGGGTCACCACTGCCATCCCCAGACTTTGTACTGTCATTGGTTGTCACCACCCCAAACTGAGCAGAGGGTTTGGGCAGGATCCTGAGGTCCTCATCCCCTTTCTGAGTCAAAACCTCCCCTGTGGGCATCCCACAAGTGTGGGGCAGGACACCTGGACTTGCTGTGGGACTTCAGGCAAGTCCTGCCACCTCCCCTCTCTTTGTACCTAAAAGCGAGGATATTATTACTTGGCTGTCATCACATTAGGATGTTGGGAAGCTTAATTAAATGCCTGCAAAGCGATTTTGAGAGCTGCGGATGAAAGGGGCTATATATAAAGTGCAAAGAATTATTATTAGCGGCGCAGTCCATGCCCTGGTCCTGCTCCCATCACCCTGGCCCCACTCCCCTGCATCCCGGCACCGGGATTATTTTCGTGCGTGTGTGGAGTTGCGGTTTTATAATTATACATGTAAAATAGCTATAAATACCCTGCAATAACACGGTGGGTGTGTGCGCATAGCACAGGAATAGGAGTCGGTAGCTGACATAAGGAAACCGTGGTGTGACCTCATTCTGACTCAGATGTAAATATACCTCATGTGAAGGGGCACCTGGGGGGCTTGGGGCTGCAGGGACAGTGGCCTCCTTGGCAGGGAGAGGTTTGGGGAAAGATCTGAAGCTGTCTGCAAACTCCAGGGAGGCTCCTGCGGGGCCAGGATCCTTCCTCTCCCATGTGTCCTGGGACTGATGGGGCAGTCTTTGAGTCTTGGATGTTAATATCTTAGAGAATAAAAATGTAAATTATGGAATTTGGTTCCTGGAGGGGCTTCTCTGGGTGAACTTGCTGTTATTGGGTTTGCAGCATCCCTTCCTCCAGGCACTGCTCCTGCTCTTTAGCTGCCCAATTATGGGCTGTGAAGGAGAAAACGGGTCTGTGATGGCTCCTGAAAGTTATTCCTAGGACGCAGCACTGGGGTCATGCTGGAGGCACTGGTTTGCATAGAGCAATGCCACAGATCCGTGCCAAAGCTGGGATGGAGCCTGGGGCCAAGTGGCTGCATTCAGGCCACCTCGCTGTGCTCTCCAGCAAGCCCCCAGCACTGGGCAGACTCCCCCGGGGGGACATTTCTCAGTCCCATGGGGGCCCAGGGGGCACACAGAGCCCACAGCAGGATCCCAGTGTATGGAAATGACTGTTTCCCGAGCAGGGTGAGGGGGCAGGGGAAGGCAAAGGGAAGAAGTGATGCAAATACCAGCTCAGCTGAAGGAAGATGACTTCATCTCCTTTTCCTCTCCTGGTGCTATTTATAGTCACTTTAATTTACTCCCCTTTGCTTTATTATCTCTCCAACAAGCCGTTAGCCCTCAGACAGCAGGATGCCTTTACTCACCATGCAGCCAAAAAGTTCTGAAAAAAACCTCTCAACCCAGCACCAAAAAAACCCAAAAGCAGGGGCAGGAGGCAGAGTAAGGCGGCAGAGCGCTTGGGCGGCAGCATCGCTGTCCTGTGACATAGTTTTGTGGAAAAAATGAGAGGATTTTTGGCTCCTTTTGGAGAAAGGAGTGAGAACTGGGCAAGGAAGATGTCCTCTTCCTCCTTCAGAGCAGTGGCTGGAGAGGACAGGACTGGTGGTGCCAGGGTCCCCTCCTCACCCTAGGACGAGGGCCACTGTTTTGCTGGACCCTGCTAAGGCAGACATGCCCTGCTTCCCCCCAGGACCCCCCGCCCTGCCCTGCTTCATGTGGGGCAGTGGTATCATGCCAGGAGATGGGGATCAGCACCACCCCAGGTGCCTTGAAAACACCTTCCCAACAAGCAGGTTTGGCAGCCCTGGGCCACGGGGAAACTGAGGCACCGCCTCCCCATGGAATCACCCTTCCAGTGGCTTGCAAATGCAGTCCCTGGGAAGGTTGGTCCCCAGATGCCCAGCCCCGAGCCCAGCTCCATGGCACCCCATACCCCAGTGCTCAGCGGGGCTGCAGTGGTGGCAGTGGTGGGTGACAATCCCATGAACATCCTGTGACGTGACACTCTGGGCACTCCCCAGCTCGAGCCCCAGGCAGGCACCTCTGGGACAGCATCGACACTGAGCAGAACTGCCGTGTTAAGCCAAATTAGAAGGATCTGGCTTTGAAGTTTTTAATTAACTTTTTCCCTGTTTGCTTTCTTCTGGATCCAAGGGAAAAGCCCAGCCTCCCGCTCTCCCCAGCTTGTTTGGCACAGTGGAGGTTGCAGACTCAGACGTGCAGGGGGTCAGGAGGGAGCAGGGGGCTTGGTATGTAATCCAGCACACAGGGTGCAGCTGGGGGCTGTGTCCAGGTGCTGCCCTGCCTCCATGGGAGCATCCCTGCACAGCCGTGAGCGTCCTCCCACCCGGCCTTGCACATCGGCCACAAGGAACCTCACATTTGCGTTACCCCTTGGTGTTTCATCCCCTCGGAGCTGCCAGCGTGGGTTAAAAATAGCCGGGAGAAAACCCAACCAAAACCCTGTGTGGAGAGTAGAATGAAGAAGTCATGGCTGAGTGGTCCCCTGTGCCAAAACACCTCATTCTGCCTCCCCGAATCTGCAAATAATACAGAGAAAACAAATTAACGCTGGGGAAGGGGAGGGAAAAGAACCAGAGCCAAGCTAGCAACATGAGGTAGGGAGAGCGGCTAAAAATAACAGATCCCTGAAGGCATGGGGAGGAACATGACGGGGATCCACACTCCCGCCATCCCAAAAGGCAGCCTTGTGCCTTCCCAGCTGCTCCTCATAACGCAGCTCTGCCCGGTGAATCCAGAGAGCAAAAAGCCTCCGAGAAGGGCAGCAGAGGGGAGGCGAGAGGTGCAGAGCTGTGCCATGGAGCCAGGAGCGATGCTCCCACCTTCAGCAGAGCACGGGGGTCCCCCAAGCACCCAGGGCACCCAGCTGGGAGGGAGCTGCTGCCTGACCCACTTGGAGGCAGCCGGCGGGCAGTGGGATGCTGCTGGGAGACCTCAGGGGTGCTGCCTCCGCAGCTAATTTTAGCCTGTGTTCAATTAATCATGGAACGGGAGGGGATCGCAGCAAGCCCAGCCTTTGCCAGCGCCTCTGCTAGCTCCCCTTTCCACCCCATGTCTGCTGCTGCAGGGTTTGGAGGAGCCGGGGACAGGCAGTTGCCAGGCATTCCTGTGATTTTGGGCTGAGGAACTAGGAGAGATCCTGTGCCCCAGTCCTCTTACTCCAGTCAGATTTAAGAGGCTGGGGCAGCCCTGGGAAGGATGTTATCTCCTCATGCCTCAGTTTCCCCCCTGTGGCCGGCATTGGTGACTTTTGCTGTGGGATTTCTCAGGTTGCCTGCACAGCTCTGAGCAAGCGTTTCACTGGCATGCCAGAGCTCTGGAATGCCTCCCTGGGATGGGGAGCAGTGACCCCCAGCAAGGGATGTCTCAGCCAGCCCAGACCTCTGCTGCATGCCCGAATGGCAGCCAGCCCCTTTCCTGGGAATCCCCGGCTCTGCTGTGTAAAGCTGGGGCAGGAACAGCTGCATTGCTCGGAGACAGGCAGCTTTCCTAGCACAAGGAGAAAGCCTGGCAATGCTTTTGGGGTACAGCAAGAGAGCCGTGTGGTCCTGCTCTCCCCACAGCCCAGCTTCACTGGTCCCAGTGTCAAAAGCACGGCCCTCCCCCGTGACAGAGGGAATGGCTCCTGACGGAAACAGGGCTCGGCTGGGATTGAAACCCTTTTCCTGCCTGCACTGCGTGGCCAGACCTGATAAAGCCTGAATAACTCCAGGCATTGTGTGTTCCACTGGCCTATGACCTGCCAGGGTGAGAGGAAACGCGGCTGCTTGGCCAGCCAGGATCCAGGGGGAGACTGTGTGCCGGTGGTGGGGTGCTGGAGCTCCCTGCTGTCTGGCCAGCCTGCTTTCCCTTTGGCCAGCATGTGATGTTTTGGGATGGCTCTGTCACATCGTCATTGGTGCCAGCCCAGGTTGCTGTGTCAGCACATGCTGGCCAGCTCTCGGCTGTATGGTCATGAAAGCTGCCAGCGTGAAAAACCTGGGGGTTCAGGGTGATTGTCTGGCACAGGCAGGGTTTGGCCCTTGGGATTTTCAGGGCTCTTGGGATGGAGCTTTGAACCTGGGACACCTCTGCCTGTTCCAGCGGGCAGCTCCCAGAGGCCAGACTGGCTGAGCAAAACCTCCCCAACCCAGAGGGAGCCATCAGCTTTGCTGTCCCATACCGCTCAGGGCTGGCTCGCTCCCTGTGCCGGCTGCTTGCCAAGCCAGGCTGCGGGAATGTGTGTGCCAGTGCGCGTGTCCTCCCGGCTCCTGCCCTCAGACACTGTCTGGGCTGGCGTCACCCTTTCTGCTGCAGTGGCTCGGGCTAAACACCATGGGCAGCTTCACAAAAGAAGATGGGGAGGGTGACAAAGCGCCAGCCACATCACCAGCCACAGCTGATTGCCCAGCTTGGCACCAAAGCCAGGAGCATCCTCTACTGTGCAGTGGCATTTCCATCCCCTGCCTCCTGCCTGGCAGCGGATGGGCAGCAGCATGTCCCACCTGCTGCCCTTTTGGCCAGGAGATGCCAGAAAAGGGCAATGCTTCCCATGGGGAATTTCATGCTGGAGTAGGGAAGCTGATCCCACCATGATCCCACCAGCACCCCTGGACCCTGCCTCCCTCAAGAACACACCGGCTCTGCTCCAAAGGGGTGGGAGGAGGCAGGCTACCCAACACAGACACACGAGCAGCTCTGGGGAAAGGCAGGATTTGTGTTTCCAGGAGGGAAAATGAGTCACAGGGGGATGACAGGGCTGTGCCAGCAGCGGAGCGCGGGACTGGGGTAAGCGGTGGCTGTCGGCTGCTATCCGGGAGGTCAGGCAGAAATACTCTTACAGGCCTTGCCTGGCTTTAAAATCTATTAACGTCATTTTGCTGTTCGAGCCGAGAGCCGCACAGGCAGCAGAAACGTTCGGGCATGGCTCAGATCAGAGCAGGATTTCAATTACAGTAATCAAAGGTGACACAGATAAGAAACCCCTGGTCTATGGAGCCACGACAGCTGTCCTCTGGCTCCAACCGGCACCCATCCAGAGCAGCTCCATCAAAATCACTGAAGTGGTACTAGGGTAAAATTGGATTGGAATCCATTTTCATCTGCCGTGGTGGAAAATGCTTTCCCTGCACTCCTTGGGGAGGAAAACCACCTTCTCAGGGACAGCAAGGGAAGAAGATGCCAGGCATGGAGGAGGGGACAATGTCCCCAGCAACAGTACTGATGGCTGCTTTTCAATGATGGAGGCAGCAGAAGGAACAGCTGGGATGCTGGAGTATCGAGGCTCTGCCTCCTGCTTTCCCCTCTCCATTTCAGCCTAGCCCCACAGTGACTGTCACGGCTGAGACAGGGATGTGCTCAGCTTGGTGTCAGGCTGCCTGGAGAGATGGTCATCCCTCTGAGCCCCGTCTGTGGCCAGAGCATCCCAGGATGTGCTGCAGGATGGACCCCCAGCCAAGGAAAATCTGGGGAGAGGGTTGGGAGGCTGGAGGAGAAGAGCCCAAGGGGCAGGAGCTGGCACTCTTCTCTCATCCTTGTAAATGGCAAGGTGATGGCCAGGAAAAGCTGCCTTCTGCTCCTGCCTCTGCCACCACTTGCATATGCCCCTGGTCAATTGTCCCAACTGCTTTTGTGACTTTCTGTAAATCTTTTAGATGGCAGCAAGGCATCCCTACCTCTGACTCCCTCACCCCTTTGGGCTCCCACTCCACAGAGCCCCTGCTGCCCACTGCCACGGCCTAATGGGACCCTGGTTGCAGCCAAGCCATGGGGGCATCCCTGGGTCCCATGCACACAAGGGGTCCTTTCTGCCCCTGCCCCAGCACGGCAGGATCCGGCCAAAACACAGCATCTCTTTCTGCACCCACTGGCCCCGCTCCAGCCTGGCCAGGTGTCAACTGCCCGGCCACAGCGTGCCCCCCCCATCCCCGCTGCTCTGCCAGGAGCAGGAGCCCTCTCCCAAACACTGGAGGTTTGTGCGGGGCAGCGGGGCTAAATGGTGGGTCTGTGTGGCCAGGAATGCTGGCGGGGAGGGAAGTTGAGCCGCTTGTTTCATCTGTTTACCTGGAAGTGGAGATCATGGCCAGGCCGAGCTGCCGCAGTGGCGGCGCTTTCATGCCAGCACTAACGGGATGGGGAGTGCCGTGCTGCACCCGTCCCCGAGCAGCCTGCAGCATGACAACGACGGGGACACAGCAGGGACTTGGCAGTGCTTCCCTCCCTCCATGTGCCTGCACAGTGCTGAACCTTCCTGCTCACTGCAGCTGGAGAGCCAGAGCCTGGGGAGGGATGTGGGGATGAGCCCAAGCCATCACAGGGGTGGATGATACTGCAGGTCATCCTTTGTCCTGCAGCATCACTATGTCCCAGGGCTCTACAGAGTCCCCCTTTATGTGTCCCCATGCCAGCTGGGTGCCCATCCTGGCTGTGTTCCTCATACCATTGGTGGTCTCCATCCTCCCTGCCCCATCCGTAGCTCTCTGTACTGGCTGTGGGGTCCCACACTGGCTGTGGACGCCTGTACCAGCTCTATCCCTGTGCGGGTTGTGCATCCCTGCACCGGCTGTGTCCCTGTACCAGCAGTGTCCCCATGGGAGCCGTTTAGCAGCTCTGGGAGAGAGGGGCCACCCATGCAAGTGCCGGGTTTTGTCCTTGCGTGAGCCAGGACTGACAGCCACACATAAGCTGCTGGGGAGGGAAAGGGCATGATAGCATCTTCGTCAGCGCCTGGATGTGCGGGGATTAATGAAGCTGGCTCGCCGTCCCCAGGATTCAGGTTGCCTTATCTGTGTCTATCTGTTCTTACCCAGGCACTGCTAGAGCTGCTCCCGATGCGCACAGCTAATCCCAGAGGCTGGCAGATAGGGCAGGGACTGCCGCCTCCACCTACACCCTGCCCACGCCCACAGGGCCAGGGGCACAGAGCTGGGCCACGACCTGTCCTGCCTCAGGCCAGCTGATGCTGGAGATAACCAGAGGCACATTGCACCTCTGCAATTCCAAATTGCAGAGGTGCAATGAGTTTGGTGGTCTCAGTCTGGCAGTAGTACGTGTAGGGTTGTGAGGCAGGCACCGGCATTGCCTCTGATCCTGATTTCAAGGCTGCGTGATCTTCCAGTTCCCCCAGCAAAGCTGTGTCTGCCCAGTTCATCTCTATTCATCTTTCAACTCAAAGAAGTTACTGCCCCATGGCTGGAGCTGCACTAAATCTCTGGGAACTTGTGGCTGTTCTTTGGTTAAGTAGATTTCTCCATCTTTTGGATACTTCTGGCATTTGGGAAAGGTTGCAGGTGGTGAAGGAGCTAGGGTACCCACAGAGGCTGATATCTCACTGAGCAGCCTGGCACCGTGTTGTCCTCAGGAGACAGGGAGCAAGGGCTAGATCATTTCACCTCACACCACACAGATGTGGCTGCAGCATCCCTGGCTCTTCCCAAGTACCTGGAGGACCCACAAGCCCTGACTGCCCATCCCTGGTGCCATCAGGAGGGTGTCTTCCCTCTGGCTTCTGGCACCTCTTCTTTCTCCATTCTGTGTTGGCTCTTCATACCCTGGGGCAGGAGGAGCATCCGGGGCTGTGCTTCGGCACCATCCCAAATTTCTGACCTGGTGCATGCAGTGCCATGGCAACGCTTTATTTTTTCAGCTGCTTCCCTGTTTTCTTTGCAACTGGGGCTCTTCCACTGGGTGACGTTGATCACAGGGGCTGTTTGGGCAGGGTTCAGCATGCTGCTGAGCAAGCAGCTTGTAGTGTGGTGCCTCGTGCTGGTCTGCCCTGCCATGTGCCCCACATCTCGCCTGGCTCTGATCCTCCCCAGCCACAGCATAGAAGGAAGAACAGATCACTTGGGCTTGGGAGTGACTGCTCAGCTCTGCACACCCCAAAGTTGCCTTGGGACCTCAAAGCTACCCATTTCCCATGGGCTGTACAGCTCCTTGTACCACAGACATGGACTCCGCAGACTGATGTCCCCAAGGTCACCAATGCCACCAGAGCTCTGGGGCTGTGGCAAAATGGTGCTGAGCATGGTGAAGCGGGTGCCCAGCATGGCTGGCACTGCTCTCGCTTCCACAACAGTCCTTCCTGTTCCCAACCTGTGGCTCCTCCAGAGCATCTTTCCTGCTGCCTCCTGACCCTGCTACAGTGGGGTTTAAAGCTATAAGGAAGGTGGCCTGGAGAAGGCTTTGTAAAATGCCAGTGGGGAGCCACGGCAAAGGAAGCCATGCCAGGGGGGAGAACAGGGTCAGGAGAGCACAAGCACCCAGGACTCCTGTGTGAACAAAGTTTGGAGGACAGTGACAGGAGTTTGGTAATGCAAAAAGCACAAGCAAGAGCTGGCCCTGACCAGACAGCCTCCCTGGGCAGTTTCAGGAACAGTCACAACCACTGAGTGGCTGCACATATCTGAAGGAAGGAAGCTCTGCTCCGCAGCTTCTGTCAGCTGCTTCTGCAAGAGCCTTAAATTGAAACATTGGAGGTGTTTCAGAGAGAGAAACCTGAGTGTTTTGGGGACCAGAACAATTCAAAAGATCCTAGACAAATTCACAAGCCATCAGTCTTGACGGGAATCTGGGCTTTTCAGCAAGAAAGACAAAAGCCCTTGTCCAAGTCATTTCCACCCAGCTTCTAGTGGGATTAGAACTGCAGTGTCCTGTGCTGGCAGGCATCCCCCGGGCCAAGCACAGCCAGTCCTGAAATCACTTTGTGCGGGCCCCAGAGTCCATCTCGGCATCCTGGCGCTTGCTGCTGCCATCACTTCCAATTTAGACCTGCTCATGGCAGAGACCAATATAGAAGCACTTTGCAGGATGGCACTTCCCCTCCCCAGGGAGCTGGTGCTGGCATTTCACTTTTGCTGCTCACCAGCTCCAAGGAAGACTGAGGAGCTTCAATTACTTTTTTCCAAGAAAGGTGGATTTGGTTTGCAGAAAGATAAGGACTAGGGAACAGTTGTTCTGCTCTGCTGAGCCTTCTGCCATCTGGAACAGCTTTTGGTATCCTTCTGGATACCTCTTCCACGAGATGGCAGGACAGGGAGAGGGGCAAGGGACCCCCAAGGAGGGGAAGGATGAGGAGATGGAGTCAAAGGACACATGGGTCTGTCCCTATGTGCCCTCTTCACAGGGGTGGGTGAAAGTCAGTCCAGGCAAGTGGAGAGCTGGTTTAGGGAAGGGCTTGGAACAAACCTCACTGTGGAAGGTTGTGGAAGCCCCTAGTCAGCCTGTCCATGGCATGTGCCCACTCTGCCCGTCCCTTTGGCAAGACGGTGGCCATGAGATCCTACAGCCGCTGCTTCTCATTCCACATTCACCAGTCCAGGGGTGGGGAAAGCCTCATTGTCTTCATCTTCCCTCTTTTTTTCCTGGGGAAAAACATAAAAGCAAAGTCATCACATCAGGGCTGGATTAGTCAGGGACTAAAGAGGGGAGAGCTCTTCCAAGGCAGTGGGCACTGCTAACCCCAGCCCCCCGGGTGAGGTTTCTAGTGTCTAGTAAGGGGTTGGTGCTCCTGCAGCTTTATCCTCAATAAAGCCATAAAACATGTCTCCCGTTCCTCCAGTTGCCTGTTCCTACTGAAACTGGGGGAGAACTGTGTCTCTTGGGCACGGTCCTCCTCACAGTTGGAAAACACCCCACAGAGCTCTTCCAGGGGCTGGACACCAGCTCCCATTGGCCCTGCACGGCTCCAAGCCACTCATGCCCATGCTACATATTGGTGTCCCCTGGTCCCTACCAAGTGCTCTGTGCCAAACATTTCCTGTGTGGTGGATTTGATTTGGTGTCCACAAGGCTGACACTCAGCTCAGGACCATGCTGCCACTGCCCAGGCAGCCTGTGCTGTCCTCAGCATCCAGTGCTTGAAACCACAACCTCTTGGTGAGCATCCTCCCCAGAGAGGCCGCTCTCTGCAATTAATCCAGGCATGGTTTATGCTAACGACTCTCCCCACTTTAAATTATAAATGGCCCTTGGCATGTGTGCACACAAACACACGTGTGTGCGCAGAGATCCTTTAAGGCCATCATTAGCTGTAATTAGCGGGATCTGTCACTCATCTTTGGCAGTTAACGATGAGCCCTGAGTCAGAGGAATCCAGCGGCAGATAAAATAAACACGATTTCAAACAGTTTGGAAATAACAAGCCCTCATTAATCAGACAAGCCCCAAAGGGAAGCACTTGGAAAAGTGGCAGCTTCTTTGCTGTTGCTGAGAGTGGGGCTGGGTGGGCTCCAGGCCGGCCCCTGCGCTCCCCAAACCCCCGCTCCAGTGGGAGTGGGAGGCAGGATATTCTCGCTTGGCTGACTTCGTGGCAGGACTGAGGTGCCAGAGCTAGGTAGCTCGAGCAAAAACCTGAAAACTAGCAAAACCCACCCTGCGTGGGTGGGCTCCTGCATGGCCCCTCTCTGGGTGAAAGCTGAGGATGTCTGAGGACAACCTGGCCCCAAGGTGCAGCTGGGGCTGATGATGGTGCAGGGCTCAGCTCTGGGTAGAGATGAAGCAGCTCTGGGGCAGCACGTCCCACAGCTATCACTCACCCCAAGAGCTTAAAGGCTGTGTGGAGGGGAGCATCCCCAGGATCCAGCAGCACAGGGGAGAGAGGATTTGGGGAAAGGGCTGTTACGAGGGATTTTTCCTAGGGAGCAAGGGGAGCTGGGGAGACTTCTAGCTGTCACAGCTGCAGCTAAATCACAGCAAATAGGAGGGGAATGGGACACATGAGGCTGGTTTATATTACAAAGGAGCAGTCCATCATGGGGTATTTAAAATAATCCGCTTAGATGCACAGTAGCAGATTTGGAGTGCTAAGGGAATTGAAGGCGCTGTGGCTTTGCAAGGCTGGATCAGATCTAGTTAAGATGCCACTTAGGACAGTACATCCCATCCTGCCTCACTGCCCTAGGGGACAGGCACACAGCACCTGCAGCCCCTGCAAGGCCACTCCCATCCTGCCAGAGAGGCACCCAAGGTGACACTGGCCACAGCAGGATGGGTCACAACGTCCTGTGGCAGCTCCCTGGGACTGGTGGCAGGTTTGGGGAGCATAGAGCCATGGTCTGGATTAGGCACAGGACAGGGGATTCCGATGAGGGGCCAAGCCTTTGGAGTGGTGGAGAAGGTGTAACTGGTGCTTGGGGTCCAGGGGCACCTTCATGCTGAAGCCAGGTGCCTGGCAAAACAGCTGGGACAAGGGGATGCTCAGGAGAGAGCTGTACCCATACTGCCAGGGCATGGGAACCTCCTCTAAGGGTATCCATGTGGCATTTCCTGCTCCACTGGGGCTGGGGATCTGGTGTGGGGTCCTGGTAGGCTGGGACCAGGTGCTTCAGGGGAAGACCTGGGGCTGGGGCTGCTCTGCCTCTGCATGGACTTGCAAGCCCCTCAGCACGGCCAGTGGCTACAGAGGAGGGTGGTTCCTAATGCCACAAGCTAGGGGGTCCTCTGCTGGGGTCTGGGCTCAGTCTGGGGTCTGCGTGGGTAGGAACATGGGCTGTTTGAGCATCCCTGAGCATCCTCACACTGATCCTCTGAGCCAGGCTGAAACCTCAGCCCCAGGGAAGCCAATTCATCCTAAGAGAGGGATTTCATCCCAGAGGCCTCATTAGAGGCAGGCATTCCCCCAGAAGAACATCCTTCCAAGGGCAGATGGTTTCCACCTTGGGCTGGCTCAAGGGGTTCAGCCTGCAGTGGCCCTGCAGAGCCAGAGCAGCAGCAGCATCTCGGAGCCAGGCAGCAAAGCCAGACGTGGCCCTGTCACGGAGCTGGTCCTCACACTGCCCATCCCTTTGCTCCCAGGGAGGGCAGGGCCCAGGAACATGCCCACGAAATCTGAGGCAGCATGTCAGATTAGGCCACAGGACTGCCTACCCCTTCTTGTCCTCAACCTGTGCCCTCTGTCCCCCTCCGACCCCACTGCAGGCTGCGCTCAATGCAAGGGCTCACTCTGGCAGGTTTAAACACTGTCCCCAGCTCCCCTAAGCATTAATCCAAGGGAGGATTAAGGTTACCAAGCTCCTGGAGCCACCCAGCTCTCACGTATCCCACAATGGACCCCTCTGTCCTGGCCCCAGAGAGGGCACAGGGCTCTGCTGTCTCCCTGGGACTTGCTGCTGACCCCACTGAGCCCCCTAAGCTCTCCTCCATCAGCAGGCACCTCACTGGGGTTGTGCAGCACCTGTTCACCTCTCCTCGAACCGGGGACCAGAGATCATCTCTGGGGCCTTGGGGGCTTCCAAGCCTCTGTGACCAACTTCCCCCTGCTCCCTGCAAGCCCTGGGTGGATTTTGGGGTTGGCATGAGCTTCTCCCCCCTCTTCTCCCCTGTGCCCCAGGTGCTGTGCTCAGGGTCAGCTCTGGGTTCGTGACAACTAGTTTAAATGCATGGAAAATACCTTAATCCTGGTAAGACCCTGATCCCTGCCTGCTCATACTTCCTGTGAAAGCCCCCCACTTCAGCCATAATCTCCTGGGAGAGGTCATCTGTGCACCCTCAATTTGTGGGAGTAAGGGAATCTCTCCAGGGCACCCACAAACTCCTGGGGTTGGCACACAGGGTTCTGGCTAGTACTACCCAGGGAGCCCTGTCACCTGCAGGGGACAGTAGGGATAAAGATGCTCATGCCACAGGGTGGGATGGCCAGTGGCTCTTGCCACCCTCCTGTGCCCCCTTAGTGCCACCAGCTCCAGAAGTTTTCAGGGAGAACCAAGTAACTCTAAACTATTTTTACATAGTTATGATCATTTTTCATTTCTGTTTTGAGTTACTATATACTCCACAGTGAGCAGAACTCCTCCCAGCCTCTATCCCCTCACAACTCCTGCCCCATCCCATCCAGAGGGCTCTCCAGGGCATAGGATTGGAGGAACCCTTGGCTTGTGGGGTAAAAGAGGGCTCTGGCTCTGCCCCCAGTCCCATTTCCTCAACGTCAGGAGCTTCTGCTGCCTTTACCTGCCCTGACCTGTGGCCCCACGAGCTGTAATCCCCCTCCTGCTGCACCCGCAGGATCAGAGGCTGCCAGTGTCCAACCCATCCCAGAGAAAGGAGGGCACTGAGGGTTGGTAATAAATCTTAATGATATCCTGGGGAGAGGGCTAGGGCAACAGGCTCTCACCACTCCCTTGCATGGCAATAGGAAAAGTCTGTGTTTGCAGAATTGTCTCTTGTATTTATAAGAAGCAAGGACAATGCTGGGATAGAGGCTGAGTTGAGCTTTTAACCAGCTGGATTACACTTAGCAGGAGCATTTACTTCTGCCTCTAATCCGCCTGCCACAAAGACTTGCTAACTCCTTCCCGGATTTAACTGGAAGGCTTCAAATCTTCCTGCAGAGGAGAGAGTTAAGCCCGAGCTGGTGCTGGAGGGCTGCGTGGGTCAGGGTCAGCACTCCTCCTCTCAGGCACATCAGGTTTGGGCTGGACATTTGAGGCCTAGACTCAGTTTTTTTTCTGGCAACAGGTCCTGCAGTCAGGGGATGGGAAGGTGCAGAGGGCCCTTCAGTCCTTGGGAGCTCAAAATCAGAGTCTGCGCAGAGCAAAGATTTGGATATTCCTGAGGAAAAATCACTGCTGCTTAAACACAGAGCAGAGGCAAAAGCTCTGGAGGAGCCACCTGGTTGGAATAGTCCCTTGTTTCTAGTCGGATATCTTGTAAGAACAGAAAACATCTCTAGCCAGTTCTGGGTGGTTGGGGAAGGCTGGGATGGCTGCTGTAAGATATGGTCATGCTTCTGACACCCAGTGTCCCCTGACACATGGCCAGTGTCCCCTGACTCCCCCATGCCACCCTGGAGCAGCCACATTCTCCACTGCCTGCACAGGGCCAGGCCCATCGATCCTCAGAGCCCGGGACACCTATGCCCACTGGTAGGTACCAGCTCTGTGGTTCATGCCAGCAGAATCCCTTCCTTTAAGAACATTCCCTCGCAGGATGCTTTGCATCCATGCCAGGAAGGGGAGAGACAAAACTCCTGGTCCTCGGCCCTGCAGCACACCCCTATGGCACCCCCAGCACAGTGACCCCAACACTGGCGGGGGCTGCGGTGCCTCAATAGGGAATTCTGGTGTGCAGCTTTGGGGCAGGGGGACAGAGACACAGCACGTGCTGATGTCACTGAGCTGGGTGGCATTGGGCAGCACGTGGCGCTGTGGGAGACCCACCAGCAAAGATGGTCTGACTGGGAGAGCAGCCAGGAGGAGCCTGGGCTGGAGGGCTGGAGCTCTGTGGCTGGCTCCACACAGCCTGCCCCGACTGGCTGCCCACCCTCGGTTTCGCCCCACACCGCTGGCACTAAGCCTCGCATGCCAGGGTCACAGGCTGAGCTGGGAAAGACACATGAGCTGAGACAGCAGAGCCAGGGATGAAACCTCCCCTGACTTCTGGGAAGCCAGCAGTATTGAAAATTTCCCTCCCAGTATGGCTGCATGGGAGGGGACGGCGAGTCCCCTCAGCCAGACCTTGCATGGTCTCCCGCCATCCGGCAGCACCTTTCGGGCTGCAGGGACGTGCTAGCCTCCATGGCAGCCCGGGCCAGGATGACATGATGGCCGCCATCCCACTGCCACCGCCCTGCCACCGGCTCCGCGCACAAAGCCCAGAAGCTGGGCACAGCCAGGGAGTTTCCCGGCTCGGCCGTGGCCTCAGGTGCCCCAGGGATGAGCTGGCTGCCAGCCAGCAGCACCCAGCCCAGCCTCTGAGTCCCTTTGCAGTGCCACTTAAGGGGCTTCTGCCACAGTCAGGAATTCCTTGCCTTTCCTCCAGCTGTCCCAGTGCCGTGGCAGTGGAATCAATATGGGGGGCTCTATCCACAGCATCACCCTCTCCTTACGCTGGGTGCAGAAAGCACCTGGCAAGAGAAAACCCACCTCACGTGTTCCTGAAGCAGGCTCTGGGGCCTGCAGCAGGCACAGGGTGCAGGGCTGAGGGTGCTGTGCCGGGGCAGGGCTGCAGAGCGACCCCGCTCCCCTCCTCCAGCCTGCCGGGCAAGGGGCCAGCTTGGCTTCCGCAGCCCTTTCTGCAGGCAGGGCTGGTATGTTCACCACAAGCTATGGATGGCCTGGCTGCCACTTACAGTAAATCTGAGTGAGTTGTTTTGGGCAGGGCATTCGCAGTCCCGCAGGCAGCAAACCGGCCGTGTCCTCCTGGCACCATCGTCTGCCGCAGGCGTCTCCTGTTTCCAGCGCACCCCTTGGCTTTCCCAGCACTGACCCGCTGCGTGTCACACCCCAGGATTAGCACGAAGCCACTGTCCCAGGGTTCCCCCACCTTCCTAGTAACATGCAGTGTCTAGGAAGGGGGAGAAGCATCTGCCATCACCCTCCTGCTTTGGCTCCAGGTGCACAGGAAAGCTGGTGAGGAAGGATACTGGGGCACACAGTGATGCCAGCACAGTCCCCCAGCTGCTCCCCAACCACCCTCTTGCTGCTGCTTTCTCCCATCACTGCCCTCTGGCCATCAGTTCCAATCTCCAGCAGAGGGATTGGGGGATTTTTCTGCTTGCTTGAAACAGTGTGAACCCTTTGTCCCTGTGGTGGCCAGCAGATGAACCTGAAGCACCACTGAAGCATTTTCTTTAGGGCTTAAGTGGGATTTATGGGGTGAAGATGCCTGCTTCAGCCCTCTTCATGGATGGGTAACTTCAAGCATTGGGAAAAGGCAAGATTTGGCGTAACCTACAGAGTTTCCGTGAGCCCTCAGGATTGTATGTTGCATTTCCTTATCCACAGGTGTTTTCTCCCTACCCACCTTTTAGTGAAAATCACTGAGGGGTGCATGTCACCAGAGACTGTGAGGCTTGGGGCTGCAAGGACTGTCCCAACACTTTGCTTCACATCTGCACCCCAAGTCCAGAGGAAGGTGAGGTACACACTAGCAAAATTTCATTCTATTGAATGACCAAGAAGCAGAAAACAAGCAAGGCACTAAGTCACCCAAGGACAGACCACCTCCCAGGGGCTAAGCCTTGCCACCCCTGACCCACCAGCCAGGGGACATTGCCCCAGAGCAGCTTTGCCAGCTCCATGGTGCCTCCTGCATTTGGCTCAACCTTTCCCAATATAAGAAAGGATGCACAGCAGACACAGGCAAGGGATTTTCCAGGGTGGAAGCTTGCTCCTAGTCTGGTTTTTCAGAAGCAGACTGCAAACTTGTGAATCAGAGGTATTTGTCAAGTTGGTTCCTGCAGTGAAAATGATCAAATAATTGTTCATACACCCGTCTGGCCCAATGGCTCATGCTCACAGAGCAGAAACTGGCTGTCAGGCTGCAGGACTGTGGTTCACCTGTGACGCTGTGGCATGTTTGTAAGAGGGAGATGCTGCGGCTGCAGGTGCCTTTCCAAGGCAGAGCTATGCCACGCTCCATGCACGCTGCCAGCCCGTCACTCGGCCGGATTCATGCTGCCTTTCTCTCGGAGAGTCTCAGGGAGGGCTGTACTTCACAGCGGGGTTTTCCCGTTCCACTTGCCCAACAGAGTGCTTCCAGCATCTTCTCCACCCCTTGTCCCCTCCTTCCTCTTCTCACCAGTTTGCAGTTCCGACAGCCTGTCCTTGGCTCTCCTTGCTTCCCTGTGCTCAAGCAGGTATCCAGAACAACCCTGCTGCTCTGAGTGAGGATGGAGGACATGCATTCCTATGGAAAGCCAGGCTCTCCCAGCAGCAGCCTCTTCCAGCCCCTAAAGTGACAGCGACCTGAACATTTCTATTCAGACCAACTATTTTTTCAGGCATTTTTAACCTCCTCTAATGTATTTTTCTTTTTCCTTTGGGGTTGAAATTATTCTGGCTTTGTGCAAAAACCAACTCTGAAGTGCTTGGGGAGTGAAAACCTCCCATTATAGTTTTGAAAAATAATATTAATCTTCCCTCTCCTTTTATGAAGAGTTCTCTCCCCAATGGCTCAGAACTGGAGGTAGGCATTTGATGTGGAAATAGCCCTTGCTGGGAGAGCCCTTTGATGTTTGATTTTCACAGGGCCAACTCCTAACCAAGCATGGGGGGCACAGGGTGCTGGCAGGGTTGGGCTCCAAAGGGTGCCCAGGAAGGACATGGAACAAAGGGGAGGTGCTGCCAGACCGTTATCCTGCCTGCCTTGTTTCCCTGAGCAACAGGCAGGTGTTTCCAGGCTTCAAAGACAATAAAACCAAGGGGATTTCCATTCGTGAAAACTGCCCTTGGCCTGATTCAGCTCCAGGACCTAAGGCAGGTGCCCAGCCTGTACTGAGCCAGAGTGATCCCTTGCCCAGGTCAAGAAAGACCTGACATCTCCCATCAACCGGAGCGACGAGAGGGGATTGCAAGAAGCAGGATTTGGCCTCAGCTGCAGAAATGCAATGGCAGCGGGAAAGAGAGGACACACCTTCTAATACCTTCACCTCCTGGGCTCCCCAAAATGCCTGTGCTGAAACACACCCACTGCAGAGAGATGGGGCCAGGAGGCCATACCATGAGGATAAGGTGCCTGAGCTTGGTGTGTGGGGAGCTGGGGGCTGGAGCACCACAGACCTGGGCAGCATCTGCAAACAACAGCATCCCCACCCTTGCTGCAGGGACACAGGGGACAGTGAAGTGGATTCCCGCTTTGAGACTCTGCCATTGTCTTGAGGTGCCTCTGGTGGCAGGGAGCCGGGTCATACATTTGCTTCTTTCAGTTTGACATAGATCTCAGCTCCTTATTTAGTATCCATCAACTTTGCCTCCTGTAGTGCAGCAGCAAGTTTTTCTCCCCTTCCACTCCCTCTCCCTCTCCTACTGTTTTCACTCATTTAATTCCTCAAAGCACTTCTAAGAGGCCGTTCATCTGGGAGGTATCGCCCAAAACAAAGCTGTATTGTGTACGCTTGGTCAAAGCAAGATAAGAGCTTCCCATCGACAGGGGAGTAAAGGTGCTTCTTCAGGTGCTGGCAGCTCTCACAGAGCGCAGTGTTTGGGATATGTCAACTCACCAGCCAGGATTTGCATAGGTACAATATCCCTCTTCACTTTCTGGCACCTGGAAACTGTTGTATTAAACCTTAGTTCAGTGTTTTGGCCTGGTAATCAGCATCACATGATTTACGTTGTTCCTCCCCTTTTTCTTTTCGGAGACAATATGCATTTTATACTTTGTTAGCAGAAGGCAGGGCAGAGCTCACCCTTCAGAACATCTCACTCCTGGGAGCTCCGGCAGCTGACGGCTGTGTCTACTCTCCACAAAGAGCTCATGTCCAGCACATTCACAGCACCAGGAAATAAAAGGTTTTCCACTGAGTTCTCTGCTAACCTATGTTTTATGAGAGAGACTTGGCTCCCTTTTACCCAAAAGCTTTGTCCTTAGTAAAATCTGAAAATGTTGCAAGTTTTGTCTGATCCTTGAGGAACAGATGAACTGCTGGACATCTGGAAATCCTGGACACAAGAACCATGCCGGCACAACTCAGCCCTAAGGCACATGCTGAGCAAGACCAGTGATCCCAGGACACAGCTGTACATGTGCTGCGCAGTCCCTCTGTGCATGGGCTGTAAAGCTCGTGCTTTCCAAAAACTCTGGATTTTTTGCATGCTTTGAGGACATCTGTGCAGCATAGGCACTGGTGGGCTCAGGATTCCAGCAAAAGGCTCAAAGATTTACCTGGTGTTCTGGGAAGCTGAACTTCATGCAGCAGTGGCTGATCTGCCAGCCTGTACCCACCACGCACTATGCCAGTCTAGTCAGTACTTAGTGAATGTGAGAAATTTTGGGGTTTGATGGATAAAGTGTTGTCTAGTGGCACAAAGTAACGTGCTGGTTTGCAGGTATAAGGGAGGTGTTTTCCTGCATGTTTCTAGAGGATACCTAGGATTCCACAAGGCAGGCATGGCAGCAGAGACACAGAGTGAGTTCTGGGTGCCCTTAAGTCCCACCTGTCCTCCAGGGAAATCATACTGTTCTCTTGGGAACACAGAATTATTCAACCAAATTGTTTGGAAATCTTCAGCAGGGAAAGAACTTTAATGCAAAGGATAGACAAAAAAGGTCTTAATGAACCTGACCTGCAAGTTGCCTTTGCTCAAACCCTCCCTGCCCATCACCTTGGCTGGACAAGGAAGGCATTGCATTCACATGCTGGATTTTAAATGCTCACCCTACACGGTGCTGTTTGTTTTATTTCTCCACTCAGCATTCAGAGGCTCTTCTTCTTATGCTTATTTACTGTAAAGCAGAGAAAGCCAGGGAAAATGATCTCCAAAGCAAATAGAGCCATGTTTCCATTTGGGAAAACTTAGAGGGAAAGCGCATGTAGCTAAGCAACAATGCATGATGGTAAATGGGTCATTTTCCAAGGCATGAATTGCATGTGGATAACTGCAAGGAAAACAACCCCAGCCAACACGCTGCCGACACTTGAATTCTTGGCCTAAGTGATTAATAAGAAATGAGAGGACTTTTCAATACCCTCGAGAACTCCCTGGTTTGTTATGGGGGTTTTTCTCCTGCTTTCGATCTCCACCCAAAATCTGGGGTGGGAGTCTCCATTCCTGCAGCTGGGCAGAGCTCCAAGTATGGATGTGCTGCAGCGAGGTTCCCTGGACACAGAGCAATTGGTCAGTTCCATCAAATCCCAGGGAAAGGGATGGGGGCAAAGGAGTTGCATGGCAGGACTGGGGACTCAGCCATGAGAAACTTCCTTCTGTTTTGGGCCAGAGGGAAGGCAGCATTCCCTGGTGCATTAGGACTGAAGTTTGATCTCAGCCTCCTCCAGCATTGCCCAGGGGTGGCTTTGCTCTCTTTCCTTCCCTGCAAAACCGGATGATCACCACTGCAAGGAAAGAAGGGAGGTTTTTACATGTTACCGACTTATGAGGGTACTGCTACCAGGATAATACTGGCAGAGGGATGGTAAAATCATTTGGGAGGCCAGGAATGGGAGAGTTTGCTGGGAGATAAATAGGTGAGGCCACACTGGGTTGGGGGCATAATGTCCACGACACGTAGCTGCTGCATCATGGGGGACCATGCTTCACTCAGCCAGAGGTGAAGGGTTAGGAAACCCTTCAGCTTTGCATCCTAGGGTAGGGAAACTATTGTGCTGGGGTTTTTTCTTCATAATAACAAATCTACAGAGTTCAAGCTTTGCTTTTGCGGAAGTGGAAAGTCCTCTGGGCTTTTTAGAATTCCTCTTACCGGGACACCTTCAAACCCATGCTGGCAATCCAGCCTGAAGGTCACCAAGTGGGATGTCAGAAGAGCAGGGCTGAGACCTCGCTTTTCCTAGAGGTGCTGTTGATTTCCTCTTCCTGCTGCTTGCATCACTGGCTGGGATCAAAACATACACTGCCATGTTTATTAAAAAGAGTTACTGCAGGAAGGTATTGGGATTATTTCTTTCCTCCATGGATAAAGTTCTACAGTACCTCTTAAAATAAGACCTGAGGAATTTACAGAGTAGTTATTGTACATTCCTTGGAGGGGGGAAATCTAAGCAAGTAGTTCCAGTGCATTAAAGCAATGAATAGAGGAACTGAAAAATATTTTAAATTCCTATACAGTGTTACATTTTAAAAGTGTCCTGGTTTAGGACATTAGAATCAGGGAAGGAGCTTTTTTTCTCTCTCTTTTTTTCTCCCTTTAATTTCTCTGAACTTGTTACAAGTCTCCTTGCATTTTGCTCACCATTTCCAGGCAACTAAATAGAGAGAGGCCTGAAACGATGACAGAGATGCGAAGTGCACAAAGGGACCAGAGTGTGGTCCGATAATTCTGTAATTGGAGCTGCTCGAGGCAAAATTTTTTTCAAGCCAGTGTAAATGGGGATCGCTGAAACCCTTAACAATCAGTCTGTCAGGCTGCTTCTTTAATGGATTGCTCTGTTTAACTCTCTCTGTTTGTCACTGGCAAGATGACAAGAGAAATTAGTGTACTGGAAAATATAAGGTAACTGGCAGTTCCCCAGCCCGGTTCCACAGCCCCGCAGACCCCGGGGTGCTGCAGCGCTAGAGCCCGGCTCACCGGCTGCTCTCCTCTCTCTGTGGAGGAGGAAGAGGAGGAGGAGGGGAGCTTACAACCTCCTGCCCTTCCTAGGGGTAGGAAGACCTGCAAAAATACCCCGTGGCTCCAAGACTGACCTAGTGAAGAGCATGTGGAGAGAAGAGGTGCCCCCATGGCTGGCTGCACTCCAGGACTGGGGTGAGGAGAGCACCGAAGTGTCCTTCCAAGTCGCAAACCTTTCATCAGCTGCAAATGGGCTTTGTCGCCTGCTTTTACACCACAGATACTCTTTTTTAAAGCGCTGCGGGTTAATGTCAGTTTTCTGGGAGCACTGGGTGTGGGTGGGAGCAGTCACCATTAGAGAAGATGCTTCCAGCGTGTGTGTGAGTGTGCGTGAGCACATGTGAGTGCATGCAAGGGTGCACTGCTTTGGAGATGCTCCGACACCTCCATTGTTTGCAGCCAGACCCCGAAACTTGGCAGCAACGATGCCCCGAGGCTAGAGATGTACCTTTCACTTTTCCCATGAAATTCCATTCTGGTTTGGCTGAGTTATAAAAAAAAAAGTTTGAAAATCACCATTTCCCTTCTGCTGCCTGCATTCCTCAGGAAAACTTTGGCAGCCTGTCAAAACAATAACTGAACGTGAACTTTCTAAAGAGCTGGTCCGGTGCTGTCTGCCAAAGCAGCAATTCAGCACAGCTCAGTGCAGCATGTCCTTTCCCTCACCCCCCCATGCCCACCCCCTCGCATGCCCATCCCTGGGCACCCTCCAGGTGCAGATGTGTCCACCCCAGACACCAGTGTGCAGAGCACAGGGTTGGCATTCACTGTCCAGCTGCAAAAGCCACACACACCTCCTTTCCCCTCGCAGGAGAGCAGCTTTCTGCTTCCATCCCGGACCATTACTCCTGCAATTTTTTGGGCAGAAGCCTCTGGAGCAGTGACGAAGAGCCAGTCCAAGCCTTGCTGAGGAATACCTTAGGTCCAGCTGCAACAACCTACATTGCAGACATTTATTTGAAAGATCTTTTTCTTTATTTTTTTTTTGAAACGTTATTTCCTATGTTAAAAGAATGTTGTTTACAATGCAAAGCCAAGTGCTTTTAAGTTAGGAAATGCCTAATGTATGATTCCTCGCAAGCTCAGCTCTATGTGCATGCCTTGTGTTCTGACCTTTATGGACATGAGCCCCTATTTCAAACTCTTTCCTTACCCAGTGGACAGGGGAGGGGAAAGGGCACAATCTGCTGTAAATAAGACACTTCCTAACACTGAAGTGTTTCATTTGAATGTTTTTTGCAGACCGCATATTGTTCTTTAATACAGGTTTTTAATGCAATGTATAATTTTCAAACCAAAGCACCCGACTTCGGCACACTTGCCAGAGTTTTTCTTCACCACAGAAATGTGGCCGCATCTGGGGTGGAGTGAGGCAACTGTTTTGCAGCCTGTTAGGACATAAAATGACTATAAAGCAGAGAGAGGAAGCACAGTTCTTGTTAAAAACGCCCATTACATTTCGCATGAAGGTTCTGGAGGATGCAGGGAAGCAAACTGCTGCTACTTCACCCTTGCAGGGATTAATACTCTTAATCTTGTGGCAAATGCTTTGTGGTCCCTGTGGCACTTTTGGGGCTCAGACTGTAAAACTGAAGGGGAAGATGGTGCTTGCACTGTCCCCGTGGTTCAGGAAAGCAGGATGAACCTCTGCCATTCCCAATCCCTCTTCTCCTGCCAGCAAGCCCCAGGGCTGGTTTGCAGTGTACTGAGCCACACCAAGACCCCAGCGGCAGCGTCTGAGCCAAAGCAGACCAACCCTCCTGCCTTCCCTCGTCTCCTCATCACCAGGAGCTGAGAAACAGGCGGGAAGAATCTGTTAACTAAACCAAACTGCTGTAACTGGTTGTTCTTGTGCTGTTCCTTGCAAGGTGTGGCTGCCCCCATGGGAAGCTGGTCACCAGTCACAGCACATTCTCCAAAAATCCCGGTCTGTGCAGCAAAAGGCCAGTAATTTCATCTAGCATCTATTGATGGCTAGGGAGTTGTCCTTGCTGATGTGAATGCAGCTCTCTACCTTCTCCATGCTCCCCTCCAGCAGACCCTGAGCTTGTGCTAACAGTGCAGCTAATATCTGGATCTTGGGAGTGGCCAAGAGTCTCCAGCCTGCCTCAAAGTCTCTCATCATTTTCTTGCATTTGGCTGGCAGCACTGTGGATTCAGCCCCCCTCCCTCTTCCAGCCCTCCAACTATAAAAGCCTGTTGTGGCCTACATTCAGCTGTCGGATATCACATTATCATGGCTCGGCAAAGAGGAAACCAAGCAGTTTGGCACAAATGGCTTTTCTGTGTTCAGTCTGTTCCAGCGCAGGTCTGTTCAGCTCCTCCTGAAGCACATGGAAGTGCTCAAAACTTCAATATTTAATCTTGCCTTGAAATGCAAATTGTCAGATCCAAGGAAAGGAAAGTGAGCAAATGCACAGCCGTCGACACGGGATGTCGGGAAGGCAGCAGGCACTGGGCTCACTTCTTGTCTTTCAGCCTTAGTGTGAGGCACATAGTCTCCTCCTCCTCCAGCACTCTGACCCCTGCTCAGGCACTGCCAAATCACCATTATTTTGTTTCAGTGTTTGAATGTAGCTTTTCCTGTCTTGGGGTGATGTATTGGGTTTGCATGGCCAGGCTTTGGCAGTGGGAGCGCTCCCAGACCCTGAGCATCCCCGAGCCCTTGGCGTGCTCCCGGTTTTGTCTCTGCTCTCTGATGCACGGACTTTGTGCCTGTGGAGGAGAGGCACAGGCAGAGGGGGTTTAGCAGTGTGTAAGGCAGCACATGTGCCTCCCTCTCCCCTCTGGGCACACACATGCACACCATGCTCATCCCTGGTGCAAGGCAGGCAGTGTGGTAGGAAAGAGAGAACCCCATACGTGTGTTTTGGGAGCCAAGCAATCTTGGGTAAATTATAAGCACAGTTTTGAGAAATAAAAACACATTAATATTCTGTTCTCTCAAGGCATTATCCTACTGTTTACCATTACACACAATCCTCTGCCTTAAATTGCATCTTTGATTAAAGCAGCAATGAGAGAAACCAGTGCTAATAACAAAATGTATTCTGCTTTAAATCACTAAAGTGAAAACATCAATAAGCTGTAACCATCAGTGCCGCCATGAAAATGAAGGCAACCACCATGGGAAACAGCAAGGATGAAATCCACTTTGCCAGCATAAAAGCCAAGTAATTAGGTCTTATGTGGGTGGAACTTATAATGAGGTGCAGGAAGGGGGAAAATGAATTTCAACCTGAGTCTGCCCCCTCCCCCCTCTCTGCCAGAGCTGCTAATCTAAGTTTGGGGGCTGCCGTAGGGACTGCAGCCCCATTTTTTAACTCTGCAGGGCCTGCAAAGCAGCATCCACCTCTGCACCTCCACCCATGCCTGACCCTTGTGGGATGCCACCCACCCTGCCAGTGGGCAGCCGATGGCTTGTACCCAAAGCACCAAGTTAAATTTCACTGGGGGAGCCAGCTGTGCTTCCACGGAGGGCATTTCCCTTTGAAGAGGCTAGAGCCGATACATTGTATCAGCTCAATAATTTAATTTAAAAATTAGAAAAGGAATCATATCTGGTTATCGTGGATTAATCAGAGTTTGTGGATAGGTTTATAAAATTAATTTATATACAGTGAGTGACCCGAATCAAAGCCCTGTGCTCCTCTGCAGCCATCCGTCCCTCAAGGCTCTGTTCCTGGAGCAGGCTGCTCTCAGTTGCTTGGTGTGGAAGTTGTGATAAATCAGCAAACTTCAGATCTTCCCTCATACTCTTCCATCGGGTACAGCCTTTCAGTTATTCAATGTCGCAGCCACCCTAAGGTTCAGCCAAGCCAGGAAGGTGTTTTCAGGAGCTGCTACCTAGTACAGAGCAGGACAAATTATTCGTCACTTGCTCTTCCATGCTTTGAAGAGCAAATAAAGCAGACAACTTCAGTGCTGGGTTTTCCAACATTCCCTGACATTTCCACAGCAGATCAAGGTGTTGTCCATCCTTGTGCCTGTGATTCTGGTTGGGAGCTTCTGGAAAGGACTTTTCCTTAATTTCTCAGCAGCAGCCTTTCTCTAGGGATGCTTCGCCGCGCTAAAACCGAGGCTGAGTGCCGAGCTGGCTGCACTCCTGCCTCCCGCCGGTGCCTGCGGGCTGTGGGCTGTGGCTGCCCATCGGGATGTGGCTGCCAGGCAGGCTGAGGTTTCATTTCGGGTGTGTTTGCAGCTCGGACTTATCCCAAACCTTGTGAGAGGCAGACATCCAGTTTGGTGCCTTTTCCTGTGTTAGTTTTTTTTTTTTTTTCTTCCCCCTGCTGGTTATGCCACTAGAAAACGCGTCGAGTTTTTCTCGAGGGTCACACTCGTTAGTTATGGTGCCCTCTAAAATGGGGCAGGTTATTACGTGGATTACGTGGCTAACACAGCAGGCAGCTGCCAGGGCCCTGCAGAGGAGGGAGGAGAGCCCATGTTTGTGGCCAGTGCAGCGGCTGAGGGAGTCAGTCAGGGCAGGCTCCCTCCGGGGATGTGGCCAGCGGCTCTATCTGCACAGGGTCCCCTGTGCCCGGTTCTCCCGCAGGCCCCATACCCACAAGGCGGCCGGCCCGGGCTGGAGGGTGGCAGGTAGACGGGGCGCTGCGGCGCACCGGCTCGGGGCGGGGGCAGCACCACCGGCGGTGCGGGCAGGAGGCGTTTCCCCAGGGGCAGCGCTGGGGCTGGCGGTGTCGGGGGGCTGGCGGTGTCGGGGAGCTGCCGGGCCGGGATGCGGGGCCGGGATGCGGGGCCGGGTCACCCCGCGCCCCCCGAGCCCGCTCTCGCCTCAGCGCTCGCCTTCCTTTGTCCCGCTTAGTAACCGGCGCTCGCGGCCAATCGCCATCGAGCCGGCCGGCCCCGCCGCGCGCTGATTGGCTGGGCCGCCCGCAGCCCTCTGCCAATCCCGGCGCTCGCTGCTCCCTCAGACAAAGGCAGCAGCTCTGGCAACTGCGCTCCGCTCCCCCCGCCCCCCGCGCGTGCTCCGCGGCAGCGGCCCCTTGGCGGCCGGCCAGCCAGGGGACCTACCACCTCTACAGCGCGCCTCAGCACAGGGGGGGCACTACGAAAAGGAGTGGAGAAAAGGGGCGAAAGCGAGCCGGTTAAAAGTTAGAAAAGGGGGGAAGCAGATTTTTATTCTATGCTAGGCTTTCTGTATGGGTCTGCCTCGCCAGCGCGAAGAAAGACGTTTCCCCTTTATGTCCTTTTTTTTTTTTTTTTTTGCCCACCCCTCCCTCCGCCTCGTGGAAGCGCCCGCTCACACACACCCCCGTTCACCTCCAAGGGGTTAAAAAGCCGGCGCGAAGCCCCGCCCCCTGGCGCCGGGGGGGCGTGGCCCGGTCCCCGGCAAGAGGCGGGTGGCGGCAGCCGGGCCCCTCAGAGNACCGCGGGCACAGCGCCGCCCGCCCCGCTCGGGCTCCGCGCCCGCCCGTATTGTTGCCCGCCGCCGCTGCCTCTTTTCTCGTCCTCTGCCGGCGGAAAGAATTCATCCAGAGACTGAAATCGCCCCTTTTTATCCGCTGCTTCCCACCATCCCCTCGCTTTCCTGTGGGGAGCTTGTTCGGCTTGTGTTTTAGAAATACCCCGAAAACGGCGATTTTTAGAGAGAATTCAGGAAAGTGGCTTTTCTGTGGAAAGGTGTCTTTTTAAACAAAAAGAAGCACTCTCTCTATATATATATAATAGATATAATTACCTGTCTCTAGTTCCTGCAGGGCAGTTGCTGGGGTGACTTGCGTGGAGGCTTTTTCTTTTTTTAAGTTGGGATTTTTATTTTTTTTCCTTTTTGCTAAAACTGTTATTTTAGACCGAGGTGGATTTTTCTCGGCTTTTCGTTTTTGTTTTTTTTTTTTTTTGCCCCCTTTTTTTTTTTTTTCACCTCTCGATTAAAAGCCGAGCTATCCAAGCCCTTATTTCTAACCCTGCCGGGACTTGGCTGTCGCGATGTACAACACGGTGTGGGATATGGACCGCGATGACACGGACTGGAGGGAAGTGATGATGCCCTATTCCACTGAGCTGATATTTTACATTGAAATGGACCCTCCAGGTAGGGAGCCGAAGCCTACGAGGTGCCCCCGCACCCCTGGCAGCCGGTCGGGGGCTGCCGTCCATCCCTGCCCTCCCTCCTCCTGCAGACTTTTCCCTTTTAAAATAAAGGGGGGGGGGGGGGGGGGGAGAGAATTAATCTGT
>VZTF01003313.1:810250-1021802 GCA_013397755.1 Cnemophilus loriae
AATTAATATCTGTAGTTAAACTTTGTGTAACTTCCCACGGACTTGAGCTCGCTGTCTCCTGGGCAAAAGTATTTTAATACTGGGGGTTTTTGTGTGGGGGAGGTGGGAGGGTAAGAGCAATTTATGGTGCCTTTTGGGAGATGGAACGAGGCAGGAAAAGGAGAGCCCCTCTCCCGTGTCTCTCTTTTTTTAAAGCCTTTATTGAAAAGCGTATATTTCGGCTGTATTCGCTCCTAGAGGAGCGCTTTTATTATCCTCTTCACCTGTGTGCTTTTATGTGCCTGTAACACTTTGATGGTGGTGATTTACCCACCTCCATTCAGTTCCAGTTTAATCGCTTTTACAGTCTCGAAGACCCTTTTCTCCCTAGCTCTCTTCCAGCAGTGACAGATGAGGTGTGTGTTGTCGCTGGGTTTTGGTGTTGGGGGGATAATACTTGGGAACAGGCTGGAATCCATCCCTGGAGGCACAGTTACTTTGATAACACTTAATAACCTCGTTCAAAAGGATTTCATGCACTTTTTCTTCCCTCCCCCCTCCATGGATTGCTAGTGCTGAAAATGGGGAAATGTATTATCCCTCGCTTGCCTGAACTTTTTAGACCGGACAGAAAGTTTCTTTTGTGTCTAAAGAGGGAGGGAAGGCTTGTGAGGAGGAGAGGTTGAGCCTTTCTTTGGTAATGAATTAAAGCAAGCATAAATGGGTTCTGGTGAAACTGTATCTATACCTGTAAGAGTCAAACAGGCTAAAGCAGTAAGGTAATTGAAGGGCCTTTATCTTCTCAGGTCTCTGATCTGTACAGCCAGAAGGTAAAGTAAAATATGCACTGAAAGTCTTAGCCTGCAGAGAAATTGATAGCAAATAAGTGCTTCTAAGTAGTGTCTTTTATGGGGCACCTACTTTCAGAATGTGCTTTTCAACCTGTGCCTGAATCATGGCATGTATCTGCAAGTGTGGTTTATTCTCTTTGTTTCAGCACAGTGAGCTGTATTTTTCTCTCTGGAGGTATGTGGTGCATTAATTAAAACAGGAGGAGGTGATCATCCTGAGATTTTTGGATCTCAAGGACCTGTACTTGCTTCCTTTGGTAACTCTGACGCTTTAAAAATTGGACAGATCTCTCAGACACACAAAACTGGCCACTACTCATTAAATTCTTGCATAGCTGACACTATCTATTTTTAGATGTTACTCCTGAAGGCCTAAAGTTCGGACAAATCTCTTTGCTTCTGTGAATTTTAAAGGATATCTTTCTTGTAAATGCTTTTGGTTTTTTACTATTCATGAGGTAAGTATTTGTGTGTGCTTGTATCAACTGAACAAAAACCCAAGTCCCATTGTAGGTGACTTAAAGCAATTAGTGTGGGTTTTTTATTTTAAAAAAAAAAAAAATAAAGCCCCTTGAATGGCTTAGTACAAGGAGACTGCTAAAAGGGGCTGGACAAACTGAACTGGTCAGAAAACAACTTTCCAGTGTTTCTGCAGGAATTTGGCCATGCAAAATTCTTAGGAAGTCTTTCAAAGTTTATATTAAGAAGCAGCTCTTCTATGATTAATAATGCCAATGCTTCCATCGCTGGAGCGCTCTTGTCAGGGATCAAGGATCTGCACAGTCCAAACACCAGTTAGCAAAAGGACTTCGTGTTACAGGCTGATCCCTGAAGTGTTCAGTAACTTTATCTTTCATATTTTTAAACTAGACGAGCCAGAGCTGGAAATGATGCATGGGATAATCCCCGTGTGTATGTCCTGATTTTGCGGAACTGTAACTTTTAAATTGCAGAGGGAGGGAGGGAGAGTGTGGCAGAGGGCGTCTGCTTTTCTCCCTGTCCAGAGGCCGGGTGGGAAAGCGTTTTCTGGCCTGGGATGATAGGTCATCCCTAAGGGGAGTGTGGAGGAATTTATTTGGAAGGCTTAAACACTCGGCATGCCTTGGGATAAAGCCACTGCGTTTGCACCCGGTAACAACCACAGCTCCGTTTGGCCCACTTCCAACAAAAATTTGTGAAGGTTTTCGGTGCAGCATTCCCGGCGCGGTGGCCGGAGCTCCTGGGAGGCTGAGCGGTGGCAGCGCTCCCTCGGCAGCGCCCAGAGCAGCGATGTGCAGCCCCTCTGCCGAGGCAGCCGGAGCGCTCTTTTGTTCGCTCAACTTGAGGCGAGAGATCCCCGCTTGGGTTTTGTGCCGCAGCACCGGGCACTGGCGGGCACCGGGAGCCAAGTGTCTGTGCTCACGCATGGCTGCCCCCGATTGCATTTTACTGCGTCTAAACTTGAGGCAGAAGACAAAAGCAAGGTGAACATAATGTGCGGTGTCACCCGTAACCTCCGAGCCGAGGGTGGGGATACTGTTTCTCGTTAAGGGCCAGTAGACCTTTAATTTATCTTGGCAGGCTGTCTTAATACCCACCTTAGCGTTGCCCAATAATAATGCAGAAATAAAATCTGGTGATGGCAAGCAGCCTGCAGCGCAGCCAGAGCTTCTGTCAGGCCTCAGTGCACCTGCACCAGCTTATCAGTGTGCTCGTGTTTGCTGTTCAGGGCTGTAGGTGTAAATGGATGTTCAGAGCAGGTCCTGGAGCCTCTCTGCTACAAGGTTTGCTCTAAAGTTCAGAAATAAAAATAATAACGCCTCTCTCACTTGAGTTTTTCTCAACTCGAGCAGAGGCAGTCAGGCAACAAGGGACTGTGAGCTTTCTGCTAGGCTTTAATCCATCCTAAATGTAGGAGTGGGACAGTTTTCCCAAACAGAGTGGTGGAACGAGGGATGCAGCTCTGCCAGCCTCACAAAGCATAATTTAGAGCGGTACAGCTAACACAGGAGCCACAGTGGTGACAGCCAGAAGGGTGACTCCTGTTACCTCGTGCTTTTTCCTTCTGCTTACATTTTATTTTGCATTTATACATGTATTACTGGCGTTTTTGCCTCTTTGTGGCAAATACTACATGCAACCAGTAACTTTCAGTATCTAAAGACACGACTGGGGCCATCAGTTGCATATAGCTAACATAGCAACTTCTCAACTTTCTAATGATGGATTAAGTTAGAGTATTGTGGCTGTAGCAGCATCGTGTGCTGGCTCTGGCATTAGGAAACTGTCAGGGGTTCACTTGTACATTAGTTGTTGCTGTGGGTCTTGCTATGTGAAAAGACAAGAAAATAGGTTCTGGGTCGAATTTCGTTTATTTGACACCATCAGTTCAAGTCTGCAAAAAGTTGTTACTGACAGAAGTTTTTGAACAGAGGATTTCAGATTGACTGCAAAAGTTACCAGAGTATCTAAAGCACCACTACCTATGTGTTGCCTCACTTACATTTAGTAGGGTTGAGTAATATCTTTCCCTCTGTAGATCTGGGATACATTATCAGTTGTGTTGATGATAAAATGTGTAATCACTGAATACATTTTGTCACAGTTGGATGAAAATCAGTAAGAGTGTTCCACTGGGATTTCTGATACAGATGTCAGCAAAGATATTTGGCTCAACTACAAATTAGAGGTTAGTTTCCTTTGTGTGGGTTATGAAGAAAACTACAAGTTTAAGGTAGGCTTCCTAATGCAGAATGGGATCTGTCTATGAACAGATAGTACCATAACTCCTTGACCTAAAGCTATATGGAAGCTACCTGTTTGAACCCTGAAATATGACCAAGTACATTTATAACTTGATCCAGCTGTCTTTTTCAAGAACAGTACTTTGCCTTGCCTCATATGCTGTAACAATGCTGTTGCTAAAAAATCTTTTGATAATTAAGTGGAGGGAGCAATAATCTATGGGCTGCTTAGTTTAGTCTGCTTTGTAGAAGCAGCACTGCCACTGTATGAGAGAGACAAGTATTCAAGGGAAAAACTGTATTTATTCATTATAGTTTCTATTTTCTTCTCATATATAATTTGACAACCCTTATTTTAGGGGAGCAATACTATGATTATAATTTGGAAAACACAGGGTTCCGAGCTCAAGGACAGTGTTTACTGGGATACCAGGCGTGCTGTATCATTATCAGTGTTACAGTGGAAGCTGAATGTGGCTTCTCAAATTGGGTTTGTGGTACACAGTAGCCAGATGTAGGTGAACACTGCCTGTCTATGCCTGACTAGTTTTCCAGTGGGAGAACAGATGCAAATTTGAATAGCATTGTCAGTGTTGTCCTTCAGCTTATCTGAGCTGACTCCAGAAGCTTATCAAAGAAAAGTTCTGTTCTTACATATCTTAAAAAAAAAAAAAAAAAGTAGTTCTACTAGTGCATGTATTCAAAACAACAGCACTGTAGCTTCAACTGTCTTTTTTGCAAATTTAAGTCTTGCTGGAAATCGTATTTCAAAAAAAGTAGGTGTTTGGGATTGAGAGTTTCCCTATTACAGAATGGAAGTTTGTGCAGGCTTATTTGGGGTAGAGCAGGGAGTAAATAAGGCTCATTCACTGTATTCTGCATGTCTGGGAAAATGGTTTGGATTGGAGTCTCAGCTCCTATGAGGACAGTGGTGTGAAATGCTTATATTCTGCTCTTGTTTCACCTAGAGTTCTCTACTGGCCTTTTCATTTAATGACTGCTGTAACCATTTTTTTATTTCTGATTGCATTTTTAGGTTTGCTTTTGTATTCCTTGCATTTCGTTTTCATTTTGATGGCTCTAACTGTTAAAGAATATCACTCATCAGCTTTCAATTAAATACATGACCACAAAAAATAGCATCATTAATAGAAAGTGAAATGCTGTTTTGCTTGAGATGAGAGAGCCTGCTTTAAAAGGCTGACGTTTGTGTTTATCACTAGGTTTTCAGATTATGTAGAAATAGTTGGGGAGGGAAAGCTTGCTAAAGGGAGTTGTTCGGCTCTGTGTTCTGTAAAGCTGCAGGCTTATGCAAACTAAAACATGAGGGGACATTCTGAGAAGAAACCAAGCTCTTCAGCATGTGTTCTTGCAGCAAATGTTATTTCTGCAGTTGCTGTTCCAAACAATTTTGTGTATTGCATGATTCCTGTACCTGACAGGAGTTAATCATGGTGTTCCTTCTCTGTCTCACCTGTTTAAAAGGAGAAAACTCTTCCTGGAGTTTCCTGTGGGGGCTATTGCTTTCCCAAGCAGCAGAGTTGACTTCTGTCTTTGCCATTGCCTGCATGATTATCTTATTCCAGACTGAAGCTATTTGAGCTTATCTGTGCTCTACAGCTTGGGAAAACAGAGGCATAGCTGGTCAGACAGATCTGCGCCCAGGACTGAACGAAGTTGGGTGCCTTACATCACTTCATGTTGGTTGTTTAGTGAGTCACTTTTTGGGCAGAGAGCTAGAGAAGCATAAAGAATACTTTTATCAGCATGCCCTGTGTGTTTTAAAGCTTAGGCTTTATTATTGTCAGAAAGACTGTTAACTGTGTTGGAACAGGTTGCTGTAAAACTTCAGTCCCATTAAAGCAATAGATGTGTTCTAGCTGGATTTTTTGGAAAACTCATTTTTGTAGAGTAGGTTGCTGAGTAATGCTTAAGGAACAGTCTCTGCTCATGTACTGAGTGCCCCTATGGAAATGAGTCAGATTGTCTTTTTTTTCTTCTGCTTTTTTATCTCATTTCTTCTGACAGGTTAAAGTCTGCACAATAGCTAAATAAGCAAGAATTCGCTTCTCCACATGATATAAACTACAGCAATGAGCTGGTGCTGGGTCCCCAAACAGTGTGAGTGGGTGTAACTTCTTTAGAAGATATTTTCATTGCCCTTCGTATTTGCTGTGTCCTCCACTCAATAGACAAAGATTCTGCAGTGTTCCAGTGCATATATTCCAGTATCTTAAGTTTTTCTAGTTCCGAAGAAAAGTGTCTATATACAGGGAGCTTTATAAGGATTCATAGAGTACAAAAAAAAGGCAAAGTGCAGGTGATGCCTCTTGTAGCTCTTTCCAAAAAGGACTCCAGCTGTCCTGCTGAACACCAACCAGCTGCCTGGTGAATCCTGATGCCGAAGCACAATGAGCTCTGAAGCTTTCCTGTGGCTGAACAGGATCCAGGATCTCCACTGGCTTTGAGTGCAGCAGCACACTCAAGATGGATGCCTTCCATCCAGAGCACTTTGAAAAGGAGATGAAATACTTCAACTGCTTCAGCCTGTGACTGCTTCCAGCATTTACCCAGACTCTACCAGTTTTTGTGATTTTAGTGATAGTTCATAGGAATGTTACTTCTAAAAGCAGATGTCTCTGAAGATGACACATAGTTATCTAGAAATGGCTTCAAAAGCATCACATTTCTCTGCACAAAAGTTGGTGGGTTTGGAAGAATTATAAAACTACCAATCTGCTCCTTAATATTGTTTGTTCTTTTGCTACAGAATAACTTGAGTTTTGGTTCAGTGTCACTTTGTGACTCTTGTACTTTAGGTCAGTTTTCTCCTTCCAGACATAACCCTTTCCTTTTATTAACTACTGCTTACTCTCTGTTAGTTTCCTCCTCCAACCCTTGAAAGAAGAATACTGGAGCCAATTTTTTTAGGTTTTTACCTTCTGTAGCCTCATCCTAACTTTGTCTCTTGGAGTCCCTAAAATCTGATGCTGCACACAATCATCTTTTCGTTTGAAGGAATTCTTTCCTTCCTTGCATGCCTCCCCTTAAAAAACCCAAACAAAACCGCTGAAGGCACAGCCACTGCAATGGAGTTCAAGAAAATTTGCTGTAATGGGCTCATTGTTGATGTGTGGGGCTTTTTGAGTATGGGCAGTAGGGCTTGCATTCAGCTCCTGTCCCAGAAAAATTCAGGTTACGACCTGAATTTGTACATTGCAGTTGAATTTCCCAGGCTGTCAGCAGTCCTGCTGCTCTGCCCTGTGTAGTCGTCCTGGGGACATTGTCAGAATCTACATCGTTGGCCCTCAAGGAACTGCTCCCAAGTGTCAAATTAGAAGTCTTTGGTGGTTTTGGCTTCGTTACCCTGATTCATCTCCTGTCTCCAAGAGTGCCTCTTGAAGGATACAAGGCAGCTTGAATCAATGAGATGAGTGTTTAAGATCCTTTCAGTTTTGAAGGGTACCGTACAGCCTCACTGATAAGTTTTGGGGCAGTGATAGAAGTCAAGCTGCTGCTCTGAAATGGATTTCATTAAAATACTTTGAAGATCACTGTGTACTGAGTAAGGAGATTGAATCTGAGCATGAGCAATGGCCAGGCTTGACTATTCCATGTCTGCTTTGAATCTCCCCTTCTGCTGCAGGCACTGCGTGGGATCCCTTGGACTGGAACTTCTGCCTCAGTGGAGCTTCCTTCAAGATAAAGGTTCTTAAAAAAGATGACTCATGACAAAGTGTACAACAGATTCCCTCTGAATACTTTTTTACCTTCAGATTTATTCTGGAGTCTTGATTTAGAAATGCACCTTTTGATCTTGATTTAGATGGCTCACTCTTAGCAATTTAGGTGGTGTTGAGATATTTGTACTTCGATAACTGGAAAGTGGTTTGACATAGCACAAGGACAGGTACTGTGTGAGGAACAATTTTACATACTGCTCTGAAAGATTGGAGCTGGTGGTAAGCTGAAATAAAATGCTGCTTAGAGCAGCAAGAATCATATGGATTTGCAGCTGTATTATTATTTTTAAATAGCCTCTTTTGCAGCAAACTTCTCAGTAGTACCAATTATTTCTGTGAATTGGATCACCTGTGAGGTTTGTACCTGACATCTGGATGGATGTTTAGTCTTTGAAATACCTGGGGAAAACAGCCCTGAAGTGTTTTTATTTAAATTATTTATTATTTAAAATTAGTTATTATTTAAAAGATCTTTTTCTTCTGGCTTTGGTATGTCTCCTACCCATAGCTGTCACTGCTTGGGCCTGACTTCATTCCTTCTCTTCCACAATGAAAAGCCAGTTGTTCATTCTCAATCACTGCAGTTCTTTGCATATTCTGAATTTTGTTTTCCTTGCTCTTATCAAAAAATCTATTCTCACATATTGACCAAAGAGTACTTTTAATAGTGGTTTGAAGACTCTGTCTGTGGAGGAGTAGAAAACATGCCGCGGTGTTTCTTCTGTGAAGGCAGATGAGGAGCTGCTTTAGTTAGAAAGCAAAAAGGAGAAACCCCTTGCTCCTTGCACTTTACATTTACTTTTGCCGTTCAGTCTTCTACACCTGACATTTGATACTATAAAGTACAATGTTCTTGTTGAATATCTGAAATTTTCATGGCAATAAAATGTCTGTCATGGACTTTCATCCAGAGCTGGCAAAAGCCTGGGCCTGCTGTCTACGTGATAAAATTATTCCTTCCTTGTGTGAGCCAGGCATGTGATGCTGGGTAGTGATAATCTTTGAGTGATGAAACATGGCAAAAGTTCTAAAACCTCTCCAGTTTGTTAAGAGTGTGCTAATTATGCCTGGTAGGTGAAAGAGGACTTACACTTTTTATCCTCCTCATGTTAATTTTGGGGCAGTCAGCTCAACCCTGTTGATCATGGAACCTCTGACACTGCTGTAGCTTTGCAGCAGTTACACTGGGCTCTGGGTTGGAAGAACAGTTTTTCTTTGGGCAGTGAAAATAATTGGGAAGCTGAGGGTTTTTTGGCTTTGCACCTTCATGTAAAGGCTGGAATGAAGGGGAGGAGCTGTGTTTTAATACAGAAGTCAAAGATCCCCATGTCATTTATCTGACTGTGAGCATCTTCCATTTCTTATGTCTCAGCCTGTGAAGTAATAGGGCTTGCAAAGTAGTAAGAGATGCTTTTGAAATGCCCCAAGGAATGCTGAATTTGATCCAGCTTCTTCACACACTGTTGTTGTCCCCTGTTCTGCAGGCATCCCAGAGCAGATAATATTTTAACCTGTGCAATAGCTGTGGATGCTCATGAGGAACAGAGTGCAGCAGAAGCCTGTAAGGCTGTAGGAGGTGAAACAGTGATTGGGAGGTGTGGGAGAGGGCTGGATAGCTGGGGAGTTTTCAAACAAAACAGATCTTTATCAAAAAAGCCAATTAATAAAAACTGAAATATTTCTTAAAGGTGTTGTTTTTTATGAAAGTTCATAGAAACACAAGCAAAGCTATAATGGGAGTGTTTTCATTGGAAGCCTGCCTGGCTTTCTGCCAACTTGTCTGCTGTTTTCTGTAATGAGATATTGAAAGACTTCAATTCTTTGAATATGTCTTACTCCTTGGCATCTCGCCTATTTTGGGGGAGGAGAGTGAAAATGTGAGCATGCCTGAGGTTCTGTGGCCAGCAATAATTCCATCAAGGAGCTTCCTCCCCTGTTCCCAGAGCAGTTCTCCGTGCACATTAGCTGCCCTTTGAGGAAGGGCAGCTTCGAAGGGCATCGGTGCTCAGTGCTCTGCAATAGGGGTCTTGGCAGGAGAACTGAGATGTGGAGCTGCCACGATCATTTACCTGCCAGTGGTGGAGAATGAGCTGCTGTCAGCAGGTGCGCACAACCCTCCTCTTTGTCAGCTGTAAAACCTCTGCAACAGCCTGTGCTTTTTTCATAGATGTCTTTGAGGGGTTCTCATGCAGCAGGGACGAGTACAGGACTCCTGAAGGAGGGAAAGAATTTGAGGCTTTGCCTGAAATGTGTTCGAGAAATTGAGAAGAGTGTTTGAGAAATTGAGTAAGATAGCAGAGAGCAGTTAAAGATTGGGGAGAATTTTTCTCTTCCACAAAGCTAGCCTACATTTTCCTTCCAAGTCTTCATCTATATCTCCAAAGGGAAAACCCTTCTCTCCTCAAGGACTATGTCATTAAAATGTTAGCTGGCCTAACCACAGATTACTTGCATGTTTCCATAGCAATGACACTTTGTAAAGCTTTATATTACAGTTTGCAGGGTATCTACTGTACATCAGCCTTTTTGAAGCTCAGTAACTGTCTTGGAAATCCTCTGATCTGTTTTCTGCTTGTCACAATGTGGAAGGAGAGTAGATTGAGAGCATCAGAAAGAAGGCTAGTAAACAAGCCCACGGAAGTGCTGAGGGACTTAAAATTGACTTTATCAGAGTACTTGGTAGTTGTGATTATTTATAACAGTGAGGTAGATTTAATGCTGCATTTAAACCTGCTGTGCTTTTAAGTATCTGGCTTGAAGCTCTTGGAAAATAGTGGAAGAAATAAGTTGTGGAGTCGTTCTTAGACTAAGTGGCATCTGCCTTAAAACTGAAAATTAGAGTTTAATTAGCTGGCAGGTTGATTTTGTATGCAAATACTGCAGCCAGAGAAGAAACAGGCTGCTTGACTGGGTACTGCATGGGATATAGCACTTGGAGAACCGAGGCATTCTTCCTGCTTTACTCCTGAATCAGTGCCATTGAAAACCCTCACGCATAGGGCTCGGTGGCTCTTAAATCATGTAAACTTGTAAAATTTTTTATTCAAAACCTGACTGGGGAATGTGTGTATCTCATTGAAGTCACGGCCTACTTTGCTGCAGTTAAATTCAGGATTAATATAGCCCACGATTTTTTATGAGAGACTTTAAAAGAAATACAGCGGCGTTGGACCTCAGACACTTGCCAGCTTTCCTGCTTGCCTTGGTTTTGGAGACGCTTTGAATTTCAGAGCGTCGACTCAGTTAAAGTCATGAGTTGTCTTTTCAAAAAACAATTCTGCGCAGTTAAGAAAGCATCCCAAAACTACCTTTGGCAGATCCCAGTCCACAGGCTTTTCTCTCCAAGGCCCTGTGCAGCAGCTCTGGGAGCAGCTCAGCTGGAGATACCTGCTGGAAACGGCACGGCAGCCTTCGGGGCCTGACGTCAGCAACATCCGATCCCGCGCCCGGCACGCATTGGCTGCCATCCCTCTGCTCCATCACCAGCTCGTTTTTATTTCCTCCTTCTGAGTGACACTGAGCTGGGATTGGGATTTAGCTCAAGCTAGTCTGCCTGGGAAAGCTAGAAGGAGGGAACTAGAGTTGCTAAAGGAATTAAAACCAGATATGCCCATGAAATCGTGAGGGAGAGCCAGTCTGCTCTCATTGCCAGGCCGTCACTGAGGGCTGAACCTGATCTTTGGAATGTTCTCCTGTGGGAGTGAAGGGTACAACTGAGCTGTCACCTCTTGGGATTTGGAAAGGGCTGTGCTCTAAAGCTGTCCTAGGGACATGGTAGGGGAAGGATGCTTGTGTATCTGGTGCTAGGAGAAAGTTCTTTATTAGAATGGATAGATCTGTTGTGCTGTTAATCACTTGTGATCAGTGTTCTTTCTCTCCCAGGAAAAGGGAGGCAAGAAACCATCGGGATCATTCACTTTAATCAGAGCTGGTTTTGAGATAAAGTAAAATTGTGCCTGTGGCTAGATCAGAATTGGACTCAGTGACATGGAAAGAAACATGACTGCTCTTGAAAGCGTTTCTGTTGACTTCAAGCCAGTCTTATTTTACTTTACTCTAGGATTTTAGCTCTCTAATATTCATTGAGTAAGGCGTATAAAACTGGATTATTTTAAATTTAAAATCAAAATCTGTGGACTCTTTGAGGCTCTCTGTAGCTTCTCATAGAAACAGCACAGGATTTCTCCTAGCAGGGTTGTTAGTACCATCTAGGTACTGAGCAAAAACTTCTTTAGGATGCTTCTAGCTACCTATTGGGCCAGTGTTATGAGAGCAGCAGTGTGGTGGATGCTGCTCTGTTGCAGTAGACTTGCCATGCTATTACAAAATATTCCCTTTTGTCATCACAAGGGCTGGGCTGTGAGGTTTTTAAACTACCTTAGTGAGTGTTCTCCATTTGTACAGACTAAAGTCAGTGGGCTGAGAGGGTAGCCAAGAAATGCTGAAATGGATGGGCATGTTGGTCTATGGGGTAAAGCAATAGCAAGGGCCTGGTTCTGTGTCCAGTACAGGGGAAAAATCTATTATGACTCAAAGAGCTCAAAGCATTGAAAGTAAAGAATTAGATACACAGCTCTCTGGAAACAGGATCCACCCTTGCAAATAGTTTTGTATTTTTGAAATGTGCAAGCTATTAAAAAGCATTTTTCAAAAGTCTATTGTGTAAAGGACTGGCTTCCATGAGTCAGGTTTTACAGGAACTGGTCCAAGCCTTATTCTTCTCCCTTGAAAGAATTTCCTTCCAGTTTTCTCATGAAGAACGAAGTTCTGTAGGCAACCTCCTGATAGTGAGAACTGATATCTGCCTTTTCAGGGAAAGGAGAAACTCCCACCTGTAGTAGGGACACTTGGTGTAATGTCGGGTGCTCTGTGTCCAAACTCCCATTCCTTACCTTTCTGGTCTTTGTTAGTTTGCTTTTCTGTACCCAGTGCTTTGGAGTGAGTCCTAACAAAGCTGCCAAATAATCCCACAGTGTATAAAGGAGCAAGACTTAATCTTACAAGGAGGGCTAAAGAAGTATTCAAGTACTATAGAGAACACTTGAAAGCCTCTTCTGGAAAGCCCCTATTACCAGTGTAAAACAGGCTTTTTACACTGTAAAATACCTTGAAGTTTTTTGTATGTCCAGGCCTTAATTTGAAAGTCCAATTGAAATAATTGCAGGTGTTGGTACAGTTTTCTAAGAACTCTCTGCACTCTAGTGTGTTTTTTATGTAAAACTTAATATGCTTTTTGATGACTCAAAGCCTACAGAAGATTCTGGACTGGGTCAGAACATCTACAGGTTTTCTGAACTCAAAGTTACTGTCACGTGCAGACACTGATGAGACTCAGAACTGCTGTAGCTGTGCTGTCCCAGATGTGATGTTTGGGAACGGGAGGACCTGAAGACATTTTTAAATTCAGGAACTATGACTGGGGGAGATGGCACAGCACAGTGAATACAATTGATTCTACAGGCTTAGCCTGGGTGTATGTTCCTGTGACCCTGGATGGGGCTGGGAGCTTCAAGCAGAGTAGGATTGGAGCCGTGTCTTACTCTCAATGGTGCTTTGTGCAAATACTTGTGCACTACACAAACAACCGTATTAGTTGAGCTAGGAATAACTGAAGCTTCCTAACCAGGAAGCTACTTCACTGAATCCGAAGGTTTTCACCTTCCTTTTACAACAAGACCTGTTATTGCCTCACTAGTTGTGTGCACACCTGAAGGTTCCCAGCTCACCCCATAAAAAGAACCTGTATGCTACGGTTTAATGCTCAGTCCTGCAGAATGAATGCTGCTATCTGAATCAGGTGTTTGGTCAGCAACCCCAGGGTGCAAACGTCTGGGTCAAGGTTCAGATTTAGTTTAGATTGGCTCAATTAAAGCATCTACTGGTTTGTCAGAGAACAGTGAAGTTACTGTGTTGGATATTCAGCATGAAATGGTATTTGGAACTGCAGTTGGAAGCCTGTTTTCTCTTCTTTAATGTGGGAGGTGTGGCTCGGAGGTGAGCAGCTGGATGGTGCCAAGTAGCACACCTCTCAGTGCTAAGCCACTCCGTGCTGGAGCTGGAGATCAGAATCTTCTTTCTGCCGCCTTTATTTGTGTTTCTGTGTGTACATGGGGATTGTGCATCTGAAAGATGGCTGTTGTCACTGTGTCAGCCTGCTCGCTGGTGCTTGTGTAATCTGATGGCGAGGGCACAGGGCTGGGAGCACAGATGTTCAGGGTCTGACTTAGAAATGTGCTAGCAGCAAATCAATGTGTGTAGCTGCTTTCTTACTCTGAATGCGAATGTGACTTGTCCCTCTGTAAAACAGTCTCATGAAATGCCTAAAAAATGCTCTTTTTCAGTGGTAATGTTCTTGATGAAGCATCCAGTCTTTGCAAAATAGGGGAGAGCACTCAGGACACCTTTTCTGAAGAAAATAAGAAAGAAAATGCATAATACATTTCTGCTCACAGACCAGTTTCTCCCAGTACATGAACGTGCCTGTGGCTGCTGAATTACTGATGCAGGACTTACAGTCAGGTTCACAATAAAGTTGTTTGAGCAAAAACTGGCCAAACAGAAACAGCTTTGGTGTCTTGTATGCCCTTACATTGTGTAACCTATTTTGAGAATGGAAGTAAAAGCCTGTTTGCCACGAATTCAGGATAGGGGAATTCTGGGCAGGTGTGTACAAGGCCTGCAGGTGTGCAGTTCTGCCTGTCTGTTGGGCATCTGTAGCATCCCCTTTCCTGTGGTAAGCACTTCAGCTATGCAACGTGGTGCAGGCACTCTAATAGTTATCTAACGTCCCCATCTCCTTCCCTTATCACCTCACGTCCTGTAGTATTCAAAGAGTCAGAGCTTTTGTTCCAAACAGGAGCCTAAATGACAAACCCAGTGTGCAACGTGAACCTTGGGTCTATGACAGATACAGCCCTGCCCAGCCACCACTGCTCTCTAGAAGTGTTTTTCCCTCTGAAGAGTTCATCTGTTTGCTTTTGTGGGTTGGCTTCGGGACTGGTGATGCCTGAGCAACTGGAGTTTTTCCACAGTGGTGCCCAGTGCTCTGCAGGCTGTGGCTTTCAAACACAATACACCTTTGTCATTTGTTTGGAGCTTTAGGCGGCACCTGCCCTTGTAGTTGTGCCTGCACCAGTCTTCTTTTAACAAAAACTCACATTTCCTTATACTCCTTCCTTTTCTCCTCCCTCAAGCAAGTGTTTGATACTAGAAAATCTTGGATCACGGTAGAGCAGTTGACTTCAGGCTTGCTTTGTGATTACAAGTTCCATTTGGTTTGAGAGGGCTTGAAAGCTGAGTTCAAGATGCACATTTTCTCTTGTTTTTTTACTGTCATATTTCATTAACAGTTTAGTGATTATTTTCTCTTGCTTACCTTTTGTTAATCTGTTTTTCATTTTCAGCTCTTCCTCCAAAGCCCCCCAAACCAATGACTCCAGTCAATACAAATGGAATAAAGGACAATTCCAGTTTTTCTCTGCAGGAAGCAGAGTGGTACTGGGGGGACATCTCGAGGTAAGCATTATTGCTAGAATATATTAATTAAAATGTATTAATATATGTTGTTAAAAGTAGGATAAGCCTGATAGAATTCAAGACAAAAAGAACATGCGTATTTCAGGCAGCATTTCACGGGAGGGAATGCTTTAGGACTATGCTTGGCAAAGCACCTAAGTGAAAGTATTCAGCTGGATTCAGGATATGTAAGTTGTTGCTCTTCTGGTGCAGGTATTGCCAGTCTTGGTGATAGTAATTTTTGAGTTTCTAAATTTGTCCAGATACACAGTCTTTAAAAAGAAGAAAAATGCTTCTGAATCTGATATTTAATAAAGTGTTGGAAGCATGCAATCCTGGAATGCATGCAGTTCAGCAAAATTTCAGTATAAAAATAATATTTCAGGATAAAACAAGTTGCATTCTTGTTTTTGGTTTCTTCAACGTTTGTTAAAAATTGCATCTATATTACTTTCTATTACATGGTGATGTGAAAAATAGCTCTTACAAATGCTAACCATCACCCAGCTATACTGAGCAGATGATAGAGACACATACCAAACAAATTAAGTTTTGCCTCTTGAGAAAACCCTTTTCTATGCACTTGAGAAAATAGATGGCTTGGGCTAGGTTCAGAAAATGAAAGGCCTGTTTTTATATACTTAATTGCATAAAAGAACTGAAGTGTTCAGTCATCTCTTACCCTCTTAAGGCACTTCTGAAGAGTCTAGAATTTGGAGCTGTAAGAGGACAGGCGTGTGTGCTGGGAGTGTGATCAGGAATTGCTCAAACTTGTGCACATAATACTTTGAAGCACTTTGGCAGATAGAGGCAAGAAGAGCGTGTTTGCCACATGAGCTCATTGACATTCTGAGAAGGGAAATAAAGTTTTCATATCTTTATTGTACCACCCTTATCTTTTTATAAAGCAAACCCTCATAGATCTTGCTTTTGAAGGGTCTTGGCAGAGATATATTTCTGTTAATTTTAAGCTGAAGCAGAGTGGCAAAACCTGATCACAAAACCCACTAGGCACAATTTGTTTAAAACTACTCAATATTGGTATCAGTTTATTGACTGTGGATTTGTCCCTCAATTACCAGTGCACATGATGGCAGGAGCTAATGCACTGCAAATCACATTTGGAGTGGCTTTATTAGATTAAAACTTGATACACACTCATGTAAAGATGAAATTGTTTATGACCCTGGTTTGGCAGCCAGCAGGTACAGGCTGCATCAGGCTAGCAGGGCAGGAGCAATGTTCTTCAGTCAAGAACTTGTGCTGAAAATTCTGTTGTGAGCTCCAGGGTGCAACTTGCAGGCCCAAACCTGTAGGTCATATCTGTCCATTCAAAAAGGAGTTAGCTGGGTCCAATCTGTAAAATGGTCTGAGAGGAGTAAATGGATATGAGCATGTGACACTCAATAGGAGTCAGTTTTACTAACAGAATAGTTTTCAGGTAGCTAAATCAAAGCTAAGGCTATTCTTTTGTTATTCTTTTGAATACTTCTGTTCCTTAGTATTTGAACAAAAAAACCTGCTGTTGATTTTTCTTTGTAAGATTGAACTAGGCTTCCTACAGCACTTAAAGAATGTTGAGGCCACCTGAGAAACTTTAGTTTCCAAATGATTATATTAAAAAGTGCTTAGGGCTTCCAAAACCTTTGAGAGAGCTGTTACAAAGTGAGATACATAATCTGGGTGAAATGCTCATAAGCAAGATGCATATCTCTTTAGCTGAAATAATTTTCTTAATGCTTACAGGTACTCACTTTCACTAAAAGATTTCTTGGTTTAGCTTAAATCTCTGGACTGAGTATCCTTCTGCCTCAGTTGTAAATAAGGAAAAGTTGCACTGAAGCTAGCAAGGTTGTAGTGGTTTAAAAGGGCTGTAAATAAGATCAGAGTTAAGCCAATAATGAGCCTCTTGAGACTAAAACTGTGCTAAACTCTAGGCACCTTTGAGCTGTGATTCTAGAGACCATGTCTTAAGAGGTCAGGACTGGCTTCTCAAAGGGCACCTGTTCCAGCATGGACTTTAAAACCTGAGCAGATTAAAGGGAAAGGTTGTGAACTGAATCGCAGCTGCTACTGTTGTTTAAACAGAGACTCCTTCCTAAGTGGCAGTTGACTGTAGCTTCTTTTCTTTAGTACAGCTACACAAGTTGAGACTTGCTTTAGGTGGCCTAAAAAACTGGAGAGCCTGGGCGTGACAGAAGATAGAACTCTGCAGACGTTGGTGTTGCTGGGTCCGATGATTTACCTGTGGCAGAGATGATCATGTCCTTAGCACTTCTAATTTTGCCTCCCTTTCCATTCTCCAGGGAAGAAGTCAATGACAAATTGCGAGACATGCCAGATGGAACATTCCTGGTGCGCGACGCATCGACCAAGATGCAGGGAGACTACACTCTGACACTGCGGTGAGCACTGAGCACTTGTGGTCCCCTCAGCAAAACCCTGAGGAGCTGTTGCCATACCAGTGACAGCCCTGGCTGTGTAAAACTCATGTGGCTCAAGCTGAGGGATGTTCCCAGTTGTGCACATCACAGAACAAGCAAACAAAGAGCCAGGTCTGACAGTCAGTTCTGCTCTGTGCATTCAGTCCTGTCCCTCACTAAACACTACCCTAAGGATCTCTGTTTAGATGAGATGGGACTCATGGAGGAGAGCTGCTCAGGAGTTCTTCATAGTTTCAGGACTGCTAAGGTAAAAGATGTTTGTAAACCAGGCCTTTGATGAATGGGAGACTGTTGAATACCTCATCAGCGTGCAGCTCTGGAGAACTGAACACAATGTCTTGGTAAAAAGAGTACCTCGTGCTTTCTGATCTAAAGTTTAGGAAATACTGACTTGGAGCCATGTTCTTTTCTTCACTGAAATCGTCTGCAAGTGGCAGGTTTCCCAGAGCTTGCCCCAGCCCTGTCTGCTACAGTTAGGCTGAGACCTCATGTGACTGGCTCTGGTGCCTTGCCCAGCCTGCCCAGCCACTTGCCTCTGACAAGCTCCCAAGGCTGGTTGTTAGAGACAAGCAGGTGAGGCACAGCAGCCACAGCCTTTGTAGCACACCCTTGGGAGTTACTGTGATATGGCAGGTACTTGATCCTGCCGTGAAATTCCGTTGCCTTAATGGTAGGTTTGATCCCAAGGGTGTAGTTAAAATTCTGCTTTAACTTCTGCCTCAAAGTTCGCAGCCTGTGTGCTAAGGTTTGGCATGATTTGGTTATTTTACTGAGTGCAGCTGTTTTTAGGAGGCAAAATTGTAAGTGCAGGAGGACAGGACAGTGTCTAAACAGCCTGTTGTTGGGAAAAAAAAAAAAAGGAAGAAATAAGCACTATATTTGGGGAAACTACTAAAATGTCTAAAGCTAGATAACATAAAGTCCTAAATTTACAACCATCTTGTAATCTTCAAAGGATTTTGTTTAGGTTCACGTATCCTGTATTAGCACCCATAGCTCAAAAATACTTGTTAATAATTGTATAAATCTGTACTCAGTTGTATACTGTTAGTGACCCTGAATTGCAGGAAATTATGGGTTTGGGTTTTCTTACGGCTCTTTTTTTCAGCCTTCAGCATCCTCCTTTTCCCTTGCAAAACTTCTGGCACAGCTAGGACTTAAATACCATAAGCTGGCTCCAGAATGAACACATAGGAAGAGATTTACTTTGGGCTTTGCTCCTGTTCAAATAATCTGATGATAATTCTGTGTGTATTGACTCTTAAACTACTTAATGCTGGTGCTGTGTAAAGAATCACTGTGAAGGTGTGCAGTGTAGAAGCCACTTGCCCAGGAATTTCACTGGTGTCTTTGTTAGCAGCCTTAGTGCCGATGCGGGATGGGAGGGACACAGTAAAACCTCTGAACGACTGTGCTTTACAGGAAGGGTGGCAACAACAAACTGATAAAGATCTATCACCGGGATGGAAAATACGGCTTTTCTGATCCACTGACGTTTAATTCAGTTGTGGAGCTCATTAACCACTACCGCAATGAGTCCCTTGCTCAGTACAACCCGAAGCTCGATGTGAAGTTGATGTATCCTGTGTCCCGGTACCAGCAGGTAAGATCTTCATCAGACCCCAATAGCTGTTAGTGCAGACAAGAGAAAAATTGCAGATGTGTATGTAATTTTGGGGTTTCTCTATGAATAGCGTGGTTTTTTGGATTTTTTTGACTTTATTGTTGAAAAACAGGGGGAAGAAAGGTGCATTTTCACATTTGGCCTCTCTTGGTTCTTCCAAATAGTCTAACCATCTAAGCTGCTACATTTTATCAGGTTTCCAGTCTCCGTCTGAGCCCAACAGAGAACTGAAACCCTGACATGCCACAGAGTTGAACCTCTGAGAAACTTTTTAATTTTTCCTTAGACCCTTGTGGACCCACTGAGCACTGTTCTAGCCAGTGCTACCCATATGAGCTGTGCAGCTGCTCACTCTGTGCACAGCCATCTAAATTTTTCAAGAACATTTTTTAAACTTTTATTCAATAGCCCAAGACACATTCTTGCATTAAGGAAAAAGAACTGCAGAGCTTTTTGGAAAAAAAAAACCCAACTCCGATCTTTAACTTAAAGTTCTAAGCAGTTTGCTTCCTTCTTTCTTCGGTAGGGGATAGCAATCCTGAAAGTAAGGTGTGGTGTGTTTTTGGAAGTTCAGTATTTTGGCACAGCTCTTGGTGTCCCATAGTTCCAGTTCCTGCTGTCTGTAAACTGTGGAACATGTTGCTAGAAGGAAGGCAGATTTAGACACAGTGTTCTCTAGAAACTGGATTATAAACATGATGCTAATATCTGTAAAATGCAAATGTGCATAAGTGGACAAATGAATACTCTTAAGGAAAAGCTGCTTTGCTTGAAGACTTAATAGCTCTTTGTATGTGCAGGATCAGTTGGTGAAAGAAGATAATATAGATGCAGTAGGTAAAAAGCTTCAAGAATACCATGCTCAGTATCAGGAAAAGAGCAAAGAATACGACAAGTTGTATGAAGAATATACCAGAACATCCCAGGTTGGTGCTGCTTTGGCTCTTTGTAGAGTGTGTTTCTTGTTGTTTAAAAAGCAAAGAAAATTATTTTAACCTGTAAAGGCTAATAAAGGCAATATAAGGAAAAATCTTAGTAAATTGTGGAATAGAGCAAGGAGGTTTCAGATTTGATGGAAACAGTGAATATTGCTTTGTTGCTGATAGTCCTAGAGATGTGGTGTGGGGCAAGGAAGAAAAAGGAGCTGAACTTCCTAGTATAAAGCTGTGGAGAAGGCTAACACTTACAAGCTTTACACTGCAGGCTTCTTTCTTGGCTGCTGAGTATTTCCAGCTGCCACATGCTGCAGCGAGAATTGTAGAGGGGTTTGTCCAGGTTTTTTGTGAAGTCATGTGCTAGTCAGTTACCAGATATTATGCATTAAGGAAGTGTGAATACGGTATTTGGACTGCTTCATGTAAAATAAGATAGTTCATATATGGGGAGGAGGTTTGCTGGCAGTCTTCCTGCAAACTAAGATGGAAAATATGACTAAAATATTTGAGGGGTTTGCAGCCTAATAGAGAGCATCATGTAGGGGAGGAGGGTAGACTTACAGGGAGTAAGTCTGCCTGGTTCTTTCCTGACCCTACTCAGGCATTTGACTGAATTTAAAGCTGACTAATCCCATTTTGACTTAGTGGGGGGAGAAGAGATCATCTCGGTCAGTTTAGGGGACATAATCGAGTCTTGCATTGTCATCTCTATTATGAACAAATGATGAAGGGCTCTTTCCTTACATAGGAAATTCAGATGAAGAGAACTGCAATCGAAGCATTTAATGAAACAATTAAGATATTTGAGGAACAGTGCCACTCACAAGAGCGATACAGCAAAGAATACATCGAGCGATTCCGCAGGGAGGGGAACGACAAAGAAATTGAACGGTGAGCTCTCAGGTTGTGTTTGCTTACCTGGAAAAACTGATGTCCACACTGACACTGCCATTACAGCATCAGATAAACCACTTTGTAAGCTCAGTGTTTTCTGAGACCTTCCCTCAAGGTATCTCAGCCTTCTGTAAAGCTCTCTTCTCTCAAGGAATTGCAGAGCTGAGAAATCTCTGGATTATCCTCTCTTAACTTCAGTAAATCAAGATACTGGGATGAGGACCAGGAAAGAGCAGGAAATAATGATTTAATTTGCTTATCCCATTTCTATTTGGATTTGCTCAGAATATAATTCAGAGAAATCTTTGCTTGCAGACTGTGAAATGTACTTAAATCTGGTGAATCTCATTGTCCACAGTCGGTTTTAGTCGCTTTCAAAGAAGATCAATATTTAGTAGCTGTCATCTAACAAATTCACTGAGTGCATTGTTTGAAACTGCCCTTCCAAGAGGGTATTAGCAGAAAAAGCTGGATCTGGGCCTTGGAAGAAAGGCCAGGTATAATGTCTTATTTGACATAATGCTTTATGAACCACCTTAAGGAGGTTTTTGGACCAGAAACAGTTACCTATAATAATCTCACTGTGCAATAGTGGTGCTTCATTCTGAGTAAAGACAATTAACAAGCAAAAGATGTAATTTTCCTGAATCACACAAAACCTGCAGACTAATCTTGAATGAAGAGACAGGCAGTGTTACTTCCTGGTAGCTCTTGATAGTAACTGAAGTCCGCATTTGAAATCTTGCTATTGCTGATACCTGTGGTGGGCTCACATAATTGATATAACAAAAACTGAATCTGACAGTGAAGGAGGAATCTGTTCTAGCTTACCTTCCTACAGAGAACTTCTTCCTGCATCTCCGCCAGAAGGAAATATATTAAGGTAAACTGCAGGTTGCAGGCCCTCTGGCAAGAGGTCTTTCCTGTCACTCTTAAAGTAATTTTCATGTAAGGATGAGGTGGTCAAAGGGAGGAGCTGCTGTTATGGTAGTCCTGTGATGCTCTTCTGTAAGTGCTACCAGTAGGTTCAGTCCTTCTGGACTAGTTTGACCTCTTCTCTCATACTCATTTGCAGGATAATGATGAACTATGAAAAATTAAAATCACGCCTGGGTGAGATCCATGACAGTAAAATGCGCCTGGAACAAGACTTGAAGAAACAAGCTCTGGACAACAGGGAGACTGATAAGAAAATGAACAGTATCAAGCCTGACCTAATTCAGCTCCGCAAAATCAGAGATCAGTATCTCGTGTAAGTAAGCCTGACCCATACCTCAGAATAGTGTCTCTGATGAATCTGATTAATGGCTGTTTCCATCAGGATAATGAGAACTTAATTTTCTTTTCATAACCAAAGTTCTGTTAAGGTGCTACAGTCTGGAAGGGGATGTCTGAGAACTGGTTGGCCTCGTCATGACTTCATTATTTAAAGAGATAGCCACAACTAGATGCACATTCTGCAACTCCTGTAAATAAAAACTTTAAGAAAAATTAGTTATAAACAAAGCCTGTGGCTGCTAATACAACAGATGGTAGTACTTTTTTTTTTTGTTAGGTGTCTCAGATATTATACTCACACTTGATTTCACCACCGCTGTTATCCAGCTCCTAATATCCCTGGACTGGACACAGACTGTTTCTCTTGTGTCTGAGCTTCAGCTTGCTCACTAAGAAAACCCATACACGTGCTCTGAAGTAATGTATTAATGTTCTCTTCTTCTGGCAGATGGCTCAATCACAAGGGGGTGAGACAGAAGCGAATAAATGACTGGCTGGGGATCAAAAATGAAAATATTGATGAGTAAGTGTCACTATACATATGATTTTATTGAGAAGTGTTCCATTAATAAGTGTTTTCTCTTGTGGGGTTGGTAACAAAAACCACCAATTTCTCAGTAAAGGACTGGAGTCATGTGATGTCGTGTGAGGTAGCAACTCTGCTGAAACATGTAGGATTAAAATTAAGATCTAAGTGGAAGCCTTTAATATATGTTCATTAGGGGCCTGACCTCCCAATTTGGGCAATTCTGGTATTTCTTTGTATGATTTCTGCAAGAATAACTCTGCTTATTAAATCCTTTACTGATCACCGGCTAAAAAATTTATCCTCTCAGCACATACTTTGTGAATGAAGAAGATGAAAACCTGCCACATCACGATGAGAAAACTTGGTTTGTTGGGGATCTCAACCGTATCCAAGCGGAAGACCTGCTCTGTGGGAAACCTGACGGAGCATTTTTAATTCGCGAGAGTAGCAAGAAAGGATGTTATGCTTGTTCTGTGGTGTAAGTCTGTTTTCCTTTTTGTTCTAACTACTCAATTCATGAATCTCTACCAAAGCTCTTTATTTTGGAGAACAAAAGCCAGGCCTAGCTTAGGCCTACCCATTGGAATGTGTTGCATGTTTGCAGGCAGATTGGCATGGTAAAAGCTTTGTAACAAAAATGTGCTTTGATTGTGCAATAACTGTAGTCCTGCAGCCTCTGCAGTTCCCACCGTAGTTAGTACAAAATTCTGAAGTATCCCAACTTGAAGCTCTGTAGTCTCTAAGTAAGTTAGGGCCTAATTCTCCCATATTCTTCCCTGCTAAGGGACACATGGGAAGAAATAAAGTGGGACTGTAAAGGTGTGGCATCCTCCATTCTCATTTTCAGACATGCCCAAGTCTAGATCTTTCTCTTGTGTGTGTAAGGTAATGGTGATGCTTCAGAGGATTATTTGTGAGCGGTAGTTTTGATGACATTCCCACAGCCTTGCATTGATTTCTTGTATTTCACTTCATTTTATGCTGTTGTAATGAAGGTCAGAAATACTCTGACTCCATTATCTAAAAATCCTTCAAGCCTGTCCTGCAGTCCAAAATGGCTTTCACTGATTTATTTCACATGAGGTTAATTGCTTCTGAGCACAAGTCTGAGAAATGAATATATGAAGGTTTAGCACCTCAAGGTAACTGAAGATTATAGTATCTGCTGTGTTCAGTGCTCTGTTCATTGCAGTCACTCGAGTGTTGGGTTCATCAGATGCTTTTGCTTGGTTGGGATCATGCTACAGGCTAGCAAAGGGGTGGCATAAAGTAGCCTGTTCCTACATGTGACTGGGATTGTAACAGGCTCCAGTACAGGGATTACATAATACCCGATTTTTCTGGCAGATAAGTTTTCCTAGCACCTTAGGAATTGCTGTGTTCCAGTAACTGCTTTGCCAAGTTAGAGACTCGGTCGCTATGGCTTCAGATAATGAATCAACTTGAACCCGTCCCATGCTTAACATTAAAAAATGCACATGGAAGGTTAGCACTGTGTTTCATGGAATACATTCTAGGTCCTGATAATTTGTGGGTTTTGGTTTCTTTGTTTAGTGGAAAGGTTTCTAGGTAAGTTGAGCACAAAGTCATTGCTGACTTCAGGTGCTTATCTTTTTGGTTCAGTTCTTGACTTTTTTCCCAAGCACCATTTGGAGAACAATGCATGAGGGAGTTGTACTGCTGGGATGGAAGAGCCCTCTTATGTGGATTATTATGCAAGAGTGTTTAATCGCATGCCCTGAAGCACTGTTTCCTCACAGACTATATTAATCTCCTCCACTTGCATCTGATGGGTCCTCCATTATGTAATCCAGTGACTGGTGGAGTTGCTGCATTAGTTAATTGTTAATAGACTGTCACTTTGGGTTTGTCCTTTTGTGTTAAACTCTGCTCTTTCCTTTCCTTGCAGAGCTGATGGAGAGGTGAAACACTGTGTGATCTACAGCACTCCAAGAGGTTATGGGTTTGCAGAACCGTACAACCTGTACAGCACACTTAAGGATTTGGTTCTTCATTACCAGCAGACATCCCTTGTCCAACACAATGATTCCCTAAATGTCAGGCTTGCCTATCCTGTCTACGCACAGATGCCCCCCTCTCTCTGCAGGTAAATTTTGGGAGGAGGAAAGCGTTGGCTATCTTGGATTCTTTTCTACGATTTTTATTAGAACTCGGAGGGCATTCTTTCTCCTTAGACTGCTTGTTTTGCACAAGAAGTGATTCTGTGAATGTGAATCAAAAAGAGGCCTAGCAGCAACAAGACGACAACTTGGGTGTAGGTGTCCTGGTGCTACCTTAAAAGCTCAGCTGTGCTTTTACACCGATACTTTTGTTTCCTTATGAGGGGAATAAACTCAACGCAACGCATACGAAAATACTGGAAGCAGAGCATCATTTTATGGAGATGATTTTTTGCCAGGCACCTTCAGTGGAACTTCTAGTTGGATTTTGTTTTCTCTTGTTCTAGTAGACACAATTTGAAGCCTCTACCCGAGGCACTGGTAATGTCTTTCAGTCTTAAACTCCCAGCTAACTAGGGGGAAACTCTGCCACAGCAATTCTTCTCTGCTAATTTTAGCAGCTTCACTGCGATTCAGCCGGACTTCCAAAAGAGGGCTTGTCTTGAGGTAGCATGGAATTTGGTGAGAGAAGACCAAAGGAATTATGGGAAAGTTTCAGGTTTTTATTTAAACAGAAAAATGCTTGTAAAAGGAAAGTTGCTTTATTTTTTTGCCAACAGTAACAAAGTTTTGGTTTCAATGGCACTACAGGTCTTCGCTTAAAGGAAACATAACCAAATTGAACACACCAAAACTTTGTTCGTTGCTAGATCGAGCACTTACGGGGGAGGTTGCATTAGCATCCACACATACTTTCTGCACCAAAACTTGAAACAAATAAAAGGAAAAGCTAAACGTTGTGTGGCTTCAAAACACTAAATTTGTCTGATCTGATGTAATTGCTCACTCTTCTCTTTCTTCACCCCCTCTCCCTCCCATTCCTCAGCTTGGGATTCTGTTTTCAGATTTTTAATGATACTGTGCTTCAGAATGTAATCCAGAATGAAGCTTGCACTCACCTGCTGCAGGTCTCTTGCTGAACAGTGACAGACTCTTGTAACACTTGATTTTGGTACAGAAGAGGTCGGTGTAATCAAATGCTTCTGGATGGCTTATTGTACCCAGTTCTTGGTGGGGTATAGTCACTCCCAGTTGTAAGAAGTGAGCATGCTAATCCTAGATCTCCTCTGATCCGTTCTTTGCAAGCTGGGTTCTGAACTCTCACACCACTGCAGCCAAGCAAGATTTTACTCTGGTATAATCTAAATTCCCTTGTAGTTATTTTAGACATGACTGCAAAACACAGGAAGGGAAGAGAGCCATACTCCTCAGTTATTGGATGTCTGGTACCATCCTTTGGCAAGGGCTGCTGTCAAATACTGGAGTGGGTAGTCCTGGGCTTCATCAACTACAGCAATCATCAAATAAATCCCCTCCCTGGAAAGTGTACAAAAGCGGCTTATTTCCATTCCTTAAGCTTCTAAAATGAAAAAGAGCTAAGTTTGGCAAACTGAACCACTTGGCATCAAAGCACAACTGGCAAAGCAATTGTTCAGTGTGCAACCTTGAAAGTTACTTTTGTTCCCATTACTGGAAGCGTTTCCCTTGCAATGCACCCATTGTGCAGGACAGGAAGCAGACAGTCATGCAGGTCTGAGAATGCTGGAGACCCGTTTCTGACCCTGGGGCTGATTTCCTGTTCCAATGGCTTTTTTCTGTAATGCCTAGGCAGCAGTGCCAGGCTTGTTGATGTATAATGTTTACACTAGAAGTATTATTTCACTGAATGTCTTGAATTCGCAGCTAGGAAAGTGACAAGGCTGGAGCACTGACAGCCATTGCAGGAAGGGTAGTCTGGTTGCCCGGCATGCCATGACATTTTTTATTTTGCACTAATGACCCTGACGCATCCCAGACACTTCCTAATTGGCCAGAGTGCAATCTTCAGGCAAGGAATTCTGTAGATGCCACTTTTCTCATTTAAATGATACCCCACAAAGCTTAACCAAAACTGTATGAGGGAAGAATAAAATTCACATAAGCTGCTATGCCAAAATGAACCACATCTGCTTGTGTGTCCCTTCTACTTCCCCAGGAAAAAAGGAAAAATGAGACATAGCCTTTGCTGTTAGTGGAAATCTTGAATAGTTTCCTCAGTGGTCTGTGGACATGGAATTTTTTCTTGGCTAATTTGCAGTTCTAATCTGGTAGCTGTGCAGCTGCCATTCTCACACCTCTCAGGCATCTAGCATTCCCTTGATGCTGGGCTGAGAGCAAATGCCCAATGAGGGAAATCAGTTCAAAGGCACAAATGATAGCCAGGTGCCTTGTGCCTGTGGAAAAACCTGTGTGAGAGGAGTGTCTGATTGTTTTCCCTGCCCTTGTGGTCTCTCTGCACTCTCTTACTGACAGTGTTGACATTTGAGGCTGATGAGGCCCATATTTCTGATCCCTGCTTTTGTGACAGAGATAACCTGGACAAAGCGTTTCACATCTGCCCCAGTTTCAGGTAGGGCTCAGTTTTGTTTTAAATAGGCACAGATCTAGTTCCAGGCTCATAAATCCTGGCACACCCTCGCAGTCCTGACAGCAGCAGGATAGCAGAGCAGGGCTCTCTGAAGTCTCCCTGTAGTGGAATCTGATTGATCCTGTGAGGTCTTGGTCCAGGCTCCAGGCCTGGCTCTGCCAAGGTAAATACAGTGTGATTCCATTAGCATCTGTGAAGGTAGCTTGGCTTTATCGTGGTGTGAGTGAGTTGGAACTCTTGGCCCTTTGCTCCCCGAGATCTTTTTGCTGATCACAGGTGAAGTATTTGCTGTGAATGATGGACCCAGAACCAATAAGCCATCCTGAAGTGTTCTTTGAAGTTCTGTTTTGCCCAAACCTTCAGAGCAGGGCTGTGGGCAGACTAAGCCTGCACTCCTTGTACTGGCTCCATTATTCTGAGCAGTCTCCCTGAGGCTGTTTTGCCACTGTATCTCTCTGTGTTTGGTTTAGGCACCTGAAGTCCCAGCTGCTGCCATTGTTCCCTGTTGACCTGCATGTGCTATTGCAGATTCTTTTTGCAACTCTTTTGCACTCACAGAGGAAATGAAAATCGGTATAAAATCAACTGACACGTGTAGCTGGTGTGATCTGTGGGGCAAGGGCTTGGTCCTGCACATCTCATTGTGCTTGGCCTAATTCTGTTTGCTCAGTAGCATTAGACCTGTGAGAAAACCCACAGCTTCCAGGAGCTGTTCTACACTTGCATGAGTGAGAAACCAGAAATGGGCCTGTGAGGTGCAGGATTACACCCCAGGATGAAAAGCAGCTGTTAAGCCTGAAACAAATACAGGAAATGTGAACATAGAGGCAAAACAAAGAAACTCAAGTTCTTTTAAAACAGTAAGATGTGAGAAGGTTTTGATTTTAAGAGTCAGAACGTCAGGAGGAAAGGGGGAAGTAGCCTCACTGTCATAGCAGCCATCTGGTATCAGGCTGCAGTCGGAGGAGCATTGATCTCACTGACCCATATTGTATTAAATATATATGTAGAGTTAAATAAATAACTTTTGCACAGTGTTAAATGGGGGAGGGGGGAGGGGTTGTTGAAACTCGAATATGCACAGTTTCTTCTAATCTGTTTTGAAGTATATTTGCAGGGAATTAGGGGTGATTCAGTATTTTGTATTGGTATGGATGGAAATCAGGTCTGCTTCCACAGTTGCCATTGGCCCCATTGTGTCAGCCACGAGTGCCATGTTTTTGAAGTTACTAAATCTTTTCCCACTAGTTTCTTTGTTGATTACAAGTAATCTGAGCATGGGAAGGACCAACCTAGAAACAGAGGGATGTCCCAGCAGATGCTTCTCTAGTGAGTGAAGCAGTAATGTGCAATTGTCCACCTTCTGATACTGGAGTGCTGTAGTTTTGGGAGTTGTATTTGGGTTTTTATTTCATCCTCATCAGCAGTGAAGTGAGTTGCTGCTTTGCAGTGTTGGTAGTTGCAATCCAGAGTTACATCCAGTACAGCTCTTTGTCTTATGCCAAAAATAAAATGCTCTTTCCACACTCATCTCTCTTGAGGTGGCAGATGTTCAAGACGTTTTCCATTTAATGTGATGGGCCTGATTCTTTTCTTGCTGACACTAGTGTTAGCAAGATTTCCACAACCAAAAGCCATTCCCAGGAAAAAAACTTGCATTTAATCTCAGCTGAATTCTAGTCACAGCAGGGCAAAAATCAAAGTTTCCCTTGCAAAGCCAGGCAACTGTAATGGGACTGTGGAAATGAATGTTGACACTTAGTGCTGTTTTGGGGAGGACAGGAGAAGGAGGAGGGTCTTGGTTGCCCCAAATCCTGGGCCCTCTGCAGGCTTAGGTGGCACCATGTCTGTAACTGAACGCTGTGGCTGTTTAAAACAGCAGAATTGCTATAGGAGTGTCACACTTTAAGTTTGGAAAAGCCCCTTATTTGGTACTTGAACAATATCGCTTCTGTTTTTGAATGTCTGTTTATTTTTTATTTTTTGTTACACTAACAGGGAATAAAAATCTGAAATGTTAGTGAGTCTTGTATGCTTGCTGCATTGTGCAGACATGAAACAGGTACTGCTTGTGGGTCAGGAGGGGTAAGAGACAGACAGGTTCAAAATGCAGTTTTACAAAGCACTATGATGGGTTGGGGGTTGTTTTGTTTAGACCATGTTTAAAATCAAGTTTTCTTATGTGTAGTTTCCTTATAGTTGATTTGCAACCTCTGCTTTTGCAATAGCAAAATCAAAACAACATTCCCGAAGAACAAAAATGCTGTGAGGGGAGGGGGTTCGGGCTTGCTCAAATTCAGCATTCAAAGCAAATAGCTTTAGTGGAGAGGAAGGATCAGCACCCTAAAGCATCCCTCTGGTTGTAGTTCGATGAAGTGGGAGACAGACCAGGAAGCAGAAACCTCTGCCTGGAACCACGAAATAAGAGGAGATGCCGGAGCAGACCCTTCCCTTTGGAATAACCAGTTGTCCTCTCCTTAAATGCACATGCAGGAGAGGGTTAGGGAATCGAGACGAGTCCTTGAGGAGCTGCTGCCCTTTCTGTATGGGAAGGGAACTTGCACTGCTGATCCCCTTGTTTCCCTTGGCACGCGAGCAGCCGGGAGAGGGGAAGGACCAGCCCAAAGAAGCGCCGGCCTGTTCGTCAGGCGGCTCGGCCAGTTCAGCGCTGCGTGAGCAGCAGCTTTGGACGGGGTTACGTGAAGTTTGGCCAACATTTTTGTGAATCCTGCGTTCTGTGGGCAGAAATACTTTCCACTGAATGGGAAGGGGAAAAGAACCAAAAACCTCTCTTGAAATCTTTACAGTTCCTTCCTGTTTGTTCAAAGGGGCAGATTGGGAGCTTTAGCTTGTTAACTGTTTAGATGATGACAGTGCTTGAAGTGCTGGTCTTTGGGGCTGGCTCCATACAATTAATGCAGAATTTGCATTTTTTAAATTGCTATTGGCATAGACTCACCGTATTTTAGGACTAGACTCGCTATTTGTTCTAAAGTTTGTCTTTAAAAAATGTAATATGAGCTTCGGAGGCAAGGAAAAAAAAAGTGAGATGGGCCCTTTTTGATTGAAAAAAACGCTTTGTTGATCAACCTGTATTAGAGAAAGCAGCTTTAATTTGATGCCCCCCTCCACCACCTTCCCTTGGGATTGCTTCTGTGAGATCGGCATTGGCAGATGAGGGGAGGGGCGTTTCCCCCTGTATCGCCGTTCCCATGCACTTTCCAAGTGCTTGTAGCAAGAGGCTCGGGATCGTTTGGAGAAAGTTACTGCATCCAAAGGCAAAAAAAAAAAACGTCTCTAAGGGTGGCTGTCACCCCCCAGCAAGGGGTTGCAGGATGCTGGGGCTGGCCCCGAGCTGCCCCCGTGTCTCTGTTGGCTGCAGGGAGGGGCTCACGTTCGGTCGGCTGGGTCGGGGTTTTGATCTGTTTTGTTTTCGTGAGTGACTTCTACATCCAGCAAAGATCTGTTTGATGAAAACCTGTTAATTTTGTATATCTGGCTGTTTATTGCACCATGGGATTGTAATGGTCTGCATCATCCGTGTGTGTGCGTGCGCGTGCGTGTGTGTGTATATGTACTGTATGTATATAGATATATGTAAAATATATTCACGTACACATTTATATGCATTAGCTGTAAGTGGCACTGCCCCTCAAAAATAAAACAAAACTCACCGTTAGCACATTCTGCCACGTGTTTAGGCAGAATTGGGTTGGTTTTTTGTCAAATGAAAAGGAGTTTATTGTGTTCATCTTGCATATGTGCTTCTGAAATGCTGAACTCTGGATTTCCTTGGGGGGGTTGCTACTATATTTGTAAACAGAGTTGATTTGGGGTGTTATTTACTCTGGGACAAAGCATTCAACCACGTCCCAGGCAAAGGCTTAGCAAAAGAAACCCCTCTTGCTCTCCTGTGAGACGCAGTGATTGTTTGCACGTTTCAGTGGCCCCTCAGTGCCCCCTGTCCAGAGCTGATGTGCAATGGGTGGTGTTGGTGCGTGTCCCTTTGTGAGTGGACTCTTTGTACAAGGTGTGGTTCAATGTAAAGCATGAGTGGGTGTTTGATCTTGTGTCGAGGGCTGAAATAACAGCACACTCCTTTGTACAACCTTTGCATCAATGTTTCTGCTTTTCTTTGACTTCTATTTTCTTTAAGGGAAACTGCATCTGTTAAGAACCTGCTTCTCCAGAAGCTATTGAATTATTTTGTTTTCCAGATGAATTCCAGCATGTAACTTTGGTACTCTTGTTTGTTATTTGTGTAAAATCTGTTCTTCTGTCGTTTATGGTGTAGTCGGGGAGGGGGGTGGGGGGAAGAAAAGAAAAAAAAAAAAAGGAATTCATGTAGTTTAACTTTTAAAGAAAAGAAACAAACTGCTTCATAAGGAAACCAAGTGTATGTTAGTGTTTTCTGACAAGTCATCCTGTAGTTTCTAGCTCAGTAATGCAACACTGTACTTGTCACCGGGTGTGTTACAATTTTGCTGTACTTTCTTTTACTAGATGGTTGGGCTTTTAAATCCCAGACACTAAGCATCCTGGGCCTACTTGCTCTAGATCAAAAAAAAATGCAATAAAAAAAAAATTGCAATAAAGCACATTGACATGTAATGTTTTAGAAGGATGTACTGACAGCTGTTTCTAATAAATTCCAAACTGCAGCGTGGTCGGGCTGCCGTGGTGTAGCTGTGTCTGTCTCCCAGCCGAGGCCACGGGCATCATCTTTAACAGAAGCTTTAAAAAAAGCTTGCAGAGGTCTGATTTCCTCTAGGCTGGAGAGAAAGCCCCTGCTGGGGCTGGGAGGAGGGAGGAACGCACGTAGCACACGTGTTCGGTGATGGAGCCTTCCCTGCGTTCCTTTCACAGCGTCCTCCGAGGGAGCAGGAGCCATCAGCAGTGTTCTTGCATGGCTCGCTGCTTCCTCTGCCATCAGGGAAAACCATGTTTGGTGATGCCACTGCTGGTGCTGGGGGTAGAGGAGGGGATGCACCACTTGAGCAGACTTAGGAAAGACACGGCTCAGCTGCATCCACTCACCTAGATTTTGGAGGAGTTTGGGAAATCACTGTTAGCTTTCCCAATTCCTTCATGAGCACCAGGCATCAGAACCACTGAAAAATCAGTGAGTTTGAGGGTGATGTTGCTGATCCTCTTTCATTCTGAACACAGGTGATGGCAGGAGGGCAGACTTGGGGGGATGTTTTGCACCTTAAACTTGGGAGTTGGATGGGATGCCACCCAAACATCCTCAGAAATTTAGGGCAGGGGCAGTGGCTGTGCATGGCTCAGTGTCTGTGCAGCCCCATGAGTCGACATCTTTGCAGACTGACGAGCAACATTTTCCCAACCTCCTGAGTCAACCATTTTTTTAAAAATGCTGTATCAGCATTTTCCACGAGGCCGAGTAAACCTTTTCATTTGCTGAGTCAGCATTTTTTCCATCACCCACACCACAGGCCCCTCCACCAGCAGGCAGGGAGCACCCAACAGGGCAGAAAGGTCCCTGATCATGGTGCAGGGGAGCTGGGAGCACCCAAATGAATCCTGAGGGCTCACTCGGACGTCTGTCATTGCACCCAGCAAGGAGCTCACCCCATGTTACAGCACCTCAGGATGCTCCCTGCTGTCCTCCCACAGGAGGCCCACAGCACTGGAGGGATGCAGCCACTCAGAAACATCACCTGGAACAGCAGGAGCCACGTGGTACCCAATGGATGAGCCATGGGTTTTGTGTTCACTGCACTGGCACCCCCAGGCAAGAGGAGAGCGATGGGGAAACATCAGCAAGAAACTGAGAGGACTCTGTGAGGTGCTCCAGGGGCCTGGCTCTTTTTTATTATTATTTAATTTATTTCTTTTTAATAAGGGCTAATGAGGTGGAATTGCAGGGGAGATGTAAGTCATGAATTGGCGACTAGTTTTTCAGGGCTTTGCCAGACTGTTCGTTGTGTTATGAAAACATCACAGCCAGAGCCGGCGTAGGAAATTTCCAAGCGGCCGTGCTGACTGGATGGAAAGAAAAACACCTCCCAGCTCAGATGTCTTCTCAGAGAAAAGGCAGATCCTGGGGATTTTTCCATCCTCAGCAATTCCACAGAGCTTCCTGCAAGTCCCCTGGGTTTTCCCTCCCTCACACACCGGACCCTTCCCAGGGGCAGGCAATGGCCCAGCACCCCCAGGCCTGGCACCACAGGGCAGGGGTGCAGGATGGATGGACTGAAGTCCCCAGGCTGCTTTCATGGGATTTCTGTTCCTCCCATGCAGGAGGCCACTGTAGTGGGAGATTCATGTGAGGATCTTGCCCATGGGGAAAAAAATCTGGCAGGAAAAACCCAAATACCTCCAAAAGCCCATCCTCCCCCAGCCAAAATGCCTTGATGTAAGGGATCAGGGTTGAGTTTGAAACCCCAGGCTTGTTGCAGCAACCAAGCTGCTCCACTTCTCCTCCTTGGTTTCATCTCTCAAAATAGACTTATTTTAGTCTAATAGTTTAGTTTAATAGACACTGTGTTGCTGGGCAGCAGGAGCAACACAACCACAGCCATAGCTCTGAGTACCACAGTCATAAATAAAGGGCAGTGTGGTGAGTGTGCTGCACAGCACCTTGAGCAGCCCAAAATCCATGAGGAACGTGGTTTCTTGTCCCCTCCATCCCACTCCAGCATGCACAGCTGGAATGTGGGATCCATCAGGCGCCTCTGCCATGAATGAAGCACCTGAGCCTGGAAATGCAGCCGGGGCAGCTGCTTCTCACCCAGTCCCACTGGGTTTGGGGTTTTGGTGGATGCAAAGATACCTAAGATGGAGAGTGCTGCCTGAATCCCCTGGGGACAGGACTCCTCCCAAGCATGCACAGCCTGGCTGAGCCCCAGGGAGACACGAGGATGGGGGAGTGTTCACCCTGGTCATGGGCCACGATTCATCCCCGTGAGATATGAGATGCAGCATTTCCCTCCTTGGAGCATGGGAAATGGGAAATGTCATCATCTTGCATGTCAGGCTTCATCCAAACTGGAACAAAATGGTAATGTACAAAATTCGACTCTGGACAATACTTTCAAGGGGGAAAAAAACATCCCACACTGATTTTGGTTGAGCTGGCACAGTCCCATACCAGCATTAGCCTTTCCGTACCAATGTTACCCATGAGCCCAGAAGGGTTGGAAGGACAGAGGCTTCACCCTGACCAGCATAATCCACTTCCCTGGCTACTATTTTCTTCAAATTTTCTCTTGATTGCTACTTTCATCAAATCTGTACTTTCTGATGGCAAATCTTTCTCCCTGAGAAGATCTAAATAGCCTTTGTAGAGAAGTGGTGGGTAGGAGACAAAATGCCAGGGTACCGTCTGTGTGCTCCCTGGGCAGAAGGTGTGCTGGAGCAAGAAGAAAAGGCCCCAGAGCACCAGCCTGGGTTGCTGCCCACTCTCCTGCCTCCAAACCCATCCTTGGTGGTGGTGGTGGCTCCTGGGAAACATCTTGGCCACCTCTGCCCAGTCACTCCTGTTCATTGCAGGGCAAAACCCACTGCAGCTTGCCCTGGGCTCCAGCTCTCCTGTGCACAGCCATCTGCCCAGAGCCTTTCCCTTCCCTGGCCCCACCAGATGCAAGCCACCTCCCCCGGACAAGGGGCAGAGCCTTGACCTCCCCCTTGGAGCAGGAGGAGGCAGCTCCTCACATCCAGCTGGCTCAGCCTCCCAGCCCTGATGCAACCTAGAACATCTCAGGGTCTGGTTCTCAGAAGAGGAGCATGAGCTGTCACAAGGCCTCAGGGGCAAGCAAAGGCATGTCCCATGGTGTAGCATCTTCAGGCAGACTAGGGTGCCAGCAGGGCAGGGGCCAGGATGTGCCTCTCCATCCCAAAAACCTCTCCCTGTGCTCCTGCATGGGCTCATGGGCAAGATCCCGGCTTTTCCGGATGCTGCCACAGGTCTGTGCCCAGGAGAGGCACTCGATAGTCACAAGCTTCAAGCAGAACTGTGGCTGGAGCATTTCCCAAACGTTTTCCCTTTGCTCACACTTTCAAGGGAAGTGGCAGGATGGGTGCACTGAGAGCAGAGCCAGCCGCCTTGGGCAGGTGCTGTGCACACTCCCGCGGCCACTCTGCCAAAGGAAACACAAACATCCTACCCAAAGAAAGCACTTTTCATCAGCAACACAGGTTCCCATTTTTGCACAGGGCTGGCCTGTTCCGGGCAGCTTTCCCCACCACACTGCCGGGCTGAGCAAGGGCTCGGCCGAGCTTTCCGGGCTGGGCTCGGGCCAGAGCCGCCCTTCCTGCCCCACTTTAGACCCACAGAAACCAGGCAATGTGACCACGTCCGGCACCTGGAGAGGATTTAGGCTGACCTGATGTGAGACACCTCAGAGTTAAAGGGGCTTAGTCAGCCTCAGAGCCCCTCCCGCACTTGAGATGCAGCATTTGGGGATGTAGGACCCTGGAGATTGGAGACCTAGAGGCTGTTGGACTCTGCTTCCCCTTACTTCTGGCAAGGGGAATTGTGGCCAAACCTGACTGTTCCAGCACTGCAGACAGAGGTGGTGAGGGTGGAGAGGCCCCATAACCTAGAAGGAGCTGTGGAAGGGAAATTCCAGTGTCATGGAATGGTGCAGCTCAACACCAAGCTGGGACAACAAACATAGGTAATTAAAAAAAAAAAAAGGGAGAGAAACTAAAAAAAAAAATAAAAAGCAAGTGTTACTTTGGCCTAAAGTTTGTGAAGACCTGAGGAGAACACAGGATTCAGGGCAGAAGAGGGGGTGAGGAGGAGTGTAAGGGCACTTGGACGCACATCACTCATGGAATAAATAGCTCTGGGTATTTTGTACCTGTCCTCAGTGTCGGGTGGGGAGAGGAGCAGCCAGGGCTCCTCATCCTGCTCCTCTGTGCCCATCAAAGCACTGCCGCTGTGGCAGAGCCAGCGGGTCCCCAGCCCCAGCACCTGCCCCGGCTCACCTGCCCCGGCTCACCTGCCCAGCCACCGGCGGGAGCGAAGTCCGCAGCAGGAAAAGCGAGGCTGGGGCCTCGGGAACAAAGCGGCCTTTCACAGCAGCGGCTTGGCCAAAGGAACCGGGGAATATTCCTGTCCAAGGGCTCCCAAACGGCTCCTACCTTTGATCCTGGGCACAGGGCGGGTTGCTGGCGTTTTTCCTTTCCTTCTCTGTGTTGCTCTATTTTTTTTCCTTCCTAATTCATGCCGTAATTTTTGTGAGTGTCTGCAGTTTCTAGGAGAATTTTCTTGCCACTCTGGGAAGAGAAACCTTCTGCTGGGAGCAAGATGCAGACGCTGCACAGCCCTTTCACCTGTCTCCTGAGGGAGTAAATCACTCCTCCAGGATTCACTGCAGGCGCAGGGGTTCATCACCATCATTTTCAGTTCAGAGGTTGTTTTCTGAACATGTCTGACAAATCCCAGCCTCACTCAGGATGGGAAACTGAACCAGCTGCACAGCTGTGTACCTTCCTCCCAAACCATGTCCCTTCCAGGGCACTCGATGGCTTGTATGCTCAGGTGGCTTTTCAGATTTCCCAGGTGATGGGGGCAAGTATCTTCCCCCTGAGCAGCCCCCAAACCTGCTGGCTGCCAACCAGTTCTTCTGTCACCTGCCTAAAATTTGCTCCCCCACCCAAATGCAGAGGGAGGGGATGCACCAGCCCAGCTTCTCCAGCTGAAGCCGTGTCCAGCCCAGGCCTCTCCTCTCCTGCAGCACAGGGAATGGTTCCCCACCAGCCTGTTCACTCACAGGGTGTGGGGCACACCTGACAGCCCTGGCAGGGCAGGCCAAGCCTCGCCTGCCCACTGCCCACATCCCAAATATTTCTAGGCAGTTGGAAACATGCCTTTGCTGCTGCCAGCCTTCTATGCAGAGATGGGAGGAGACAGATGGGATGGAGAAATGGAGTCAGCCCTGAGAGGTCACAATGGTGGCCAAGGGAATAAAACCATCCCCCTCCTCTTCCTCCTCCTCCTCCTCCTCCTCATCCTTCTCCTCCTGGTCCCACCACCCGCCTTCTGACGGATGTTGCCTTTGGACCAGACCCTCTTGCAGCCCAGCTGCCGAAAAAACGCTGTGGTGAGCCCTGTGCGCCCGTGGGCCATCTGGAATCCATCACTGTCTGTGCACAGGGACGCCAGCCAAACCCTGCTCCTGCCTGCTGCTGGCAGCTCTTGGCTTTCCAGGGGAGCACCTGTGGGTGCAAAGGGGTGCCCCCACTTCCCGGCACCGGAATCCAGCCGGAGAACCTGCTGTGCTGCCAGCAGGGGCTGGGAAGGGGAGCAGCCACCCCACAGCCCCACGGGAGCCCCAGACCACAGCTGCTGATGGGGGCCAGCCCCATGCTGAGGGAATGGTGCTTTTTTTTCCCCTGCCAAGGTTTGGGTTGGTATCTCCAAAGGGTGGAGGTGCCATGGAGGATGTCCCTTGCCAGCCCAGTGTGCTGGGCCATGCTACAGGGCTCCAGGTGCTACAGGGCATTTTCTGGCTCTGCTACTGCATTCCCAGATCCACAGATCTTTTCAGCCCTCCCCATGAGGCTCAACACTCTTTGGGGCTCATCCCCCTCTCCCTGAGCAGCAAATACCCCATCCTGCAAACAGACCCCAATGGAGCATCATCCCTCTGTTCCCATGGGTGCGGCACCTGCCCAAAATTTCCCTGGTGTTCCTTCCTTGAGTTATCTGCACCCCTATCAGGATAAGCTGCTCCTGGAGCTTCACCAACACCTGGCCACAGCACCCTCAGAGGTCTGCAGCAGTTCTGGTGGAGCTCTAGCCTGGCTCTCCTGAGAGCAGGAATTGGAGAAGGATGGAGTGGCTTGCCCTGAATTTGGGATGTGCCTGCACACACATGTGCATGTCTTTCCCCTGCGCAGGAAGGCCCCAGCAGGCAGGAAGAAAATGGAATTCCAGCCCAGCTCCAAATGCAATCTCACACCATCTCAAGCTGCCAAACCCCAAAGACCCCCAAAAATTCTAATTTGGTCTCCAAATCAACTGATCTGATTCCTGTCCTAGTGCCAGCACCCGCTCCTCCAGCACAAGGACAGAGAAGCAGGGCCGGAAATATGTGTGTCCCATGAGCACGAGGGGTTTTCCTGGGTGCTGGGTCAGGAGTTTAATAAAAACCAGAAGGTCTCATGGCACTGGCTGCATGGGCAGCACTGGCCTGACTCCCACAGCTGGAGATTTCCTGGGGAAAAGTGGGGCCTTCATCCAGCTGCAACACAGATGGGTGGGCTGCCCATGCACCATAGTGCAGGCAGGGAAGGGGCTCAGCTGCTCCCCAGCACTGCTCCACCACCATTCCCTTGAATTTGGAGGCTCACATCCCCAAACAAGGGACAGCAGCCACAGCCCCACAATTTTCTGCTGGACATTGCTGCATCCAGCTGAAGGTTTGGGAAAGAGGCAAGGGGGTGAATATTCCTCCTTGCCCAAAGGCCTTCATGGCTACAGCAACCAGGAAAGTTCATGGAAATGCAAGGAATGGGGGAACAGGGAGGGGCACAAGGGGCCCTGCTTCCCTCCTCATGCTCTGAACACCCTCGTGTTCTAACAGTGAGAAGCGACATGGGCAGCGCTGGGGAGCAGCGCAGTCCCCCTGTCCCACAGGAGCATCCCCCACTGCTCTGGGAATGTGCACCCCCAAGGAGCCCCATGGACAAACCCAACAACACCAGCAGGGTTACGGAACACCCTCATTAATGACAGCTCCAAAATTAACAAGCTGGCTCCACCACCCACATCAACTTCTGAAAAGTCAGGTGAGGGTGAGAGGGAGGCAACAGGAGCCCATTTACTTTTAAGATCACTGGTGAGCGGTTGAGCAGGAAAGTGGCCTGGGGTGTCACACCAGAGACCTGGGGCTGGAAATCTTTAAAATCTCATTTCAGTCTTCTCCTTTTCACCTCCAGCAAAGCAGCCATGGTTGTCAGGGAATGAGAGGATGAGCACGGGAATTTTTTATTTGGGAATGCCACTTTCTGCTGCCAGTGACCTGAGAGGTCAGCACCTTTCCCAGAGACCTTCTCCTTCAGGATTAATAGGGGTGTCCAGACCAAAGCCCAGACTTCCTCCCAGAGCAGTGAGACCCTGTGGCCTCACTGCCAGCAGCAGGGATGGCTTGATGATATGCTCTGAAGGAACCCAAAGGAAAACCCTTAGGGATGCTGCCCCACTGTGCTTCTCACAGAGCCTCCCAGAAGCCAGTTTTGGGGGAAATCCAGGCTTTTAGTAAAGAAGAAGAGCTATCTGCTGACCAGAGAAGAGTTTGCAGCCACGAGGTTTTGCCCATCCTCCCCTACATCCATTCCTGATGGCATCCAGCACCCTTGCAAAGCAGCAAACCAGAAACAGTTATTTATATGTCTGTATTAGAAACAGAAGATGCCAAAACCAGCAGCCGTGGTGCAACTCCAACTTCCAAGCCCCTGAAGGACCTCGGAGCTCAATGAGGCTGCGATGGGTTAAATATTGCCTGACCCACTGCCTCGGGTGAGCACCAGGGAGAGGCAGAGATGCTCCCGGTGAGATCTGGGGGAGGAGGGAACTCTCCCAGCCTGACCCCATCGAGTTCAGAGACAGCCCTGCACAGAGCAGCTCCCCAGGCAGCGCCGTGAGAGAGCATCCCACTGCCAGACGGATTCCAGCCCATGGCATCACCATTCCTGGCACACCCCATCTCCCATCTCGCACACCTCAGCACCGGCAGGACGATGCCCTCGCCTCACCCCTGACCCTCCTCACTCTGATTTAACCCCCGTGTCGTGTCACCCTCCCACGCCGGGCCATCCCCGGCAGCCTCCCCTCACGCCGAGGCCACGGGGAGGGTCAGTGGGCATAAGGCGGCGAGGATGCTCCGTGCCCGAGCTCACGGGAGGCTCTCCAGGGGAGCCCCGTGACGCGGGCGCAGCTTAGCGGGATTAGTGGGCAGACGGACGTGACTGCAAGGCAGTCGCCTGGTGCTAATTAAAGAAGGGATATATTTAGGCACCCGGTTATCCCCTGCACTTCACTTATTTTTAGCTCCCAGTCTGCCAGGCTGGGGTGGCACATGGGGAAGGGCACGGACACGAGGCAGGATGGATCCAGCCCCAGCAGCAAGGAGGTCACGGCCCCATGTCCTGGCCAACCCTGAAACCCTGGGGGAAAGAAACCCCTGTCCAAACTGGCTGCAAAGGAAGAGAAAGCTTTATTTTTTCCCCAGAAAGGCAGGAAAATGGGTTTCGGGGAGCAATAGGAGCATCGCTGCTCAGTCCTTGCCCCAGGCCTGTCCAGGCTTTGCCACCACCCACACCCCCATACCCAGGAGTTGAAAATGGCCCTTTTTGGAATCACCTAGCTAAAAGCACAGCTGTGCCCAGGGCAGAGGCAGCTCCCCCATTCTCAGAGACCCATCCCTCTGCAGTGACACTGGCCTGGCAGCAATGCCACTGGTCCCCATACCTTCTTTTTTTTCCATACTGCCCCTCAGCACAGCCGGAGCGTGTCCTTGGCACATGGCTGAGCACCCCGTCCACATGGGCCATCAGCAGGTGCGGAGCTTCCTCGGGTGTTAAGTGCCCTGAAAAGAGTGGGGAAACAGCAGGAAGGACAGAGCCCAGCATCCCTGCAGCCCTCCTGGGCCAGGACAGCCCATGAGTCTCATTCATTTCTCCCTCTGCTTCATTCCCACAAGCGCTCTGGGGTTTTATATTTAGGGGTTGCGGTTTTTTCCCCTTTCCAGGGTGAAATATTGATCAGGTCTCTGCTAAGCTTACCTCCCACCCCACACCCCACCACACCTTCTGGCTGCCCTGCTTCCCTCATGAAGTGGAGGGTGGGTGTGGGAGTAAATCAAAATAATGGGATAATTAATGATCCAGGGAGTTGAAACCCAGCTGAAAGCCAGGCTGCTCTGGCTGGCCTGGGAGGAGACTTCCCAGCAGGGAAGGTTTGGTTTGAGGGTATTTTTGGAGCTGAACAGCATCCAGGGGTGGCCAAATTTCTCCTTAGGTGGTCCATCAGGTAAAGCCTCTCCCTAAACACTGAGGCAGGGAAGTTTGGACCATAACTCAATAAATTTGAGATGGAAAACCCCCCCACACCAATTTCTTTACTTATTTAAATCCTTTGACTCCAGGAGCAGGTGTCCTGCATCCTCCAGTCTGTGGAGAGTGGCCAGGGCCGTGTGGGGCCATGGGCTCCCATCACCTGGGCTGCAGCTCGCCCTGGTTCCCTGCTGCCCATCAGAATTAGGCAGCCCCTTTGAGCAGGTTTACGATAATCATCAAATAACTCCTTCATTGACAGCGTGTCAGCCTGAGAAGACTGACTGAGCCCTCGTTTGCTGATTGCTAATTAGCTTAACATTCCTAATCCCTCATTAGTGACTATGAAGTAAGCTCTGAAATATGAGGTCAGCCCTAATCAGTGTTTAAAATATAAAGCCCACTGGCACATGATGGAGGCTGGAGAGGGGGTGGCTGCAGGCCAGCCCTGGGTGCTACCACGGTCACAGGGAACGAGGCTGCAGAGAGCAGAGCCAGATAGGAAGAGTTAAACCCTGTGGAGCCATGGACATCTGCACATCCCCCCAGAGCTCAGCCCCTGCACTCAGTGCCCGACCTGGATCTACACTGCACACAGGCAGCAACGTGGGGTGCAACCCATGAGGGGCCCCAGGTTCCTCTCAAGTGCCCAGTGAATCCAACAGCAATTCCAGCTGTGGCTTCCATTCAGGGCAGGCTGTCTACAGAATCACAGAACATTCTGAGTTGGAAGGGACCCACAAGGATCACGAGTCCAGCTGTTCAGCGAATGGCCCATACAGGGATCAAACCCCTGACCTCGGTGTTACCAACACTGTGGTCTGACCAACGCTGGGGGGCCAAGCACCCGTGCAGGATGCTCTGGCTTTCCCCCCAGTTCCCATCTTCGAGATCCCAGGTTAACTGCCGGCAGCCAGGCTGTTGGCAGTGGGACTTTGCCCAGAGACTCACCCACACCCTCTGATCCTGGGGGAAGGAGTCAAATCTTAGCGTTGGCAAGCAGGTGCCGAAGTGTGCTGGGCTGCCACTTCCATGCCATCATTTGGGAGGAAAAAATGGCCCTTAGTTGTTGTGACTTAATCTTCTGGAAGAATAAACTGTTGTGGACTAAGAGTTACTTCTCCCTGACTGGGAAAACTTCTACGGGAGGGCTATGGGCGTTAAACTTAACCCTAATTAAACTCCAGCTAGTGAGCATTTAAAAAGGAGAAAAATATCTCTGTTTCCATGAATATGTAATTTGAAAAGGCCTTGCACCACGACTCTGCTCACCCAAGGCGATGCTCCCACCTCAGGCCCTGCTGGAGATGATGCTCTGGACTTGGGCTGCGGGGCAGGCCCAGCTCCTGCTCCACGCCAGGTCCCCGCACGGAGCCAGGAGCAGGGAGCCTTTGCCATGCCAGACAGGCAGGTTATTCCAGCGCTGCAGGAGAGGCACCGGTGTCCTCTCGCTGCGCTCCCGTCCCTCCGGCCCCGCGGTGCCGCTCGGCGCGGGCAGGAACATCTCTCTTTCGTGAGCCCGCGTCAGCGATGACGCCCAGCGACACCGCGAGCGGCTGCCGGCAGAGGCACTGCAAATCCCCTGCGGACGGAGCCGAGCTTCGCCCCCGATCCCTGCTCCGTAGCTTCTCTGGAGCACGGAGACACGGGATATTTTGAGCATCCTTGGCAGCAGCGAATGAGGATTAGCCCAATCCCCCCAGACATGAACGTCTCCCCAGCTCTATTTCCAAGGACAGGAATAGCCTTTGAAGGCTTTTCCATGTGGAGAGCACACACCTGCAAATGTTAAAAGCAAGGATCTGTTTCTGGAAAGGTTTTGGGTGGTGCACCATCAAGGCTGCCTAAATAACTGGGTAAAAAAGGGGCCACGTAGCACCTGCTGGCTCTTGCCCCTTGGCTACTCCGAGCCAATGCCAAGCCCCTGCCCTTTGGATTTTATTGTGCATCCAATTCCTGAACCTGTCAGCCATGGTGTGCACTTGTGGCCAGTCACATCCTCATCTTGCTCAGCCAAGTTTCATGTCTGACAGGTTTTCACCCCTTTTACCCCTTACATGTTTTTACCATCAGGACCCTGCATTAGCAGCGGCACAAGACACCATACACCTACAGACTCGGTGCAGGATAGTAAATTCTGAGCTTGAGTTTCAGAGCGGAAAGCTTTGGCTTAGCTACACACCTGGCCTGTAGAGCAGAAAATCCCAAACAGCCTGGCAGAGTTACTCCAGTACCCAGACACTCCACAGGCCATTTTCTGCCCCATCAAGCAGCTGGTTGAGCAGGCAGGTTGGGAGCACAGCCACCCCCAGCACTGTGGGAAAGTGAGAGGAGACCAACCAAGAGACAAACACGAGCTCGGATTTATGTAAAAAAAAAAAAAATTATTTATTTTGGAGGAGGATTTGAACATCGACATGCAGGTACAACATGAATAAAAATTATTGCACCGCTATTATGTGGCAATTGTTCAAGTTTCTAAAAACACAGAAATTCCACACTTTCTCTTATCTAGCTAAGTGCTGAGTGACACGGCTTGGCAGAGCCCAGCGCAGGAGGTGCTCTCACAGCCACCTGGATATGGTAATCGAACACAACGTAAACACACACTTCTGTCAAATCTTCTACTAGAAGTACAGAATTATCCTTCACATCCAGTAAGAGAAAACCAGAGAAAGACTTTATCCTCCCCTCTTCGGAAGAAAAGAAATAAAAATTAAAAAAAAAATACTCCAAATCACACCTTAATGCAAGTGTGGCAAACAAACCCACTGGTCACTCCTACCCCTTCCCCACAAGCGCTCTTTAGTACAGCAGCAGCCAAAGGCCTCCAACATTCGGACCCAGGAGTGGCCGGTACAACGCTAAAGTCTAATATTTACAATAAATATCATCCATTTCTCTTAGTTTGCAACAGTAAGAGACAAAGGGAAAAATAACACTGAGGCACGGGGCAGGGATGCGCCAGCTGGAACGCAGGAGCAGAGAGGAGCTGCAGAGGCTGAACCAGCTTAGACGCCTCATCCCAACACGGATGAGGAGCAGGAGACATATCCAAGCTGACAGAAGGGAAGAGGGAAACAAAGCAGGAAAGCAGCATATTTGGGTGGTGACATGCACGGCTCATTCACCAAACACACACCTCACACTCCACCTTCTGCCTGCCTGACTCGGGATTACCCACGGAGACCAAGGGCTGGGCTGGCCAGGGCTTCCCTTGGGCACCGCGGGTCCAAGTCGGCACTGGGAACACGTTCTTGCCCCTCAGACACAGCTCTTCCAACGTCCTGTTCCTTCCCAACACATTTTGCAAGCTTTCATTTGAGAAGGTATTTAAGGAATTTGTAGCAGAGCAAGGAATAAGTCTTGGTGTATCTTCCTGGCTTATTACCAGAATTTAATAGAAGAAGTCTTTCTGCCCAAACTTTTTGCTAAAGTGTGCCATATAAATTTTGACAGAAGGTGGAACTGGGATGATGAGGCACCTGGCACACCGAGGGAAACTGCAGGACTGACCAAGAGCAGGGGATACAGGGCTTCACTAGAATCTTTCCTGGCAATGCTGTTTGGCTTTGGCTTCCAAAAAACCAGGGGTTTTTAATTGCACTGACCACTCTCTGTACCATAGCTACAAAAGAGGCAACGAAACACATACCTCACCTTTTCTTTGGCCAACACAGGCAAAAGCAGCAAAAGCTGTGACATAGCAAGGGTTTTCACTCCTCCTTTTATGCGTAGGAAAGGATAATTCTGCAATTCAGCACGGGAAGCAGCGGCTGCAAAGGCAGGGAGTCAGCAGCTTACAGCTAGTACTGTCACAGGGTCCCACCCCTGCCAGCGGGGGATGAACCAGGTTACCCAGACTGGCTCACCCTGTGCTCATCTCCTAGGAGCAGTGGTTGGTTTTCTCCTCAGGTTTTTTAAACACAGAAGGAAAAGGGGGACCTGCCACCCAGGGAACAGCCAGGTTGGACCACATCCTCACACAACTCCAGGCTCACTCCTTAATCTACACAGACACTTCCATCTCGTCAAGGTCAGGTGCTCTCAGGAGATCAGCCTGAGGCTTGTCTTTGTAATTACCACAGACTCAGGATGCCAAATCCATTTTTCACTATTCCTGTCCATGCCATAATATCCTGCGCTGTTTCTCAGCAATTTTTTAGTAGATAACCCATCAGGGAGAAAACCAGCCAGATAAGTACCAGATCCTGCCAAGTCTGTTCCTTACTTGCTATTGCTCCAAATCAGCACTGAACGACGCTCACCACCAAGAGCACTTGGAGAGGCTGGAGCCACCCAGGACCCTGACAAGGCAGTGGAAATATTGTGGTTTGTAATTGCAAACCAAGTGTATACGAGCAGCCTATGAATTCCGGGAAAAAGAGCGGAGAGACAGCACAGCAGGCTCTGCTCTCAACACCACCACAGCAAGGTTTATTAAGGTGTTACCCGGGAGCGCTGAGGCTTTGGTTAGTGTAGTAGCAACACCATACATGTTCACACAGACACACAGAGTAAACACTCTTTTAAACATGTTAAACAAAAAAAACAAACAAAAAAAAAAACACAAAAAAAACTCAAACCAAACCAAAACTTGGTCCAGAAATGAAATCCAAGCAGCCAAAATCAAGTATATAATGGAGGGAAGCAACTGCTACATAGAAAGAAGCAGGGTGAGATTCCAGAGATTTTTGAGAGTTGTGGGTTGCACTGAAATCAGATTGAAAGAGATGGAGAAAATATATTCCTATGTAATAAAAGTATCTGCATTCAGGGGAAGTGAATCAAAACTTCAAGTTCAGAGAAAGCCAAGACAATGAAGGAAGAAGCAGTGTAAGGAAATCAGACCAGCAGAGATGGGTTTTAGCCTGGAATACTGTTGCACAGTCATTCTGCTTCTACCAGAGTAAGCCAGTGAGCAGGGCACTATCCCTCGCGGGTGATCCGCAGGGAGATCCACTCAGACAAGACTAAGATACAAGCTGAGCACAATCTGGGACAAATGATGGGAGTGTTCATTGAGAGGAACCTTTAATTGGATGAAGAAATGGCTTACAGTGCTACAGGTATCACCACTCGACACATTTATTGGTGCATTATTATTGGTCTAATCCTCAGCAAGGAGCACTGTCACCCAGAGGTGGTCACACTTAAAGCAAAGCGATGTCTAAATCTAGGAGCAAAGAGTAAGTTTTTAATGGAAAGTGACCTCAGCAGTGGAAATGATCTAGCTATCAAAGCTGAAATCTGAAAATATCACATGTGTTTTGAAGTCTGCTTGCAGCTTGACCACAGAACTCGAGGAGTCTGAACTCTTCATAGGTTTGTTTTTAAAACGGGCAGATTCAGAAAACTCAGCAAGTTTCCCAAGCCCCAATTCAGAAATGTTAAGGGACACCTTAAAATCCCTACCTATTTAGACTCACCAAGAGAAGGAAAAGTCTCCAAAAGTCGTTTTTCATTGAGATAACTTTGCCAGACACACTGGAGAATATGCAACTACAAATTTTTCTACTTTAAAACCAGCCTACAGGCACCCCTTTCCCGGGGTCACTTACTCTGAGGCAGGGCAAATTATGAATTGAAGCCAGAGAAAGGAAGATAAAACATCACTAAAATTTTAAAAACAGAGGGAAAAGTTGCCGTGTATCCCATACAGGATAAGTAAAAACAAAAAAGCCAGCTTACAGATTGGAGATTTCTCTTTCTGATAATTCCATTGAAAAATACTCTTACTTGTTTTAAAGAGAAGACAGGGATCTCTCTCTATCCAGCCTCTCCAGCCAAGGCTTTTGTCTCCACATCTTCTAAGGACACAGGACTGTGAAGACACATGGTGGCAAAGAAGGTTGTACTTGCACCAAAGAGAGTCTGTAGTTTCAGAATAACTTGCAACAAGAGAGTAGGTTCTTATTCTTTCAAAGGGACATCAGATTGTAAAATCAAAGTAAAAACTTAACATTTTTGAATTTCAATGGAATTTCAAAGAGAATGCTGAAAAGCAGAAATTTAAAAACAAGCTGCCTTTTTTGCACACAGAATTTTTGGGATCTCAAATAAATGCAGAGTTAGAGGGAAGAGCACATCAGGCCCTAAACTCAGGCAAAATAAAAGGTATGGAAGGGAAAAAAACCCAAAACAAACAGTTTCTTAAGCCCTGCTTTAAAGATACCCTGTTCTAAAGAGACCTCAAACAGCAAGCATTACTGTGTACAAAAATAGAATAGCAAGGATGAAAAAACACAAAAAACAGTATGAAAAAAACCCTCCCAAAAATAGATGTACACAAGTTCTATTTTATATTAGTGTATATTACAAAATTCAAACATGCAGTCTCTATTTTGAATGTAGAATGCTCCAGTCCATGAGTACCAGCGATGCTGCTATGTTTTCTTTACAGCATCATCATGTGACAGGGGGAAGTCTTGTATTTTTAACTGATTTCCAACCTCTTTGCTTCTTGCTTGTGCCAGAGTCCCTTCTTTACAGGGCCTCGTGCTGCCATCTGGCAGAGGAGAGGCTCTCAGAGCTGCCTGTCCAAGAGCATGAGACAGCTCTTTTGATGGAGTGATTTTGCAGCTACCTGCCAACGCCTCAGATGCTTTAGCACTGCAAAAGGGTGCCTCCTTTTTGACCACCACAGGACACGTTGCCTCCCAGGGCTTTGCTGGGTGTAAGGACTCTGCACAGGACACGCTCCTCGTGGTCAGACCATCTGTGCTAGAGAGTTTGGCTTTCTCTTGACATTCTCCTACTTGTGAAATTTCCTGCCTTTTTTGTTTCAAATCTCTCTCGTCTTTACAAGAGGCACCCAAATCCTTTCTCTTTTCCACCTCTCCAGACCCAGACATACTGAGCTTCAAAGGGCCCAACACGCTCTGGGCCAGGGGCACTAACTGGGACACGGAGAGTGCACGCTCGATGGCACCGGGGATGAGGAGTGGGGAGGACACGGCTCCTGCTGGGCTTGTCTTGCTGGAGGTTGAAGAACCCTCTGCCTGGGATGAGCTGGGCTGCTGCTTTTCGGGGCTAGGACTTCTTTGGGACGTTTCACTGGCACTCCCAGGAGACAGAAAGGAGGAGCTGTGCTGTTCCACAGGCTGAGGCGTCTCCTTGTGACCCTTCTCACCACGGTCTGGGGGGCTCACCACGACAGAAGTGCTCGTGTTTGCTGTGCACCACGAGGAAAGTGCCAGCAGAGGTTTGGAATCCTGTTTTTTCTGACTGCTTTCTGTTAGCACAGGCTCTTTCAAGTCAAGTTTACCACAGGAGGCCCCGGAAGAATCACCTTCTTCAAGTTCCAGGAGTTTGATAGATGGGCACTGCGTATGTTCTGTGCGATCTACTGGTTTTTGAGTACCTGGAGTTCTCCCTAGATCTTTGATTGCTTCAGAAGACCTGTCTTTTGGACCGAAACACTCAAAAGTTTTGCTTTCTGGCAATTTATGCTCCTTTGCAGTTGTTTCTGATTTTAGGAATGGCTTTTCTGAATTAGCTAGTTTTTCTGGAGAAGTCCTTGAGGAAAGCTCTGGTGGGGAAGGGTGCACACTGATTTGCAGCGGCTGTGAAACAGGCTTGACTTGTTGAGTATTTCCCTTCTGCAAATCTTCTGTACCTTTTGGATCTTCAGGTAGAAAGGCGTCATCTTCAATACTATCCTTGCTTTCCAGTTTAGATGAAAACTTATTATCCTCATTGAAAGAATCTGAGCCTTGGTCTCCACTGCCACAGGGCTTGTCCAGCCTTCTCCCATCCTGACTATCTTCCGAACCATCATCTGTTTCATCTTCCGAAGAATCTACTTCCCTGATGGCCTCCTGCTTTTGCAGAGACTCCCTCCTCTCCACCCTGTCCTGTCGAATGGCACCCAGCTTCCGTGAGCCCGGCTTCTGCAGCATTCCTTTTTCCGCCAGCCCAAGTTTGCCGCCTGTCGTCTCGTTGGCAGATTCCTGCAAGCTCTGGAGGCTGGGATCCCGCTGTAACATCTCCTTCTTGAACTCAGAGTGAGAGATGTCCAAGCTATGCTTCCGTGAGGAACCCAGCTTCTTCTCAGAGGAGGACAGAGAGGCAGCCAGTTTCTCGGCCGACTGCACTCTCTTCAGCAAAGGAGACCGAGGGGGCTCGGCGCTTTTGGGGCGAGAAATTTGTCTCACCAGTGGTGGAGAGGAGTGTAGTTTCACTGGGAAAGACTGGATTATACTGGAGCTGCCAATTGAGTGTCCTGGCAAAGGAGATGGGGAGCGCTGCGGTGACGTGGACTGTGGGGTTGGTGATGGAGTGTGAGCCAGGGGGGACAGAGGGATGTTTCCTGCAGATTTACGCCTTGGAGATCTGTACTGCCTCTGGAGCTTTGGTGCTAGGCCATGTAGAGAGCTGGGTCGGATGTGTCCAGAGCTGGCTGGAGAATTCGGAACACTGGAACTGGGAGAGCTGCTCTGGGAAGAATTGCCACCAACTTAAAAGAAAAAAAAAAAAAAGAACAAAGAAAAAAATACCAAGAAGTTTAATATATACTTGGCCATTAAAACAAGTTATTGAAAATAAGTCAAGACAATACCATGTTACTCCAAAGCACAGCAGTAATACTGAAGGTAACACTGCCAGGCTACTGATGGAAATTCACATCATTAGCACCCAACACCAGAGCACAGTAAGAAACACAGCTATGAGAACACTTTTCTGGAAAAAAAACCCTTTGATCAGACAAACCACGTGTTTCACTGCTATTCTCCAGATGCAAATCTCTTTATCCCAGCAGCTGATTCAATTTTCAAATATGACTTTGCCACACTGTTTTGATTTCTTTTCTCTGAACACAGAAAATGTGTCAAACTGCTATGAAAAGATTGCAACTTACAACACGCATTTTCATCAAAGTGGAAAGATGCTGTAGTACAGCAAATGCATTCTTAAAAGGATGTATGGATTTTCATTTTTAAATGAATCAATGAACAAGAACACATCCATCCTTAAGGTAATCAACATCACTGCTTTCATCTGCTTCACAAAGAGATCTACTACCTGCTGCTGTGTCTTTTATTTCCAAAATTTATCAATCAGCAAAAGTCTCCTCCAAGATCTTCTTTTCCTGTTTGCTTGGATTTTTTTGCTTAGTTTTGTTTTGTTCCATGTCTCTTTTTTTACCTGAGTGTACAGACTCTGGAGTGGATCTGTAGCTCTGGGTTGGTGACCGAGGAGACAGGTTGTGAGTTGGAGAGCCAGGCACACTTTCTCCAGATGACAGGGACCGGTTCAGGGATGATAAACTCCGGCTGGTGTGAAGCAGAGATGCTTGTTTAGTGATCTTCCTCAACAGAGAACTCTTCTTCTTACTGGGGAAGAGAATTCAAAAGTTGTTTACAAGCCCAAATGATTTGTTTAGCTTTACTAGCATATTCAGTCAATTTTGTGTCAAAGAGAAAAAATAAAAATGAAAAAAAAAAAAAAAAAGAAGAACTAAAGGACATATTTGCTGATATATGCTATCTGCAAATGGATTTGACAAGATCCCTCTTCTGATCTCTCTTACATTATCTTGGTTACCCTTTAACAGACAAACATCAAAACGAACCTTTCCTGACCATCCTTTGTTTTGCTCTTCTTGTTCCTACGAGCCATCTTGGATTTGTAGCTGGCTTTTCGAGCTGGACCAACTTTGATGGACGTGTTCTCAAACGGTGTGGTGGAGATGGACACTTTATTTCCACTCTGTCAGACACAAGACAAAGAGACATTGCTTAAAACATTGTTATTTGAAGCAGATCTGCAGGCAAAGCAGGTAGGCTGCTAGTTTATTGCTGCCTGCCATTTTGTAATCCTTTGTCAAACTCCATTTTTCCCCTCAGCATTTCCACCTATCATTTATTAAGGAATTGCCAAGAGAAAGCCCTCGTTAGTCAGGCTTTCACAAATGATTAGCTCAGACCCCAGCTGGTAGGTAAAGCTTCCCAGAGCAGGCAGAACACAGCATCTGACCTCTCCCATTGAGATCCCAAATGACTCAATTTAATACTTGTAATACTTGGAAACTTGAACAAAGTGATATTCTGTCACCAATCCTATTCCCAGTGCTCTGACTGATGGCAGATGTGAGCATATCAGGCAGCTATCATGATGAATCTGCAACGCAGAGCATGGCTTGTCTCACATTAAAAAAATAATAATCCTGACTGCTCCTCTATTTGCAATCCCAAAGACTTCTGTCTCTCGGAACAGTCCAGAACTTCGGGGTTTTTTTCTGTAAACAGATTGTGCTCAGAGAGGTATCAAACACAACTCATTTAACTGGATAATTTTAACACCAACCAGTACAAAACTGCACTTAAATACCACCAGGTGCTGTGTGCACACTTGTATTTCAGACAGTGCCAATTACATACATTTTAAACAAGCTGCTCATGTTTTCCAGAATGTAACAGTGCTGAGCCCCTACCTTCAGGATCAGCTCCACCACTTCGGTGTGCACCAGCCCGTGGACCGGCTCCCCGTTGACGTGGGTGATCAGATCCCCTTCCCGCAGCCCTGCTTCGTTTGCCGGACCCCCCTCTTCCACGTGCTGCCAACGACAAGGGGTGACTGGTTTGAGAAGGGGAACGTGCAAGACCACTGGCCCAGATGAGACTCAAAGCCCGTCCATGTCACCTCCTGTCACAGCCAGCACCAGCTGCTTCAGAGAAGGGTGAAAGAAATCACCCCTGGCACAGCCAAGCACAAAATCCTGCGCTCTTCCACTCCTCCCCAGCATCCCACCAGTCTTATCCCGATCCAAGGCAGCCAGGATGGTTAAGCTGATCAAGAGACCAGTTCTTCCCAAAGCAAAAGGCTTAACACACTTTCAAAAATTTCCAGCACTCAGGAATGTTACCTAGATGCTCTTGATTTCCAGACAAACATTCAGTCTTTTTCAATTTCTTTGCCATCCCAAATCCAGCATCCTTCCACATACATGCTGGAACCCAAGGTGGCCAACAGACTTTAAAGGAAGACTCTGCCATGTGTTTAAGGTGCCTATATTGCATCTCATCCCAGAGTTTCCCTTTCCACTTTCCATCCTGTATTAACCTATCCAACACCAGACACTTCCCCTGTGAACACACTGCCTTTCCCCTGTCCCTGGTCAGGAATGTTAAGCCTCCTTCACCATGAAGAGACAGATGTGCAGGGAAATGCACATCTCTCCCTCTAGCCAGGAAAGACTCCAAATCAGTATCTTGGTAAACTCAGCATTTTTCAGGAAAAGCAAGAGAGGGGCAAGGCAAAAAATCAGTTTCAGATTATTCCTCTAAGAATGGTCCTTAAATAAGGACCAAAGTGTGTGAAGTCCACATTATCTAACGAACACAGAAGTGCAAGGAGAACCACCTTTATCCTGACTGAATTCTCCCTATCTACACAATCCTAACAACACTGCTTCAGGGAATGGATCATTCCTAGGAGTCATCTACACTAACACAAAAGGAACACAGAGATCAAGCACCAGCACTAGTGGGAAGGAAGCGATACAGACCTGGAAACCCGACCTTTTCAGCACAGCTCACAACTAAGCCAAGAGCTAAATCCCATGGCAATCAGCATAGCAACAGTGATGCTTTAAGGCTTGTAATCAATTCCAAGCGACTGCTTGGAAAACCCCAGCAGACTGAACTGATCAGAAGTAGGTTATAATCACTAACACAAGTCTGAATAAATTAGCTATAATGGGCCCTCATGCAACAACCCCAATAAAGAGAAAGAGGGTATGTACACAGAAACATGCTTTAAAGGATGTGCTGCGGGTGAAAGAAGGTGGATTCATGTAACCAGGGAAAAAAGAAGGAAAGAAAGGTTGCAGTGGTTCTGTGATGGGATTGAAAACTACCATAAAACTCAAAGTGCTATTATTTATTTACTCACAATGGGTTCCCCCCCACCCCAAAAAGATAACTTTGGGTGTGAATAAGGAGAGAGAAAACAAGGTGACAAAGCACAATTTCTAAAGCTAAACCCCACGCCCCTGGCTCGATGCATTTGTGGCCCCGAGGGTCCTCTTTCCAGAAAAGCAGAGACGTACCCAGACCATGTGATGCACAGTGTAGATATCACTGTCACCCATATAGACGCGAATGGCGCGCAGAGTGAAACCGTATTTCTTTCCAGCCCGATGGATGATGATTGGTGGTTTCAGGTTTGCGATAGCAGGAGAAAAGTCGCGGCTGGGTGAGGAGTCCCTCGAAGATGGGTTGGAGGAGAGAGAATGAGGTGACATTGGACTGGCCAATGGAGAACACGTGTGGTGATCTACAGTGATGACACAAAGGTGGGCAAAAATTAGGAAAACAGGCCTCCAAAAGAGAGAAAATTCTTGTTAGAGAACAGCTATGAAACTGTATCTTCCAATGGTCTTAAAGCTGGTGGCCTTCACCAGAGCTGGGTTTGTCTGCAGCTTCAACTAATTCATGCTTCATAATACAAATAGCAGTTTCCAAAAAGGCACATTTGGAGGTGTGCATTTAACACAGCAACACTGCTCATACAGGATTATGGTTGGGCCACAGTGTTTTCTACTTCTCTTTCCAGGATTTACAACCCATCATGAGCATTTGCTCTAGGCAGAATCCTGCAACACCCCGTTTCCAGGTTATGATGTATTATCCTCCTCCAGAAGATCAGATGTCTCTAGATCTTGGCACAAGTTACACACTGGTGCTGAGATAAATCCAAATCAGTTAGTATTAACACAAAAAGAATGAGTAGGTGATCAGACAACCACTACGTCTAGGCAGTTTTGGTAGTGTTTTAAACTCACGGGGCAAAAATATTTAACCCTAAAATATTAGCTAATGCAGGGACCTTGCTAATGAAAAACAACATCACAAGTGTACTTTTGAGTAAGTTTCCCAAATGAACAGCCGTGGGCTGGGCTGTCAGATAAACTACCTGACTCCACTTGCTGGTGGAACAACATCCACCTTTTAAAATACAAAGCAAATACAGAACTCTCATTTTAAAGTGAAGCTGGTCAACATCAGTAAAATGAACCCAAACAGCAGGAATACTAAATGCAGCTGTAGAAGGTAATTAAGAATTAAGAAGGTAATCCATTAAGAAACACCTGCTGAATCGCCCAGCACATATTTACCTGGCAGCTCTGGAGAAACCTTTGCTGGGTAATTAAATACACATTTTAGAGATTTTCGTGAGGGAGTTTGTAGTTCAAAAAGCAACTGACACCCAAAGCACAAGAAATGTGGTGTGCATCACCACGAGGGTACCAAAAGCAGGTGCATCCCTGCCTCCAGCTCACTGCTGGGAGGAGCAGGTGGGCATTGCTCATGGCCCAGCTGTATTCCCTGCTCCCCTCTAGGCAGGAACAGGCACAGCCCTGGAAATACACCATGGTCTTATCCTCTGGAAAGGGACAAAATCCCTGTGGGGAGAAACGCCTCCCGCTCAACCAGTCTTCTACAGCTCAGCATGGTTGAGCTGCTCTCTAGGAGTTATCACCTGGCACTGGGAATTGTAAAGGTCTGTCTCTGCTTGTAGACAGAGCTGGGCCAACAAGGTGAGCAGTTCAGCATTGACTTAGTGAGTTACTTACACTGTTCAGTTCTTGAGCGCTCAATCTCAACCAAGTTATCTGAAATTTCTGAAACTTCCCAGTGAATAAATGCACTAGACACATTTCATTCCCGAACAGCACTGTAGTTAGCATGTGACCCCAAAAAACAGCACCTTGAGGGTTAAAATCATTCTGTATCTCTACACCTCCTTGCTGCACCATTGTCTAGAGACCAGCTAGGAGTCAATTTAAACAAAACCAGGGGAAGAACAGGGCCCAGCTGCCTTTTGCAGAAGCTGCAGTCAGACCACACGCACAACGCTCCTGTCTGTGGCACAGCAGTGCTCATCAACCTGCGAGCAGGAAATATTAAACCGATTGTAAAAGTTAGCGCTCTCCCCTCCTGCCAGCCAAGGCATTATTCCAGGAGAGTGAAGGGGGAGGATCTGTCTGCAGACCTTTTGTTTAGTGCTTGCAGATTCTGACAATGCCTCACTCAAGGCATTTCTTACCTGAGGGAATCAGGAGAGACAAGGCAGTAGCAGATGCTGATTTAATCACTTTATTGACAGGTCTCGAGGTACGTTTCTCCCCTGATTCCCCAGAGAGCAACCTGTGTCGTGCCCGCCGCACTGCCAAATCGCTGATGGCTTTTGGAGTGGTAAAGTCTGGGCCTTCATTGCTATTACTGCGAGCTCGTGGATCAGAGAAATCTGCAGTGCTCCCAGCTACAGTTTAAATTAAAACAGATTAGAACCACAGGGAATTCCTAACAGTCTATTCCCCTACAGGCAAAATACATTAAATCAAAGTCATGTTTACATGAAGTCCAAGAGTAAATTTTCCTAAGAAGAAACCCCAGGGCTTGAATTTTTATTTACAGAAATGGCGTTATTCTGAACACAGAAAATTAGCAGCTTCTATTCTGTGGAAAAGCTCGCTAATGAAATCACATTGCTCAGCGGCAGTTCCATGAATCCTAAAGCTGTGGTGCACTTCTGCACACCATTTCAATGGGATTGTTCACAGATGAAAACGGGTTTATAGAAAGTGCTGTATTTTTTACAACCAGCAAGAACTGCCAATCTTTAAGTTAAAACTGCCCGTAATAGAAGAGCCAGGTTCTACTGGAGTCGCACGTGAAAAATCCACTTTGAGAATACTAAGGTACTCAAGTCAGGAAAAGTAAAAATGTGGATTGCAAAGACAACCTTAATTTGCCCCCTTCTGTCCACCGTTGCAATTTAGTCTTGAATTACCTAACCTGCTATAATTATATATAAAATGCAAAGTAATCTTGAAGATCAGACCGGGCATGTAACAACAGCAGATGCTGGGGGTTGGGGGTCCTGTACTCAAGGCCGGTGCCTCAGTCCCCCATGTGATACCTTAAAGGGGCACTGTGAAAATACAGTAATTAGAATTTACAAGGTGCTTAGAAATGAAAGTGGTGAGCATCACAGCAAGTCCACAAGGGAAATTAATCATTCTGTCTTCAAAAGCAGATTTTAAGCAGCATGCAATAAATAAAGCCTAAGGGCCACATTTTGAACAATGAGGACAGAACAAAACATTGATCATCGTTATTTAAGTGGGCACCACTGCTCTGCATACTAAGTGAAGCAGGAAGTATCATGAAAATAAAAATTCAAAGCACCATTCCCATAGACCTCAGGACCAGATGCCTCTTCAACACTTAAGAGCCACAGAGCTTCAAATCAGGCTCCCAGACAATGAGGAACCCGGATTCGGAGGCTGCATGGGAAGAGGTGCCATATAAATTAGAGGAGCACTCTGAGACAGTGACAGGAATTAAACTCCTTTCAAGCCTCTGACTCGGGGACACCGAAGCACTGGTATCCCTGGATCCCATGCACTAGATCAAAGACTGCTCTAATGTATTGAGCTCAGGCGAGCAGGCTGCCCAGGGGGACTTCATTTTTGCCAATCTCACGTTGCAGATACTCAAATTAGCAATGGAAGTTTTCTTGCCATTTTTAATAGCATGTTTCTAGGCCCTTAGCATGAAATTGAGAACCCAAGGTTTCACTTATGGCACCTCTGCCAAGCAAGTATGAGGCAGCTTCCTTCCTTCACTCTTGCACCTCTTCTTTACATGATGGCAGCACCAGGCCTCTTCAGGGAGCATGGGCAATAAAGGGGAATGGGACAATTTTGAAGGAATTTCACAGACTGAATTGCAGAAGAGGAATAATAAGATGTGGGAATCTTTGGTTTTACTCTGGAGGCAAATTTCTTCTAAGGCATTTCCACCTTCTGCTATCAGTCCCCCATCACATCTGCCCAGTGCCCTCCACCTCATCCATTCCTGCTGCCATTCTAACTACGTCCTCAGTACCCCTTTCCTCTCCATTCTCAATGCATCACAACTTGCTCCCAGTTTCTCCCAGCAACTTGTTCCTTATTTTCTTACCCAGTTAGTCTTTGTTATTCAACCCTACAATCTAGTTCTTCCCCTAATTACGCCTTCTTTCTCAAATTTTCTTTTGCCAACCTTAATTCCAACTTCCCCTCTTTCTTCCATTGTTCCAAACTTCCTTTTTTTCCCCCTTCCTTTCTACTTCCCAGCAGTTCCCAGCTCTGGCCTCCTCCGTTCTCAGGAACAGGCAGCTTCACCTCCTGCCTTCCCAATGCCCTGAAAGAGGCAGGAGCTGGGAACACTCCAGCACTCAGAGCTCAGTCCTGCACTGCAGCAGCCCAGGGCACCACCACAGGACGGTTCAGCTCAGCCCACAGCTGGAGAAAAGCCTCAGGACAGTCAAAGTTGCTGAGAAATCAAACACTGACTTCTAAGAGCCACTCTACTAAATTTAGGCTGCACTTTTCTAAGACTGCAACTGGATGAATTTCAGAATATTTGGCTGTTAAAATAAGTAGCATGTCCCTGACACAAGCCCCACTTCCCCAGCATATTTCAAGTCTCTCCAAACTCCTGGGATGAGCAAAACCATAAGAAGCAGGGATCTGTTGGTATGGCTGACACCCACGTTCTCCAGCTCCAACTCAGCAGTGATCTGTTCCAACTAATGCTTCAATTAATGCTGTCTCAGGTAGGCACCCAGTGGTTGTAAGCAGGCATAGATCATACGAATCTCAAGCATGAGAAGACCTAAATCAATTTGAAGTGACAGGACTGAAATCTAAGATGCAATTTTGAGGAGATGAAACCACTGACGTTATTTCAAAGGCAAGCACATCCACAAAACTACACTGAAAGATCTACTTAGCGCAAGGCAGCCACATCCCCCGACACCCAGACCCAGTTTTACAGAGTCAATCTCTGCAAGGTAACACGGCCTCCTTGGGGACCAGGACACCCCCACACCAAGCACGTACCCGTGAGCGCCGAGGCGCTGCCGGCGGCCGTGGAGGGGGTGGTGGCTCCAGCATCCCCTTCCAGCTGCAGCTCGTGCTCCACAGGCTGTTCTGGAATGGGCACGGGCAGCCCCTCCCGCGCCTGCACCGTGGACAGGAGCATCCCCTCGGACTGAGGCCTCTTGAGGGCGGCCCCCTCGTCCTCGGCGGAGATGGCGAAGCGGGGCATGTCCAGGAGCCCCGAGCAGCGGCGCCGCACCGTCAGCGGCGGGCTGGAGTCGCTCTCCGTGTGCGAGGACTCGGACATGGACAGGCGCTTGCGCAGGCTGAGGGGAGAACCGAGACAGGGCCCCCCAGGTGAGCCAGGGGATGATGAACTTCCAAGGGTGAAAACAGGGCACAGACACAACTCACGCGCCTGAAGCCAATTTAAGGTGGAGTTTGGTGATGAAGCTACAACACTGGGAGTTAACAAAGGCTTGGGGCATCACCTGAGTTTAGATTTGCAATTGCTAAGCTTCTAGGAAAGGAAGGGATAAACCCAAAGAAAAATACAGTACAATGAACATGATATTAAATATTATTTAAAAAAAACCCCACAACTGCAAAATGGAAATCATCCTCCATGTTCCTTTTGGAATTAGATGAATTTTTCTTTCAAAGTTGCTCTAAGTTAGAAGCCAGGAAGGCCTAATGCAAAATGAAGTGCACCTCAGCTATGAGTGTAATCTGTAAAACATTTTTGTTTTTAAGGGAGTCATACAGACTATGTCAGAGCCACATTTTATGCTTTTTTTAATGCCAAACATTAGTGTAAAAGTTTTACAGGGATTGCACAAAATGAGAGACATCCCTTTTATAAGGTAAGTTTTCGGTAATGCCAGGAACATGGCAGGTATCCAAATTCTGGGTATTCATATATTTTACTGACATTTTTTATTAGAGCACAAGATTTTTTGGGCATATTCTGAACTTTTGAAGTTTTGAACTTTCCTAACGATTTCTCTACTTTGTAACAAAAGGTCAAAGTCTGGCGACACCAGACTTTGCATTAATTTAAGAAAAAAACTGATCTGGGTAGATCTCTGATGTAACATAAGAAATCTGCCCTTAAGGTTAGAATACCTTTAAATTCATTAAAAGTATTTGCTACAGATTTAGAAGATGTTAGTACTTAACTAGATACATTTAAGGACCATACCACTTCTACACATTCACTTTTAGCTATTCAGTCCAGGCTTCTCCTGTGCAAATCCAACATATGAAGCTCTCCTGACCTAACACTGGTCATAGAAAGTTTTGGCTGGTCTTTCTTAGCTGCTGAGGGAATACAGAAGGCTCAGTTGCACAGAACTCACATTTCAGGAGAGCCAATGATCCAGCTGCGGTCCCGGCTCTTCAAGCCCCCCAGGCTGTCCAGCCGATCATCTTTTTCCTCACTCAGGCTCCTCTTGGTTGGTGGTGGAGTCTTCCTCTCCTCGTGGATGGAAAGTCGTTCCATGCTGCTGTACACCTGCGTGCAGCAAAAGATCCTTCTGTGCAGGGAAAACCCACGCACGGGGCCTTTTCTGAGCAAGGGGCAAAACCTCCTCTCGAAATTTCCCCCTGAAAGCTTGAACTTGGTAATGCTCTTTGACCAAATAATGCAGTGAAGGCGTGACATGCTCAGGGTGTGCCAGCGAGGAAAGGAAAAAGACCCACTTTGGAAATACTAAAATGCTTTTCTACAACAGCACCCAACACCTCTCCTTTGAAAACACAACAGAAATAGTGACAAACTTTGTGAAATGACTTGGTTTTTGGTTTTAACGATTCTCAAATCTAAGAGGAGCTATTGCTGAAGACAGCTCCACAGCTCTTGAGGGCTGGCATCTGGATCTTGAAATCTTGCTACACAAATTCACTTCAGTGATAGGCATCATGCTCATGACCCCATTTCATTATCATCAGTCTATCAGCATTGCCCCAAGCTCATTTCAGAACAAAAAAGTCCTGCCCTCCTCAAGGAATCTACTATAATGCTGACAGCTTAATGAAAGTGCCTTTCTTGGTTTTACAGCCGTCTTTAAATAATTAAATGATTAAGCAAAAAAATCCATCCTTTAAAAACTACACTTGACTGTGGACTTAATTTACATAAGAAGAGATTAATGAAAATAATGTTATTAAAAATTCAGAGCATCAACAAGATAACTATTAATAAATCATATGGCTGAATTGTCAGACAAGAATTTCAAAATATAATGAGCCTTTTATGCCTCCCACATTACAAATGCTGTATAATTTTCCAGGTCTTAAAATAAATTCATTAAAAGTGAACTTTCTCTCTTTGTGGCAAAAACACTGAACCCTAAAGAAAAGCTTCAGTCTAACAAATGAGTAATACTCATGGTGAGAAAAGAAACCCTTACGTACTCATGAGAACTTTTTCAAAACACCAACTAATCCTCAGGTCCAATTTTAAACATACTTTTAGTGATGCAAATCAGGAGCAACTCCATAAAATTAAGAGTAACTGTTATTTAAACCACTGTAGCCCGGGTGAGGACAAAGAACAAACTGGTCCTTAAAAACTGACTTCAGCAGTGGAAAACTAGAGGAACTGTTGTGAAAAAGCAAAATATCTTTCAGAGCTCCTAAATAAAATTCCTACTCCCATCTCACTAAGAGTGAAATACAATTCATGAAGTGGCTGCCTCAAAACAGCATTTCTTCTCCCTTCTTCCCCTCCCAAACATATTATATTTTATCAGGAAGACCAATGTACTCCTTTCCTTCTAGTTATGTATTTGACAACACCAGAGGTTTTATGTTTTGTAGAACCCAGGTCATTCTTGCTGCTTTCCTCTGGACTCCTTTTTACTGGTCCATGTTCATTTTCAAGAACACTGCCCAGTACTGACCAGAATACCCCAGCAATGGCCTTCCTACTGGTAAGCCCAGTATGGAAAATTATTGCTTCAATAATTTGGCACATCTAACTCACAAGGGACTATGTGCCCAGACCCTTCTCTTTGAAATTGTCACCTTCCCTTTTGCTCCTTAGGCTGTATTTGAGACAGTGAGTGATGTAAACTTCACTGATGTTCTTACCCCTTTGATTTTAGACCCTTATTCCAAATGTCAGAATCCATTTTCTTCCCAATACCATCTTGTCACTTATGGAAGGTCCTTTCAGAATGACACTGCTCAAAGCAAATAAGTTTTGGATACTCCCTATGCCAGCATCCAAGTCATTGGTAAAAACATCAAACTGTATCAGATGCAGAAGAGACCTACACAATGCCCTGCATACTGCTGAAATATTAAGAAATATAAAATGTCATTCTCCAATTATTCTGGTACTCATCTTCTAACAGGCCCCAAACTACCACAGAATAAACAACTCATAGAGTGTTTTCTTTCCTCAGTGAATACTACACACCATGAGATCCCACAGAGCATCAACATGATTAAAATCTGCCCCATACAAAGCAAAGAAACCGTGTTCCTGTCTAGATTTTCTTTCAACAAGTTAGCACGTCCATACCTTGCTGAACCTGGGCGAGCACGAGGAAAACTGCCGAATTTCCACGTGATCATCATCATTAGTGTCCTCCTCTTCTTCTGAATCCAGGTGTTGGTACCGTTCTGAACGGGCTGGGAACAAGACACGGCACTTGCATCAGTGTGGGGAGTGCTGGTAACTCACACCTCAAGCATTGCTACTGGCCTGCTTAAAGAACTTTGAGCGTTTATACACCATGCAGGGTATTTCCCTTAATACTGAAACACACCCAGCCAGTTTTTGCTCATCCCGTGCAATTGCCAGTGAAGAACATCTCCTTGGCACTGAATTTATCTTATCCTGTCAGCTGTATTCCATTCTGGAAGCAGCTGATCCTCAAAAGGTGTCTAATCCTGCAGACCCTTCGTGGTAGGGATATTTCTTCCCTACAGCAAACAACCACACGGAAGGAAACACGGAAACAATTCACTATCCCACTTTCCAATAAACAGTTTTTTGATTGTACAAAGTTTGTCCTGTATACATACATACATACAAATCTACTTAAAAAAATAAAAATATTTACCCCCTAAAAAAATCTCCTCTTTTCCCTCCTGCAACTAGGAAAAGGATTAGATTTTGTGAAAGAAAATGGGCAAGCAGCCAATATGCAAAGCTATTTTTAATGCAAAAACTTCTTTCAAAGAGATTTCGTGCTTTGAGATTTGCAGCACTGGATTTCTAAGCCAGCCACACTGGATTTTGTGGGGTGGGCACTAATAAGTTTGGCCACAGAAAGCTGATAGCTACACTGAGCCAAATTCGCTGCACCACATCAGCCAGAAAGCTGCTTTTATAAATTCTAACATTTTCTGCATTAGGGTTTATAACAGCAACACCAACTCCTATCACTGTCTATGGGAGATATTTCCTGACGTGAGAATCCCAGCCTTTATAAAGGACTCACATCAAGGTCACCCTGATGCTGAGTGTGCCTGGGCACGTGGGGAGTTTCCCATCATTCTGAGTTGACAGACCCAGTGGCTTTGCTTCTACCCACCAGGATCTGCTCGTGGCTGCTGCACTGGGCCTCTGCCAGTCACTGACCCAACTCCGTGACCAAAGTTTCCACACTCAGTAAGTCCAGTTAGTGGTGAGAACACCCCACCACATCAGTTTCTCCATGTATGTTGTATCAGTACAACCTCAATACATGTAGAAACCCCACCTCTGCCCCCTCTGCACAGCTTGACTCCAACTGCTCTCTGCAGCAACCACACAGACATTTCTCAATCCATCTCTCTCTCCCATCCTACCTCTCCAAACAAGCCCCGGCCTAAAAGCCCCTTCCCCAAACTGGAAGACCACTATCTAAATGGAATCACTGCTTGTGCAGTGGGAGAGCCAAGGGGCTGGAGGCAGCTGCTCTCTCCCTCCTGTCACCCTCGGCAAAGCGCAGGAGCTGAGCAAAAATGTGCTTCACACAGATTCAACCAGTTCCATGGCCCCAAGATGGGAGAGATTCCATTGATGTAGAGCAGAAATTTCCGTATCTCAGGGAACTGAAACAGCCAGTATCCCATTCTGCAGCTGGAGAGGGGGAAAGACCTCACCCTGACCAAGCCCCTTCCACCTGCTCAGCTCCCCAAGTCAAATAAGAAAAGATAGGGAACAGAGGCTCTGGGAAGAGAGATTTCTCCATCCCTCCTGTGACACTCCTTCCTTCTCTCCCAAGAGCACTGACTCTGTCTGGTGCTTATCTTGAAATACCAGGAATCTTACATAGCACTGATACCATGGCAGTTCCCAGACATTTATACACACCAGACAGACACTTCACTTCATATCTCATTAGAGTTAATAATACTAAAATAAAGTGATATGCTTGCAGTGCAAATAATTTAAATTACTTTACATCTCTTAAGAATTTTCCCCACATACTTTGTCTTCAAGGTCTAGGGTTTGTTTTGGGTTTTTTTAAAAACATTTATTGGCTGAAAACAGTCACTAGGAAAAGATCATATTGCTCAAAAACTCAAGGAATTTGGATTTACCAAATGCTTTGGAAGAAGTTTAATAAACCCAGCATGACAATGGCAGCACCTCTCACTGCAGGGCCATGGCTGGCAGGACCACAGGCATCAGTGAAAGGCCAACTGACTCCGGCAGCAACATTTTTTCATTTAAAATTATTTGCCTTCAAAGAAACCTTACTTGGCATTCAACAGAAACTTTTTAAAGCAATTTCCATCAAGTGTTTTAGTCAATTTCTAAAATGACTTATCTCTAATAATTTCAAAAATGAAATATGCACAAGAAATACGATGCCGTTTAGGCCAAATCTTTAGTCTTACTGTCAAAATAGCTTGTGTCATCCTCAGACTCCAACTGTGGGATGAATTCAGCTTTCTGCCGGAGTAATCCATTCCAGTCCAAATCTTTAAAGAACCGATGCTGCTTCACTTCAAAGGCACTACCTGAAATAAGCACCTTTTATTGCAGAGTATTTCTTCCAGCATTTGCATAACATGAAAAACAAACCCTAAAAATATCGAGAGCCTAAGAGAATGTACTCGAGTACTTTTCAGTCACACATTTTCCAGGAATTTTGAGAAACAACTTATCCTTTTTCCAAAGTGGTCATGCAGGATAAAACCTGAACAAGATTTCCTCCTTCCCACCTCTTCCTGTTTAGCAACAACACATGACTAAACTGGCTGGAAGACAGCATCTGCTGTTGCATTCCACAGCGAGTTGCAAGATTAAGAACTAAGACCTTAATTTAAAATTTTCAAACTCTAAACACCATCTCGTTCATAACTGAATAAAGAGAGCAAACTCAGAGAAGCATTTAGAATTTGAGTGGCTCCACTATTGTGAATAAACTCATTCATGTGCTGAGAACAAGACAGAGCTCACCTATCTTCCTGAATTAGTATCTCTTGTTATTAAGCTCAAAAGCTTGGGTACCCAGAAGGAAAAAGTAAAGACTATCTGTCTACCAGTATATGAACTTTTTTCAAATGAAATTAATATTCATAGCAGATGCTACTGTCTTTTTAGAAAAGAAAAGAGCATAGAGGAAAAGAGATAAAAGGTTTGCTGAGTGCCAGTGGCACTACAACATGCCAAGTGAAACAGCAGTCTCAGCACTACAGGTATATAAGAAATCAAAAAAAATCAGTCCATCAACTCATTTTAAAAGGCTAGAAATTCTACATCTTTTCCATGACAGCAACATCTTTCAAGTACATGGATTTTAAGTAGAGAAGAACATGTGAAAACCATCTGATATCATTATTAATTCATGATCTATTCATCACCCTTGTGTGCACATGTGCTAAGTCTGCTGAATACATGTGCCTTTTGAAACTGTTATATATTTATCTCTAAGCTTGTTTATCCTTAAAGTGTAGTTTTGAATTGAAAATCCCAAATTAAATTAAACTAATCAAATCAATGAAAGATGAGCTGTGGTGTGAAGCCACAGTGTTGCACAAATTACTTTAAAACAACCGTGTAGCTAGAGATTATTTATGATTATTTACTATGAGGAAATGAGATGTGTTGGCTGGTAAAACTTTAAATCTGACATTATAATACAGAAAGACTGACATACATATCTGACTTTGCCAAAAAGATTATCAGACTTTGCTGTATGTTCGGAGAATTCTACACTACAGGCCTCTAGGAATGGGAAAGTTTTCATTTATTTTATTACACCCAGGAATTCACATCCATGGCAGAGATTAAGCCCCTACTCTAAGAGAACTTCAAAGAAATCTGATTATACACTGTTCAAATGGAGACACAACCCTCGAGCCTATAATGGAACAGCACAAATCAGAGAAGTTATGTTGCCAAGCTGACAGTGCCCCTTTCCTGTTTCCCAGACAAGACAGTAATATCTGCCTGGCTCGTGGACATTTGACACTAATTCCCAGAGCTCCACTACACTGAATCCAGCATAAAGTGCTCCCCAGCTCTAGATGAGCATTCTTCAACACGAGTGGGTGTGCATCACTGGCAAGGTAGCTTCATCCCCTGCTTCTGGACAGCGCTTTCCTGTGCACAAGGTTCTTACCTGTTCCCATTCTTTCCAGAGGATTTTGGCGGAGAAGCTTAGAAATGAGGTCCTGGGCATCTGGTGGCAGTGCATCATCTCCTTCTGGCCAGGCAATTTCATCTGGGGACAAAAAGAGACTTGACATTTTCTACCAGCTTCCCAACTAATTTGAATAACCATTCACACTCCTATACCTCAAAGTGCAGCGTTGAGAACTGCCCCAGAAGCGTAAATACCTTGAATTCAGCAGCTTAATATAATTCAAGGATTGACATTTTCCAAAATGCATAAAATTCAGCATCAGCTAAAGCTGCTGTCAATCCAAGCAGCGCTTGTGGAGACCAAAAAAAAAGCTTTAAGGACTCTATTAATAAAGTATGAAATGGGACTTCCATGACAATCCATAAACAAAGACAGTGACAATATTGCAGCTGTATCTCCTGCCTGCACATTCCACAGTCGTTATACTTGGAACAGAGAGAACAATTCACAGGTAACGATTTCATGCATCATATTTAGTGCTTTGCTGAAATTTGCTTTTTACAAAGGACATTTGCCAAACGTGTTAAAAATCTACTGCTTCAGAAAGCATTCCCAATAGGAAATGATTTCACTGGCATATTCACCGAGTGAACACAAAGCAATTGTCTACTCCAACTCCAAGCACGAGACAGGTTTAAAAAGCCACAAGATGTGAAGGTACTGAGTACAATAGCTTCAACATATTGTACTCAAAATTTCCTTTCATTTCATTTATACAAAATTACTAATTGACTGGCATTTGGACCTACAAAAACAATAACCAAAATCAGCCTGAACTAGACCAGTTGGCAGCTACTCCTTTCATATTCTCCGTCATTTAAGCTAAAAGGCAGAACAGAAAAATCCCCAAATATTTTTCCTCAATCCCAAGGATTTGTATGACTCCCACACCATGACAGAACTATTTAGGAAGATGTTAAGCAACACAACAAGTTTCTATAGCTGAAATCAGATGGATGCTACTTTGACACAGCAAGTTAGAAATACTAAAATTAAACCCCATTATTTTATACCTAGTCCTTCCTGACTAAACCGTGGATCCTCAACATCTTCAAAGCACATTTTGAAACCACTTCAGAGCCAGAGCAGAAACCTACCACTGATCACTTGTCCAAACAGCTCCTCGGGTGTGTCCCCAAAGAAAGGAACGCAGCCGACCAGGAACTCGTACAGGATCACTCCCATGGCCCACCAATCCACAGGCTTCCCATAGCCCTGGCGCAGGATCACTTCTGGTGCAATGTACTCTGGAGTCCCACAGACCTCAAGAGAAACATGCAAGAAAGCAATAAATTTACAAATTGCCAAATTCATGTCAAAGCTTATTTTGTCTTTCTTTTTTTCTTTCTTTCCCCCCTCAGAGCTTTACAAGGAAGTTATTAATGTTTTGCCACTAACCACTTCATGCTGTGAACTACTTCCATGGAGCAACAGTCTATATTTGAAGAACACATTACCTGCACAGAAATAATATTACAAGAAATGAAATGTTCCTAGTGTGGACATGCCAGCTAAGTAGTTCTTTGGTGCATGCACAGGAAAGCATATGGGAAAAATGCATATTCTGTGTGTTTAGGTCTGACAGCTTGATGGATGTCTGCTGGCACAGCTACAGCTATCAGGAACTGAGTTTTGACAAACCTCTCACATCTCCGTGCTAACAGAATTTAGTCTCACAGATGCAGAATTAGCAGCACAGCATGATTACACACTTCAGCCTTAATCTTGGGAGGTACGGCTGGCACGGACAATGGCTAAGGAAATTACCTTGGAAGATCTAAGTTGCCTGGGGCTTAGAAGCAGCAACAACAATAACAAAATAGTTGTAAAAAATGTAACGCTGTAAGAATATGATCTACTGACCTAGGAGAGTTCTGCTAGAAAAAGCATCCTCACTCAGAAGTAAAGGAAGACAACAACACAGGATGATTAGGAATTAACACTTGGCACAACTAAAAATTCAGCTGAAAAATTCAGCTGTGATCCTAGGTATTTTCAGAAGAGAGAAGCATTTTTTTAATCCCATTATACAAGGCACAGGTGAGCTTGCATCCAGAACAGTTCCTTCAACTATGCCCAGAAAATACCAGCTCAAACAGAAAGAGTTACATGGAAGAGCTATTCATTCATCAAAGGAAAATCTATCTCGTTAGCTACAAGAACTTAGCTGGTTAAGCCTAGCAAAATGAAGGCTAAGGAGAAAAATTACCCTTAGTAAATATCATGGGGATAAAAATCAATGTTTAAGCTGTTAGACAAAATTACAAGAAACATATAGAAACTTGCCATTAACTTTCTTAGCACCAGAAGGGGGAGATCGTGGAACAACCTTCCAGTAAAATCCATGTTACATCCCTAAACCAACTTCTGTTTATGCCTGCACTGCTGCCTGGGCCACCCTTTCAGCATCCTAAACTAAGAGCTGAAGTGCATGACTCCAAAACAAGAAGCTGAAATAACAATGTCAATTTATGTACAAACATGAGAACGGACTTGTATCTTTCCCTCCCATTTCACAGTGCACAGCACAGCATCAAGGAAGAGAAGGAGTGCTACAAACTCTGATTCTATCCCAAGACAGAATCCTGCATCTGATCCCACATCAACAGACAAAATTTTTCAGCTTACCTGCTTGTCCAGGAATTCCCTGGTATCCTTCTCAATGTGGCCCTCATAAAGATTAGTTGTAAGACTCATTAACCCAATTTTGGACAGTCCAAAGTCTGTTAGTTTAATATGACCCATTGAAGTTATCAGGAGACTAAAAGAAAGGGAAGTAAAATAATTCAACATTTATTTAACTGTTTCCCAAAAGCAATTTAAAACAAAAAGCACAGAAGATAGTGCTAAGGAACATCTCAGTGTTACATCCCCATTAGACACTTGGAAAAAACCTCCTATTGTAACCAAATATCACAAGCAGACAAGGCAACTAGGAGTGAGACTACCTTCTGCCATAACATCACCAGTGTAGCAACAGCTTTGAGATAATATCTGAAAACATTCTTCCCACCCTTCCTCAGTGCCTATCTGCTTCTACATCAGTAGCAAGAGACTCCATAAATCCTCCTACATGTCACATGCTGTTGAAGATCAATGCTGTCTCCAGCCCCCCATGTCCTGTCGCCTACAGAGAAAGCCCCTGAAGGACTGGCTCCGTCCCTCCAGTTCCTGAGGGGCCAAAGACTTACTTGTCAGGTTTTAGGTCACGGTGAACAATCCCATAATTGTGTAGGTACTCCAGTGCCAGAACAGTCTCAGCAAAATACATCCTCGCCATGTCAACGGGTAGGGCACCAATGTTCTTGAGAAGTGTAGCACAATCACCTCCTAGAAAGAAAACATTTGCACATATGGCATGTTGAAATGGCAAATATCAGTAAGAAAGAGCAGCTATGGGTCTGCAGTACAAGATCAGACTAAGATTTCTAAAGGCTTTCTCTCACAACCCCGTTAATAGGAATTCTAAAGATCTCTCTATACTCTGTCTCGAACTTAAAACAAATATTAAAATCCTAGGACAACTGAGATCCATATATGTTGGGCAGGCTTGGACAGGAATTGTACAGATGCCATTTGCGAACAGAAGGAAGCCTTGAAGAAAATAAGTCTGTGTACTCCTGATTCAAGCTTCGTAAGGAACACTGGCCACACATTTCACTCGACCTTCATTTCTACTTGCAAAGAGGAATTAATATTAAAATTTCCTATTGTCAATAAATCTGATTTCATTCCACTAATTTATCTGAAAGAGCGCTGATACAACAACTATAATCTTATTTCTCAAACATTCAGTCAAGCAAGCCAGACATAAGAAATTAATCCTATCCACCAGTGGATATTGCTTATAATAAGATATACTGATAAAGTAAAATCAAATTATATTTCAAAGAATAAGCGAACCAAACAACCAAAAAAACCAGCCCCAGCATAAAACAGCACTTCATTTTTAAAAAGGCTGCTAAGGAACAAAGACTATGTTTCTTAAATGTCTTTTTTCTAACTGCAATGTCAAGCAAATGTGCTATGGATCCAGCCACATCATCCCACAGGAGAGAGGGAGGGTTTCCTTTCCAATGAAGACTGGAAAGTTCATGCTGACTTCTGACCTCAGCAGTGAGGCTCAGCTCCACTGCAAACACGTTGTGTCAGTCACAGGGATTCACAGCCCACGTCCATCCCAACTAAGGCCCCTTTGGAGGTGTGGGTAGTGACAGCCATACCTTCCACATACTCCATAACCATGCACAGGTGCCGCTTGGTCTCAAAGGAGCAGAACATGCTGACCACGAAGGGGTTCTCGGCAAACGTCAGGATGTCTCTCTCCACAAAGGCCTGCTGGATCTGGTTTCTCAGGATCAGGTTCTGTTTGTTGATCTTCTTCATGGCAAAACGCTGGCGGGTGGTCTTGTGCCGCACCAAATACACCGCTCTGCAAAACCACACAGCGAGAGGAAAAGGTCCATCTTCAGTTCAGACTGGTTAGTTGTGGGTTTAGGTTTGGAGTTCTCTGTGGTTTTGTTGTTTTGTTGAGGTTTTTAAACAGTGATTGTAACTGTTTTGAATGGATCCTGACAGACTTATCCATAACTCCATAAAATCCCATTTCAGTGGCAAGCTTCCCTAGAAAAGAAGGAACCCCATGATGCTTCCTTCCCAAAGCTACTGAGCCTTCTTGACTAAAGCAGCATTTTTGCTGATGTGACAAACAAGGAGATATTTCAAACACAAATGTCACAAACTTCATAAGCACCACTGCAGAGCAGCATGTATTTTCCAACACTACAGTGACCACTTTGCTTAAAAAATTGTCCAAAATCTATGGAATCAGCACAAGTTCTTTCCAAGCTCCATAAAATTCATTTGATGCAGCACTGCCACCAGGGATTTCCTTCAGTAAAGTATCTCTTACACTTCTATCATTTGCAGATCATTAGATTCCTGCACATTAATAATACAGTTTGCAAATAAAATTTTCATCCAGTCTGCCTGCCTTGTTGAATCAGTACTTGTTTCCTTTCCTCTGGAGTACATTACATTTAACGTGGTATTGTGTCTCACCAGCCACTGACTATAAAATAAACCCAGGATAAAGACATGTGACTAACAGCAAAACCACCTCCTCTCTCTCCCCTTTTTACAAAGTAAATGGGGCTTGTGCAGAAATATGACTGAAGAGATTTAAAATATTTTTGTCTAATGATACAACTCTTCAACATCCTCCATTGTGTCTTCACTCTTTAAAAACCATGCTTGCCCTTTTTCCACATATAATTTTTAAAAAGTGAGTTGTTGCTAACTAAGCACCCACTTCCACAAAACACTCAAGCACATGCTCAGGTTTTGTTGTTATGACCTACTGAGTATCACTGCTTTTCAGTAAGAGCCTAATAACCTCACTGGTAAGGATTTATGAACTGCAAAGAGTCAGGAACTGCCTTTTAAAATTCTGGATAGGTTTGTATGTGTGGTTAAAATTGTAACCGACTGAATTCATACTTGATTCTTCAATGGATAATAAAATCTAATAGCCTTTCTCGTGTACTACTCCTCACAGTAGATTTACCCCAGTGTAATTCTAGCACTTCTTTTAGGATTTCAAGCGCTCACAAACAACCACATATGTTATATGTATAATCTGAATACATGAAAGAAATGGCACCTTCCAGAAGAATGCAGAAGATACGACAAGTATGGAACATCTGTAAGACCCAAGTGAAATTACTTTCTGCTTTGGACCCAGCAAAACCCAGACAATTGCCAAACTTTGCTATAGCCCTTTGCTGGGTAGGACAATAATAGCATTTTCTTCTAATTCAAAGTCTAAAGGTCTTACCCATAAGCACCATTACTGATCAGTTTAATAGTTTCAAACTCTTCTTCAGACGGAGTTTTCTTTGACTGGACAGAGGCCCCACGGCTCTGGGGAAAGACGACAAGAAAATGGAAATCAGGAGCAGGAATGACTTAATTCTATATGGATTTTTTTTGTCCTTTTCTTCTTTAAGCACCCATTAACTCCAACTCAATCTATTTCTAAACTTCTGGAGCCCTCAGCTTTAGGACAATTGTCTGTATCCTTAGGGTGTTCGCAGATTCCCTCCACAATTATTAGCACAAAAAGTCAGTGGACTGTAAGATTCAAGCCTTTCCTTAATATTACACTTTTTTAAAAAACAATAAAGTAAGGATCTTTGAAACCTAGCCAGTTACATAATTAAATTTTTCCAGTGATTTTGCTACAGGCAACTCTTTTCAATGCCCATCATTTTACAAATGTAGATATAAAGAATTCCTCCAGATGATTTTCATTTGTAACTCCAAAAATTAAAAAAACCAAAAAATACACAAAACTTGGTAATAATGCCTATTTGCATCTTTTAAACATTTTACCACCACCATATAAAGATTTTCACATTTTTATGAGCATGTACTGTAGTTTTAATACGAGCTTTTAAATGTCAGCACTTTTTTTTTTTTTTTAAATTACAATTACTCTGCATTATAATTAATTCTTTACTGTAGACTACTTCTTTTGAGAGGGAAAAAAGTGCTAGACAGAGTGAGTGTATTACTGCTTTACCTCGACTGAATCATCTGTCTCAGGAGTGTCTGGGCTGTCATAGCTATTCAACTGGGCCATTTCTGAAAAGAAAGAGGAAAGATTACTCCTAATGATCTCAATCAAACACTATTCTCTTTGTTTATACAAGAAAAACAGGATTTTAAGAGGTGCTTGTAGATGATGAAGGACGTTTTTTTCCTCTGTAAAAAGTCACCCCAATTATACAGTGATAACCTTTAACATCTTGTACGCTGTAGGCAGTATTTTATATTAAGATGAATATAATTAATTGTTCTAATTTCAGCCTGACTTACTCTAGATGGTTTCTATAATAAATAAAAGCAATAAAGGCATGTTTGGGGAAAGTGCTGTCCAGTTAATGTTAAAACCTATTCCACACATATATGTCTGCATGTAGGCTGGTGGCACCTCTGTCCTCCAAGAAGAAAAAGCATCGCATTTCAAACAGCTGCCCTCCACGTGACGCGGCTGATTCTGCAAAACGCTGAGCAGCAGCAAAGTGGGGGAAAGTCACTTAGTTTAGGCTACTCAGCTGTCGCAGGAGATGCTGTAAACTTTGCAAGCCCAAATCCTGCGCTAGCTACAAGTCTCTGAACAGACATCACTGACATTTCTGAGTGCCCTCCTTACAGAAAGGAAATGAGGCACCTTGACATCTCCACACATCTCTAAAGAAAATTTGACTTTAGTAAGGGGAATTAGCGATGGAAAGGTTCTCTCCCATGACAGGGATCAAAGGAAATTTCCCTTTAATGTCAGATTTCAACAAATGCTATTAAATTGCATTTAGCAATCTTTGGTAGAAATTTTCCTGAAGAGCTCTTCACTTGAAGTCAACCTGTCACTGTCATTCCAGTAAACACCAGAGAAGTTAAACTAGTCCTAGCCAGACTACTAATTTATGTTAAAATTATGCTCTCCTGAGATAACAGGAAGTATGGTTCAATCACTGAAATATTCTGCAGTAACCTCCAGTCTCTGTCACGCTTTCTATTGTTGCTGAACAAGCTGTGCATGCTCAGAAAACTTGTCATTTCAGCCAGCAAAGTGCCAGGCAGAAATATTAAATCACTAATTCTAAAGTTACAATCTTCTGGGCCAATGTATGTCTATATTAAGTTTACCATATGCAATTCTGGCACCTTGCAGAAAAGCTGTTTCTGTCCTTACATTGCTCTCTTTGGTTTGGCTGCTACACAGGATGTAAAACTTCAATCTCACCTCCAGCTAAAAATTCATACTCGTCTTGGTATATCATGGAAAATCACAAAAAACTCACTTTTCCCAGAGAGGACAATCAAGTGGGATGACAGGATACTTTCCAACCAGGCCACCAGCAGGCCAGGCAGATCAGAAAAATAACAGGTAAATTTACTTTTACTGTCCAACTGCACAGAGAAAACAGTTAAATCCTAAAGCCATTTTCTAAAATTGTTTCAGCTATAATACAGGGAGACATTATTAACATCATAAGTAAAGAACTGTCACTACTGATGTGCCATCCTTACCCCGGCAACATTCCTTTGAGACATGGGGCTGAAAAGGACAGTCTAGAATTTGACAGCAAACAGGAAAACAAGGGAAAATGGCCTAGAAATTACATCAATAAAATAAAAGCATCCTTCAGCTGTGTAGTGACCAGGAGACCTGACTACTCTTTCAACAGTTTGGAAAGTACATAACAAGAGTTCTCACCCTCCAGGGGATCCCTGGTGAGTCCCAGCTGGCTGATAATATAACGAGGAATGTCGCATTTAATTCCTTGCCCTTCCTTGGCATGGCCTTCTGCAGCTTCCAACAAATGGTAGAACTCTTCAGGATCAAACTCCTACAGCAAAGCAGTGAGAGACACAGAGAGAGGTAAATGATGCAGCTTTACAATTATGAAAGGTTTCTCCCCCATAGAGGGGAATCTTCAGAAACATCCAAAGTTAATTCTGGGCTCAGCAGCGATGCAAAACATTTCCAGTTACAACAAGCAAGTCAACGCTCCCCACTCTGGTCTGCAAAACCAACAGACAGTTACACCCCACAGGGTGTTCACAGGCTTGGATCTGGAAATCAAAACAGGACAAGGACTGTCGGGACTTTCTACAAACTTACTTGTTAACGTCAGTGTCAAGTGTGGACACAACTCCCAGTTTTGTCATATTGAGACATTCCAGGGAAAGGTCTGTGATGAGAACTGAGGCACCATCTTCTGCCACCTCCATGTGACAGGTGAGTTAACCCAATATAAGCCTTTCCTGCTGTCAGATGTCACTTCTGATTGACCCATACACCCACTCAATCCTGTCACTCTCCTAATCTCAGCAACTGCTAATAAAATTATTAATAAAGCAACTTTCTACATAAGAAGTACTGCTACCCTATTTCTTGTACTCCACAGTACAGGATCACTTTAGCAACTCACTCTTGGTGCATGTGATCTCAGGCTAGAAAAGGTTATAGAGAGTGTGATCTCTTGCACTGGACTAAGAGATATAGTAGGAAACAAAAGACAAGCTTTGGGCAGCAGGAGCACTCTGCTTAGAAACAAGTTCACCAGTTAACTTCAGCTCTCCCCGCTACAAACCTCATCGTTCACCAGCAATGAGCAGCTTCGCCAACACTCTTCAAAAATTTTCCAGTGAAATGGGAGGGTGAAAGGGGAAGAGTTACAGCACACAGCTGAGCATGCCCAGATAGCAGTGAGGGCATCAGTAAAGAACTGGTGTGTGGTCAGCAATGTAAGAGAAAAAGAGCACAGAACTGCAAAGAAGAAAAGGAAATTAGAGCTTGTAATGATGTGGAGATACTTGAACAGCGAACAGATGCACTTTTCCATGACTGCTCCAAGCAATGCTGCCTGGAGAGATGCTGTCACCAAAGACAGCAATAATACGAGAAACAAAGTCCCTTCCTAACTCCTCTGGAAGGGGATTAATCAACAGTCTCAGAACTTGCAGAGAGCAGGAGCCAGACCAGAGAGGACCACAGAGAGAGATGGTCACCAGAATGCAGTGAAAGGGATGGTGGAGTCAAGGATGGACTTCTCAAGGTACAACTGCAGGTCATTTACTTGTGAGTAAAAGACAGGGGAAAAAAAACCAACCTGGTGACAAAAAAATCTAAACATACAAAACATTAAGGAACTATATAAATTCCAGTTCTGACTTCTTTATAGCAGATTTAATCATTTGAATACAGAAGAATGAACCCTACTAAGGGGAGGTAGGTGCTATGCAAAAATAAACTGAAAAAAAAAATCAGATACTTTTTCCCAAAGATGGTTTCAGAGATGCACAAACCACATTCTTATTTTCTTGGAGCCCCAGAGATTCACTCTGTCAATAAACATTTCATAGTCCAGCAGGTAATACAAAGACTGAAGCCAAATAGCTGAAGTTTAAAATACTTAAATGCCTTTGTCTGCATTGAAACAATCACAACTATCACAAGAACTGTCTATATGGTCACTTACTTCATTTACAAGGAAGAAAGAAGAATGAGCTGTGTTACTAAAGTTAACCTTAACGTTAAATTGTAGAAGAACTGTTTATAAATTCACATATAATTGAAGCTAAGGGTTGAATTACAGAAAAGTATGTTAAAAATAAAAATGAAATTTAGTTCTCAAAAGCTATTTAAACAGTTAACGATCTATTACTATAATTCTTGTTTTATGGGATTAAAGGAACATTAACATTTAATTCTTTATGTCACCAAATTAAAATATACATTTGGCTAAAAAATTGCCAGAAAGGCAATGCAGGTTGAAAAAAACAGATAAGACTAACCCACAGATCCAGACATTATTTCTATACTTTGGAGTCTGGCCACTTCATTGTCACTCCGTACTTTGAAATTCATTACTCAGATCTCACTGACTTTGCTGCTTCCACCTGCTCCCACTCACTTTGCAGAGTATCAGGTGGAGAAGACATAGAAGAACCTGGAGACCTGCCTTGAGTCTGGAACTCTTTGCAGGAATAGACGTGGGTGCACAAGGCTTTCTGAGGTTCCAAGTTTTCCTCGATGATGAGTGTACACAAGCAAAAATGACAATGGTGCAAATACAATGCAGCAAATACAAACACTGTATTTAGTGAGTTTAAATTTATCTCCTTTCTCCATCGTCTTCACTTCCAAAATAAATTTTGAAGAAGTGCTGGAAGGTAAGTGGGAGTCACAAAAACTCATCTAAATCACAAATACGGTTTGAAAGCTAAAGAACTCCCAGCTTGAATGGAGCTGTGCCCAGGATTTTCAGTGCAGTCTGGCGGAGATTTCTTGAATCAGTAAGTGAAGGTATCTGTCTTGTTGGCTGTGCAGCCAACTTCCTCACTGACAGTGGCCTTCCTTGCACTGCAAGGCTCCCAGCAAAGGAATCCATCTGACAGCTGTGGAGGAGGAATAAGGAACCCTCTACTGGTTCTCAGTACTTCTGCAGGTGTTTCCAAAAACTGGTATCACTGGTAAGATTGGACTGCTCTTGTCTACTTTGTCAAAGAAAGCTCCACAAAACTCATTCATCTTCTAGTGACTCCAGGGATAAAAGTCACCCATGGACACGCTGCCCACAACATAACCCACGTGTTAACTGTGCCTTTATAGCCAGACACAGATTCCTAATCCAGCCAACTTCTCTGATGCCTCAAACCCCCTGTAGCATCCCTGTCACTTTTATGTCCAGAAAGAACCACCACGAGTGTGCTTCGACACACCAGGGAATTTCACCCTGTCGTTATAGTTTCCACTGTAGGTTTGTGACACCTCACAATTTTTGGTGACTCTTCCCTACACTCTCACCAGTTTTTCAACATCCTTTTCAAATACAGTCACTGAATTGAACTCTACAACCAATACCCACCACATAATTGTATATACCTCTTTCTATACATATTGATGGTTTATATTAACCCTTTTGCCATGGCATGACAGTGAGAATACAGGTTTTCAAGCTGCTTCTCCGCCATACCAAGAAAATATTTTTGTAGTTGCAGAACTTCAGGACACAGTGGCCTATTTCATTGGAATTGCCTAAACAATTTTCATCATTTTCTAGCATTAAATTTTAAAAAAAGCTGGAAAATGTGACACCAGGTTTCACCAGTTGGGTCTACAGGAAGAGTTTGAGTCCCAGAGCCCAAACACCATTTATGTCATGGTAGGGAACTTCTTCCTTAGTGACAGCTCTTCCTTAGCATGGAGCTCTGGACACTGGGCACACACCATACAGACATTTACAGGCTCCTTATGTAGCAAGGATGCCATGAATGATGTCAGCAGCTACACATCTGGCCCCTCAGCCATAAACTTTATACTAAAACATAATTTAGCTGCTGTTGCAGCTGACAGTCCATTGGAGAACTACTTCTATATTAAAGCAAAAGCCCCTTAGTACCTCTTTCTGTTTTTTTAAATATCAATTTATTTTTCATCAATGTTTTAATGAGAATTTAGAGGTTTCTTTTGAAGGCTTTGTGCCCCTTATCTCCTCAAGCGCACAGCACTCTTTAGATCCTGCACAGCCTCTCCCAGGCCCACACTCACCAGGCACTCGAGCAGCCGGGCTGGCCGGGCGATGATAATCATCAGCTTCTTCACAAGCTGGGTAACGAAGGCAACCTCGGAGCTCTCGGATCGCTCGTGGGCCTGTGGAGAGCAGAACAGCACATCATGGTCCTAGCACTGACCTCTTACATTTCTGTACGTCAGGTGCTGAATGCAGTCACCAGCTCAGTAACTAATTCAGCAGCAAAAGCATGGCTGAGTCACGGCAGGCTGAGCTCAGCTCGCTCAAGGATGCCAAGGTACATTTGGCTTTTCCATCACAACTGAACTCCCATCATCACGCAAGAGATATTTCAAAGGCTCTATTTGCATTATATCACCTACCAATTATAATAGATACAACGTGGGTTTAGTTCATTTTTTTAAATGAAAAGAGGAAGACTGATTTTTTCAATTTTACTTTCCACACAACAGTGACGTCTAGGTAATGACTAACAGACACATGTATTTCTGAGCTTTACTTTCAGCTAGAATTTGAACTAGAATTTCTCTTCATCATCAAGAAAAACTCAACCTCAGTTTCTCTTTTTTTAGTTTTATCAATCCAGTTGGACAACTCCAGCACTGCACTGTATGTTATGTAGGACCAAGCAGACAAGCAAAGAAAAGAGCATATAAAAACTTAATTCAGAGGATTTAGTCCTGTCTGCTACTTCACCAGATTTCAGTATAGATTCCAGTCTTAGTTTCAAGATATATGTGTGTATTTGTGTGATGGGATGTCTTTTTACAACAGCAAACACACCAAAACAATAATAATTAAAAAAAAAAAAAAAAAGAGCAGCACAAAAAAATCCTCCGAAATTACTCTTCTCTTGATGAAGCACACAATGGCTACACGATGAGTCCTGGAGCAGAAATATAACAGTAATTCAATGCAGAGTGATAAAAAATTGGTTCCAATGGCATGCAAAAACTCTTAAACAAAGCACAGCTATTTTTCCCCAAGGTCTAAAAACTGTGCTTTAACACAGCCACAAATATAGAGTCCAGAACTTAATAAATGAGCTTTTGCTGGCAATGAGCCAGTTACCTATAGGAATTATATTTTATCAACAGCAGTGCAAGCAGCAATAAACTAAAAGGTTCATTTAGTGTTGTCCATTAGAACCACCTAAGAAAAAGACATTTATATGTCTGAGAAGTCAAATCACACTGGTGACAACCTAAAAGAGCAATACAAACACAGGGAGCAGAAATACAGAAATATACAAGCAGCATTTTAAATAATATATCTCTGATACTTTGCTACCAAACAAAAAAAATAAAAAAAAATTAAAAGCTTCATTATTTCTCCTTTTGACACCAGTCAGAATAGAAATGTTGATTGTCTCCTTCTGCACTGATTAGTATGGGCTAGAATTTTAACCTTGAAGAGGATGATGTATCTGCTAGTTCATTATCTAAAAACAACATCAGAGATCCTTCCTTGCTATAGAGCCTTAAAAAGAAGGTTATTTTGGAAATACTGAAATAAGTTGTAATTTTTTTTCCTAATTAAAAGATTTTTAAAACTGTAAAATAGAAAATAATTGCAATGAAAATGATAAATATTCACTTTGTGTCCTCTAATACATTATGCAAACTTATAAGTTATAATATGAATTTTGGAAAGAAATTAATGCTTTCATATTTTAAAAGCCATTCCAGATCACCAGGGGTTAGCTGCATTGAAATGAATAAATAAAACGTCAACAACTTTGTATTATTTGAAATATGAGCCATGCAATTGGAAAGTCCTTTTCTGCCCCCCTACATAGGTTATATTATGCAAAAAATGTAATATAAGAGATATAATTTATCGTTTTGCATCCATTTATACTGTTAAAGAGAACTTAGTCTTTTAAATCAAGTCCTTTTGTTTTTTCCTTTTCTCACCTATGACAATTCAGGCAAAATAATTTAAAAATGCAACTAATTTAATCAGGTGTCTGTTTTGAAAATGAAAAGCTAGACCATCACTGCCAAATGATACAGAAAAGCAAAAGAGCAAAAGAAAAAAAAGGATTTACAAAAACCAAACGCAACTTGTAACAGCCACTCAGCCATCATCTCTGCACAGCGCTGCTCTTCCAAGATCCTCAGTGAAACTGCCTCCTCGTCCTTCCTCCTCACACAGGACAGCCCGGACATCCCTACAGACTTCTGGTTTCCAGGGTGTCCCACGGACAGAGCCCGGGAGCGGGAGGGTTGTCCAGCCAAGCACCGCCTGCCGCTCCCATGAGCCGGGCGCCCGCTGTGCCACCTCCGCCGCGCTGCCCCAGCTCCACGCGCTCGCCTCCGGGCTGCTGGTGGCATCTCAGGGTTTCCCTCCCCTCCCAAGGACGGGTTTGGGCAGAGGCTGATGCCATTCCTGCACACACTGCCGGTGACACGTGTACAGGAGGTAGCGATGGGTAATTTACAAACCGATTCCCTCATCTGAAAGACCCATCCGTCACTAACTGTGGCTGCTGGGGCATGAAATTAAAATCACTGTCCTCCCCTGGGGTTCAGCAGGACCAATAACTGGGATATGCAAGTCACAAGGCTGTAATTGAGCTAATATACTGATGGAAACCAAAACAATAGACCTGCAAAGCCAAGGACTGATAAATTTACACTCAGGCTCCTACTAAGAATGCAACTCCAATCAGAATATCCACTTGCCAGTGTGCAGCATCAGTCACTGCTGTATAATACTCATATCCTGCCCTGCTCCTTTTGTTCCATGCACAGAAACACCTGTAATCCTTCACCTTCCTGTGGCTACATGACAGTCATCAGACTTCTTTTGGCTACTTCTACCTTATTGATTCAGCCAAGTAATAACTGACTATAACCTTTCGTTCCTCAGTAACCTGAGGTTCTAACCCATGGTAACAAGCAAAGAACTGAATGTCACATGTTCTTTTTTATATCAGTGCCTTATTTTATTTTTTAGTATTTTTACTTTGATGTGAAGATTCAAGTTCATGTTTTCCCAAATGAGGAAAATCTCTTAAATTCATTTTTACTTCATGATTATTTCAATGATGTGATAAGGTCTTCTGGCTAAAAGACAGTATTTCATGCTCCGAACAAGGGAAAAGACCTCATTTGCCATAGCTAATGAGATTTTGTTGGCATGTTATTACAAAAGCTGAGATCTAAAAATCTTCCCAAAGCTTTCTGGTTTGGTGCATTTAAACAGCTCATTATTTGCATACCCAAACAGTCTGTTTTACATTTTTACTCAAACTACAATATATTAAATCAAGTTTCCTTTTTATGGTTTGAAGTGCTGTGCAAGTTTAGTTTGTTACCAGGTATCAGAATCGACACATTATAAAAGAATTTCAGGAGAATCCATTCTTTCACAGTAAAATTGCAAGAAAATCTGTAGATATTTCTGCCACTTGCTGGCCTCATTATTCACCAATAAAGTATCTTTCCAATATTTCAATACATTATAAAAATATACTGTAAAACTCCATAGCCTACTACACAGACCATACAACTGCCCAAGTCAAACAGCTTTTTGAATTACCTTCTAATTGGTATTATTTACGTACTTATTATTAAGGATACTTTACATCCTAAGCAAAGGTTAAGATCCTGCCATCAAATTTGGAATAGCCTAAACTTGACTTCAAAATGTCCTGCATTTCATGTGAGTCCTCCAAAAGAAATAGTATCACCAATTTCTATATATTTTTATTAAAATGTCCCAATTATTTCCCTGCTGAATGCAGTCTGAAGGGCAAAGCACAGACTAGGCAAGCAGAGGAAACAAGTAGCTTTTTAATCGTAAAATCTCAAAGATAAGTTAAGGAACAGAAAAAGCCATAGGACAGGAAAAGAAACAAATGAGAAAGATGTGGAACGAAGCCTTTGGCTTTCCTCCAATGTCTTTCATGTCTTTGTTCTCTTCCTTCTCGGCCTGTTGTGCCTCCCTTGCTTCTCTCAATTTTCCTTTTAATCACCTCCAGCCCACCTTACTTCCTACAGTAAATCAATCAAACTGAAGAGCTGACCCTTCTCTCGGCCCTGCTCCACAGATGATTTTAAGGAGGAAGAGGGCAAAGAAAGCCCCAAATGTCAATTCCTGAACAAGCTCAGAGATGACCATTGTATCTCCTCTAATAACAGTTCAGTGTCACCTTTCCCAGTAGTTCAGAGCAGCAGGATAATGCCTGTAGGATCAAGGGGAAAGGGACATTTAAGAAGTGTATTTCGAGGACTTGTTCTGAGGGAAAGGGGAGAAAAGGGAAAAGCTGATTTATCTGACCCACGCCTCCTCTGAGACCCTGATTAACCTCTTCAGGCCAGAAGACAGGACTGAAAATGCAGACTGGAAGTGGGCAGCCCTAATTTATGGCTCTCTTAGTTCCTTATGGTGTAAGAAATCACTGTCCACAAACAGAGGAGGAAAGTCAGGGAGAGGGAGAATTTCAGGCTCCAAGGATCTGCTACCAGAAGCAGTAAAACACAGCATAGTCCCCCTGTGCCCCTGAAATGTAAGGGATTTTGCTGAGCATACATAACAACTTTTAATGAAACTTTTCCAACTTCCAAACCATCACCCAAAGAGGCCTGATCCCCTATTTCACAGCTGATGTGTGCAAACACCCTGCTTCCAGACTCTGGAGAAACAAGGGGGATCCATAAGTGGTTACTGATACCCTACAGGCCCCTCAAAAGATATTCCCTACCTCTCTTGGTCTGTCAAAATTGTATTTCCCATCCAAGCAGAACACCACAGATCCAAACATGACTCATTTTTCTCTCAAGCATAACAAGTACTAGAAAAAGTACAGCCACACTTCTATAAATGGGTTAGCCAAAAAATTTAGCTGATACAAGGGAATATGCTATATATGCCTATATATATATATATATATGCTATATATGCCTATAGCTTTCACAAAGCTTTTTAATACAACAATTGTATATTAATATAGTATTTTTACTCATCTGCCTTTTTCTAATGTCTGAAAAGAGTGGCAAAGGGACACAAGCTAGTGCAATTTATGCCAGTGGGTTGGCAAACTGATCAATAAAGATAAAATAAAATTAAAACCATAACAGAAAACAAAGTATTTCAGATGTTCTGTTTCCAGGTGTCTCTGTGACACTTGCTATCTGAGACTGCAGTCTTTATAAAACCTGTTTTTTCAGCTTGCTGTATCATTAAATCAAAGCAGAGAATTAGGAAGATATTCCTAAACTGAGGTCTGGACCCAGCAACTGGCAAGAGCGTGGACTCTTCACAACAGTTATAGCATAAGTTCTAAGAGATGTTTGAAATTTAATATGATTTTCATTTTAAAGGGAAAGAGCAATTTTTAATGAGTAGCTGAAGCATACTGAGCATGCATTAAAATTGTGCCCCCTTGTGTATTTTCATATGCTTTGAATGCTACAAAACACATCAAAGTACTAAAAACCCACAACTGGATTAAGTTCAGCTCAAGAAAATCTTTTGTGAAAAATTTACAGCAACACTAATAACTATGGTGTTTTCACTCCTTGAAGGCACTATTGTAATTAATAAGTCATTCAGAGTCCTGAAGTTCACAAAAAAAGATTTCAGTAGTTTCGTTCATCTGAATAAATCAAATTTTCATAAATGGTAAAGTCTGCCTTTGACTTACTCATATTCACATTTAAGTTCTGTACGAAGTTCACAGGTGAAGTGATTTACTCAAATCCACCCACGGTAGATCAACAGCAGACTGGAACATCTCATATCTCCTGACACCCCCACCTGCTGCCCCTCCCCTGGAATCCACACAGTCTCTCCTAAAACCAAAGTTTCAATCAAAATAATATCTTCTACTTTCCAGAGGGCACTTACATCCTGGAGAAGTTTCTCTAAGTTTTCCTGCAGCTCATAAAAGTACCGAGAAGTAATAAGACCTTCACGTGATTTATCTAGGCAATCTCTGGCCAGTTCAATAACTTGATGATGAATGAAACTTAGGACCCCATCCGCTAATTGCAGCACGTTCTCTGGAGCATTCGAGGCAATAAACTCAGCCAGCCGTTCTTCCATCTGTGCTGTGGCCTAAAAGTGCAGAATAAAGAGAAATTACTCCTGAATTTTACTAACGCAGACCTTAAAGCATAAACAAGTAGGTGCTAAAGTAACATTTGCAATTCCAAATTGCACGAGGCTTAAAAAATATTCCAAAATACAGCAGCGTTTTCTGAGAATAAAGATAGCACATCACAGGCAAAAGTTATGTTCACATGAGCAAACAACAGAAATTAATCAAACCACGCTTTCTGAAAATGTAAATGACCATAAAAATATCTTGGTCCTGAGGCTGTATTCCTCCCTGGGTCTCCAGAGAAAGGATGCAAGATGTGAGGCAGTTTTCAGAACTTTTAGACAAGACTGTGGAAGCTGAAAAGCATTGCCCCAAGCAATAAACACACAGCGTTTCTATCACTATAAGCCCTGGTATCCTGTCTCCAGAGAAACATCTATTTTTGCTGGTGGTGGAACAGGAAGGAATGGCCATATCGACAGCTGTGGGATACACAATCTTCTACACGCATTTCAATGAGATGGTAACTTTTAATGTGCTTCCATAGGTTTCAATATTCAGCTTTTTAAAAAGCCAGGGCATGGCCCTTCTTCCCACTCTCGTGAGAATTTCTCATGCCAATAGAAGACATCAGAAATTTAGCAAATATGAAATACATACAAAAAAACAATTCAGCCTTTTCCATCCTAATCTCTATGTATACTAAATCCATTTCTTCTACTGCAGAATTAACATATGAAGATGAAGAGGCAGCTTCAAACTCTCAGCAAACTGCACTGCTTGGAAATGAGATGTAAGAGCTGGGCTGCTTCTCCAACAAGCACTACAAATTAATTCTGAGCTTGGACACAAGTTCATTGAATGCATTATTCAAAAAGTGATTCTTTACCTTTGGAAACCTTTCTTTGTACACATGATTCATCATTATTATTTCACTGTCAAAGGAAACTGGAGAGCGACCAGGGCTAGAGGAGAAAAAAGATTATGTTACCATTTACAGATATCACACCAAAACTTTTCAAAACCCACTGCTGATCATAATGCTGCCACATTGACTGTAGCCCTTCCAAAGCTTTGAGTTCACTTTAGCAATGTGCAGATGCTGAACTTCAGAGAAGATCCTGGCAAGCACTGGCAGTCTGTAGTCAGCTGGAGACTGGTGACATCCTTGCCCCCACACGGACTCTGGCAGAAACCTCCCTATTTCCAGTGAATGCAAATTCTAACACAGAAGCTTGTAAAACCCCAGTGTATTTATTGGAGATACATTTGTTATTCCCCTCATTTTGTGACTGCCCTCCATGGCAGCGGGAGCGGCCCTATTCCAAAAGAAATCACAGCCAGCTCTGGAGTCTCCAGTGCCAGAAGGGAGCAGAGCAATAGGAAGTAAGGAAGTTGAGATGATTTGTTTTCCTTTGTCTGAAGGATACTGCACTACAGGAGGGATGCAGGAGCACTGTTATTCAGCTAAATCTTATATATAAATATCACAGGCAACAGGGACAGAGTACTTCTATGAAAGCTGCGCTCCCTTGACGCACATTGCACCATGGATCCATGTGCATCTATGCATAGGTTAGCAAGAAACTTCAAGGCACGCCAAAAAATCAGGACACTAAATCTTGACAAGCTGCATTTATATTACTGTTTGGGTGGGTTTTTTTAAAGAAGGGTTGCATGTCGTTTCATCACATCTGATGGTATGCAGGGCTCTGACTCACTCTGCCACAGAGGACAGCCGGATGAGGTAATGCAGATAATCCCCAGCTACAGATCGCCTGCAGCAGCTCGTTTCTCCAGTTACCTTGTTCCAGTATTCAAGACAAGCAAGGGCTTCAATTATTTGGCATCTTACATGATCACTGTTTTTATGATTTTAAGAGTACTAAATATTGCTAAAAATACTCTATGTCAAAAGATACAATTTTATCTCGAATGAGTTCAAACACTTCAAACTTTCTAGTGAAGGAAGAATTTAATCTCTCTAAATGGAATAAATGCATTTTAAACTTGGAATGCATTAGTTTCTACCTTGCTGCTAACCTATTTAGAGGAAAAACATTCTTTTGGCAACATATATTAACAATTCAAAGAAAATTTAACTCATTGGCTCACAGACTGTAGCACTACCAAACTCTTTTCATGCCTTGTACTGAAATTCCATGAATTACATCATGTCTTGTTTTTATTACTGTTTATCCACTAGCTTGAGAAAATGCACTTCAGATTAAATCTGTCACTGAATCCTTATGTTGAGGAAGAAGAAAACTGATTTGGATGTTATGAATAGCAAGTAAAAAGACATTTTCATCAACTTCCCTTAGCTTGGTAGATAGCTATTTTAAATCAAGGGGAATTTTCTTTAAAAAGAAACTTACATTTATATTCATACGTAATGTATGACATAATTAAACAGACGGGTAAGACCATTTAAATTGCAGAGTTATAAGCAAATTCCCCTGCACATTTAGCCTGCTATCCTTATCCTTTTTTCCTCTAAGACCAAACACGCTGGCACAAACACGACACTTGCTTCCTGGTACTTCATATGGAGCTGAAGGAGTTGGTGAACAGTTATTGAAGAATTTATTTTTCTCTAATGTAATTTTTCTCTGTGTGATCTAAGTGAGGTATAAATTACAAGCATATATAAGCCCTTTGATACTTACACAGAAACACTGAGGCACATAACATACTTCATTTTAACACTAAAATTTTCGCATGCTTAAGTATTTGCTGTCTTAGGGCTACAATAAAACATGAGGGATTTTGCCTTTTGCTTTCAAGGCACTTTATTCATACGGATGCAGGAAATTAAGAGCTATGCAGAAATCAGGCTACTTGAGCTGTCCTGCCAGCAGATGTAGCATTTCCTTAGGGAGAACCATGATGATAGGAGAATTTATTGGGTTTGCTTTTGTTTTTTACTAAACAATTTCTGCGCACACCAATTGGCAAGAAAGTGAACATTTAAAATCCCTCAGCTTCCTTGGGCATTTGCAGTTCTGTCTCTCACCTTTGGAAGCTCATCAATGCCACTTTTTACCAACTAAAACAACAGAGTATCCAAAAAAACTCTAGATAAAACCTCGGATCAAGGGTCACACTGTCATCCAAAATAAAATTTGTTTAATATACCAGGTCAAATTAAATGTCTAGCTGACTATAGCAAGACTGCAACATAATATACTGCACCATAATTTTTAATGTTGATCCTTAGCTTGGGAAACTAAGGAACTAATTAGCTGGATATCTGACTAACTAACCAAAGGCTGCCTGCCAAGCACTGCTGGGTACTTTATAGCACCTCTGGGACACAACCAGGTGAAAAAGGAACAAGGACTGGGCAGATAACTGAATGCCACCAAGGGAGAACATAAGGAAACTTAGAAAAAAGATAAAAGGAGTTTAATACATTTTACTGGCATGACATCTTTTCAGATGCCAAAGCTTCACACATCTATGCAGTACCAAAAATTTCACTAAACTGGTCTAACATTTCAAGCCTCACAAAGGAACAGATTATTTTCTGCAAAACAGAGGACACATGCTGTGCACGTGCATAACATTTTAAGACAAAAGGCAGGCTCCTTCCCTTTTCTTGGTGCAGATAGGTAGGTCAAAGAAATGATTATTGTCAGTGAGTTTTTCATTTCAGCAGAGCAGACATTAGAAGAATAATATCTGTCCCCTTAAGCTTAACAGCAGAATGAAAAACTACTCTCTCTTTTCCCCTTCTTCACGCTCCCTCCACTTCATGAGACGACGTGGTGGTGGATTTTCAGGGATGTCTATCTCCCACAACGATTTCTGTTGCCTTCAACTTGTCAAAACTCATGTGTCCTTATCTGATGCTCGAAAGTGAAAATAGCTTATAGACAGCTATTTCAAGGAGCAACATTTGTAGTAATAACTTAAATCTTACAAAATCTAGTTTAAGTGCGACTAAATAAAACTGAGATGTTTATAAATACACAATTTTTCCTTCACTGTGACAGGTGTATTTATCAGGAAAAAGCTGAGAAGCTGAAAGCACTGTGCTTCCCTCTGCTTTCACCCTGTACATAAAGGTTAAATTGGGTTGTATTTACAGGACATGACCAAAGTCAGTTCTCATAGGAAACTTAAAACTACAGGCTTTAGTTTTCTGTCATTTCTAGACACACAAAATAAGGAATTTGAAAACTAGAGAGCTAAAGTTGGATAAAGTAGGCACCAAGATAAGTCTTCTGCTGAAGGTGAGCCTTCCTCTTCTCCCAAGAAATAAATATTTAAATCTTAGAGGTAGTGAAAATTACATTAATACTAGACATCAGAAAACTCCCCCAGCAGCAGGGGCTGCAACTTGCTCTTTCCAGTATTTCAGGGGGTTTATGCATACCAGCAAAGACTGAGACTGCTTTAGAATGAAAGCAGGAAATCGGAGAAACGAGCAGTAGACAGTTCAAATAAGAATACAGTTTTCTTCACAATAAAAAACCACAAAAATGGTGAGTGAACCCAAAAATTAATAATTTTAAAACCAATCACTTTGAAGAACCTTTTCAAGTCAAGTTCACAGGACTCCCTGTCTTGAAAGACAAAACAAAGAGACCAACATTATCTGTAATGCAGTTGGAACATGTTTTCAGAAGGAACAGATGCCTTATGCTGTAGAATATAAAATGATTATCCTTCCCCAAATCCATGGGGGTGTGAATCCCCGCTCCACAGCTTGTGGTAGACAGAACTGAGAGCAGCAGCATGAAGTGATGAGCACACCACGATTATTCAAGTGGTTAAAGCTGCCTCTGAAGCGCACTGAAATGAGAGAGTCCCACAACCTGCAGGATAAAAGATAAAAATGGACTATGCGGGCCACTGGTTTTCACAATACCTATTCCTTCTCGGGCATTTTATCATCAGAAGTATTTTTTGGTATTTTCCAGGAGTTTTGTCTGTATATTCTTAATGGCAGGATCCACCGTGCTGGAAGTCAGGTTGGGGGATTGCATTTAAAAAGCACTACCCAGCAAAGAGAGGAAGAAGCATATTTGATTAAGGATGATCTCATCTACTTCAACTACACAAAAATTCAATTCAACAATCTTCAGCCCTTTCTCCCTAGACAACATTATCCTGAAATACAAAAAGAGATCAAGAAAAATGAGCAGATTGGTGGGCTGAGTGACTGCACAAAGGTAGCTCCTGAAAAAGTCGTTATTAGTTAACTCTACTTTTATCTCTGACATTCTCCACACATTCCCACGTGTGAGCAACTACTAAAGATGACAAGTAAAGAGAACTGGGAAAAGATGGAAGGCAGCATCTCTCTAACTTAAAAAGAGTAATGATACCAAGTTTAGTGCAAGTGTTCACAACTTTTCATGTGTTTTACTCTAGGGAGAAAAGATCTTGTTCAGGTAAAGCCCAGGATTGTTCTAAACAAAGTAAATGTAGCCTGGGGATCTCTCTGTTGGTCAAGAACTTGAATGATTTGAAGGTTGCATTACAAACCAAAAAAAAAAAAAAACCCAAAAAAAAACAAAAACAAAAAAAAAAAGAGAACGGTTGAGAGATGATATTTAGGAACTACTTCTGCAGGTAATAAAGAAGTATTTTCTTCTACTGAAAACACACTGCAAGCACCAAAACAGGTGGGTCACATGGAAATACATTCTTTCACTGAGCACATGAGTACTGGATCTTGTTGAGACAGATGAGAGAATAGGCTCCTGGATTTTGCAAGCAGCTTTATCAGGATGTCACAGCTTTGCATTCCAGTGCTGGTCTCGCATTCCCTCCTTCCTCCTGCATAGGAAAGCAGCTGGGAAAGCACCAGTGACATTTCTTCAGGGCAGAAATTCCGGGCATTTCAAATAAGGCATGATTAGATAAAAGATGAGCATCTTCAAGGCACACTGACAGAACACCTTAAGCAGCAGAGGTGCTACCAACCTGTCAGTGCACCCTCCGTGACTGCACACTTTGTTCTTTTTATCATCCAGTTTGATCTTTAAGAGTGCTCTGTATGGATAGAACATTTGCAGCTAGGTACAAGAAAATGGTACATTTCTAGCCAGCGAAGTAAGCATATTTTTCCAAAAGTTACATCTAGGCAATATTCTATATCTAGGAGCATAAAAGGATCATCTGACACTTCTAAAAAAAATCTTGGGTTACAGAGACAAAAAACCAGTCCCAGCATTTGACAGTGACATCTCAAAATGCCAGTTCCTCTCTCAAAAAGAGATGTAAGGTTGCAGACATACAGGATGAAAAATGAATGCATGTTAACAATCAGACCATCTTTTAAATTACAAAGCCATGGCTGCCAGTTAAGGGAAATGTCTGATGTATTTTGTTCGTCTGCTTTTCATTAAAGCTGATTAAACAAGACCATTGAATGTTTATGAACAAATACATTTTTAGGAAATTACTGCTTAATTTAATTTAATGTTGAAAAACAAAAGTTGTTCTCAGCTTTTATTTTTTAAGTAAGTGAAAAATTTTTTAAGTAAGTTCTCACCAAGTGAAAGCCATCACGAGTGTGGGCAAATAAGTAAGCAAGCTTTGTGCAGTGAACAAGGTCTGGTCTTCATGTATTCCAGTGATTTTTTGTTTACAAGTACAGGCTGCCCTCTGTCAAAGAGGGTATTTGCTCCTGCAAACATTCTCCAGTTGGTTGGAGTGACATATCAATTTTCCTTGGAGATGCAAGGGCCAGCATGAATGCTTGGTAGGGGCAAGGCTGCTTTAGAGTCACACAGCATCATAGTACTGGCAATAAGCAAAATGAAAAACAAATGAGGCACAGTGAGTTGAAAAAATTAAATTACTTCATTCTCAGCTTTGGAATACCAATAAGCCTGGCCATTACCACACTAAAAACCAGTGAGAGAGCCAGCAAAGGAGGTATTCAAGAGAGGAAGAAGATTAATCAGTTATACAACACATTGAATTAATCTCATCCCACCACAAATTATAAACCTACTCCATGATCAGTCTGCTCCAAATTGGCTCACAGAGGCAAAATTCTCTGCAAACTGATAACCCATATTAACAAGAAAGAAAATAAAATTGGGCGCTTCGCATGGTCATGTACATCATTCTTGCATTAGCAAAAGTGTCTTCTACAACAGGATTACACCTGTGTTGAAGGACAATCATGACTTTAGCATGTGTTGTCTACCTACAGGAGCTGCCCCACCTCTAGAGAATTAGTACCACTACAGTTACACTACTCAGCAGGGCTCAGCGTTAGGAGTGGCAGCACGAGGACTGAAGTAGGACTATTGCTCAAAGGGACTTAGTACAAATTGTGTAATTAGTCCTTTACTACATGGCACTGAGGAGGTTGCTGGCTAAGTGTGCCACCACCCGCAGTACTCACCCGCTCCTGTAGATTACTGTGTAACTACACTTAGCAGATCCATATGCAATTACCATGCAGCCTGCACTGAAGTTCAGAACATACAAATAATTACAAATAATCATGAAAGGTCAGCTCTGCCATGACATGATATTCACCATGGATTTTGTTATTATCCTGGCCTGTTTCACTTCCTCCTTTTACAAACTCCCACCCAGGTCCTGAGCTGGGCACACTGATTCAGTATTTCTAGCTGGCAGAGTTTTTGAATATTGTCCATTAATTTAAAGGTGATATCCACCTCTGACACCCTCAGATGAATGAAGACTTCACCTCCTCCGATCCTGCTTGTAAAAACCCTTTTCTTTCATAAGGTGTGTCTAGACTTGCCCTAGACTTTCATGCACTTGGTCCAGCACTTACAGCCACAGCAAAGCTACTGCCATGATACAAAATGTTTGTTGATTTATTCCATATAATTGTCAGAGATCTGCAAGAAGAATTGCCCAGAGAGTTTGTGGAATCTCCGTCCTTGGAGATATTCAAAAGCCATATGGACAGGATCCTGGGCAGTCTGCTTGAACAGGACTTTGCACAGGATGACCTCCAGAGATTCTTTCCAACCTCAGCCATTCTGTAACTCTGTGAAAGATGAAATTCTAGTTGCTTCTGCTTTTATGTATGGAAAAAATCAACTGCACAAGGAAATAACCCTAGATAGTTATCTTTGAACAACCAGTTCTCTGAAGCAACAGTAAAATTATTCAACTACTAATGCAGGAGAAACTTTTTCAGTGCTATTACAAAATTGTGTTGGGGTGCAATTCCATTTCAGGTTTTGACTTTATCTACTCTGGTTTTCACACCCCTTCAGAAACATTGCCAGAAAAGTTATTAGAAGTGGTTATAACCACATCCTTACGCTACTGTAGCAAAATTCTGAGAAGAAACTTCACTAAAGAGAATCTACATCCTATGCATTTAGTTTGAGACACGTGTGGATCATGTTTTCATAGAGTTATTGTGAAAATACAAAAGCAGAGTATACCAACCACTTTGCAATCCAAAAGCTCAGCATGAAATGTGAGAAAAAAACATCCTTTGTGATCATATGAGGTGAGCTGATTAATGTTGATTAAAATAGTTTCAAAAGCATGTAACAAAGCAACTACAAATGACTATTCTTAGATCTGAAAGCACATACAGAAATGCAGTAAATGCGTCCAACATCTTAAAAATTCAACAGCTCACCTGAGACTGCGAGATCGAGGCCTCAAGGCTGGAGAATGGCGCCCTTCCTCATCAGTGATGCTCTCGGTACTGAAATGCTTTGTCAGGAAATGAAGTTCATCTGCCGTGGGCTGAAAGGGCAGCTGGTGCAGCTTCTCCTGAGATGAGCATGATGACTGAGTACAGAAAAAAATACAGAAAAGAAATGCACTAAACGCATGCATAGGGGTCAGCTAATGAATGGAAGAGGAACGGGTTCTGCCAGACACTGCGCACTCTAGAGGAAAAGAAAGCTATTTATCAGACCAGGTGCCTCTTTTTATTGTTCTCATTAGGCTAAGACAACCCTTATATTCAATGACGGAACTGGTGAGATCAGGAAAACTTTGGGAGAAGGCTAGGGAACCACTTCATCTGATTCTGGAACCAGTACATCTGATCATGCAGATAATTTACTACCAGGAGACAGAAAGGAAGGCACGTGAGTACCAGCACTACTCAGGAAAGGACAAGGAGGTTCCTGGAGTGGTGAGCAACTTTCTTTCCTTTTCCCTCATGCTCTCTCAGCTCAGGAGTTTCACTGGCATGCAGAATGCTATGGAGCTGTGTAGACGTAAGAGTTTTCTGCTGGTTACTGGCTCTCACTGGAAATTGCTATTGTAAAGGGTCAGGATTTTATTTCTCCTTTTGATTACCCATCAGGCTTCTTCTCTAACCAGGGAGGCAATAATACAGTAAAGTATCTGACTTCATTTTAAGATTAACAGAGTTTCTTGTTACTGAGTTAAACAGCTTATTCTTCTGTAAATAAATTGATGCATTTATATGACACATGTCCTGTGATAATAGTAGACATGAAACTGTTTTACTTCGTGAACCTCATAAAACCTGAGATTAAAACAAATATTTGTGGGACATGCTAATAACATCAAAGTTGGACATTCCAGGGGAGAAAGTCGAAGGTCGACTAACAAATGCATTTTTTCGTGTGTGATTCTTCAATGCCCCTTTCCATTTTACACAAGTAAGAAAATAAATCACATAAGGACAAATTAAAAATTCTCTTTAAAAACAAAAGGGAAAAAGAAAAAAAAAGAAGGTGCTGAATAATCAGAGTAGCACTGAATAACACCAGTGGGCCTTATTAAAAACATCATCCTGACCTAGGTTCCACAGCTCCTTATTATCTGATGAAATTAATTATGTACACTGTTCCAGCAGAAAAACTTTTCCTTTTGCTACAATAACCCTCACTTAGACTGGAAGCACCACATCCTAGTACCAGAAGTATTGGTAGGAGGGAATTATACATGATATAACACATATGACCAAAGTTTTAACTCACCTAGCATGGGAAAGAAGGCATATCTGTCTCTTGCCATATAGCTAGATCATTTGGACTGACATTTGCTGAGGGAAAAAACCCAAGCAACCAACAAATCTGAGATAAACAAGTCACATAGAATGCATCTGTTCAAATGGTGTAGTTCTTCTAAGTATTGTAAGCAACAGAAAATCAGGTGATATAAGAACCTACAAATCTAAAGATCCTATTTTCGATAAAAATTTAATTGGCTCCAGATCCACTCCCACCGCACTGTACAGAGGCATTTTCAGAAAAGAACCCCTTGAAAGCCTTGGGATGTGCATGAACTGCCCAAGTGTGCCTGGAACTGGAAGCCACCACGTCCAACGTTTTCTTTCAGGCAGGTCTATGTTGGAGGGATCATGTTGGGAAGTCACCTCCAGCCCAGTGTGCACACACTGATGATTACCCAGGTGGTGCATCAGCTTACACTGGTCTATTCCACACTGAAGCCAAGACAGAGTGTGGGTATTTACCTCTTTGCCCACAGCTGTTCTGCTGCTCAAACTGTTTATTGCCAAATACAGTGACTATCATCTCCCTTAAGTACGGAATTATGCAAGTCCTGTTTTGATTTTCAGAGATTTCTTTGATGTCTTTCTTTGTGTCTCAAACAATATAATGAGCAGGAAGAAGAACCTGCCTACAAAAAAATCTCAAAGAAAAAGTTAGGTGGCAGCTGAAATCCCATTCATGGTGAATAACACGGATTTCTGCAGTGGAGCAAGAAGTACTAAAGACACTTACAAACCTGCATTAGCAGATACTCAAGTTCTGGCATGGCAAATACATGTCTGATTCCAAACAAATTAAGGAAGGTTAGCACATAGTTACTTGAATTAGAAAAAAAAAACCCAAAACTTATAATCTAGAAAAATCATTAAAAACTTTATGTTTCCCAACAGCAAAATCACTGGGGAAGCAGTGCTAGTCAACCCACGGACGGCCCAGCAAAATCCTCCCTCCACTTCCTCTCCCTAAAAGCAATCAGATCACAAAGTTTACAATTCCAGAGAATAATTAATGAAGGCCCTGAAGATAAAGACCACGGACCTTTCTCTGCCAAGGGCTTCTCTAGCAGTATCAAGGCGTACAACCTTTCAATGAAAAAGCATGAAAGCAAAGTGAAACACTTCTGAAGTATTGATTTTTAGGTAATCACATCACAGTACTCAATATTTGCAGCAGACTAATACAAATATCCCCCTGGTGTCTTAATTATAGATGCAGAATTAGCCAACTCTTCTCCAGTTAAAAAAAAAAAAAAAAAAAAAATCAATCTATACTTCGGTTGCTTATAAACTAACTCTGCAACTAGAAAATGAATAGCAGATTAACTCCTTAAAAATAATTGTATATTGGCCCACCTAACTGATTATTTTATGTTCATCTAACTTGAAAGAAGGTCCTCTCCAGCTTTTTCAGTGTTGGTCTGATGATACATCTGGTCTTCATGATTTGTAGGGAAAGGGCAAATGTGGTTCATCTTTTATTGAAGTGTCATCCCTCATTTGGAAGCAAAAAATAAAGCAGAATCTACAGGTTCTCACTGACCTTAGACTAGGTAAATGTCTTGGTTTGTTCAGTAGGTTGGTAGAGCAGGTGATCTATGATCACAGAGATGAGGGTCAGCTCCTGTTCTCATACAAAAACTCAACCAGCAGGACACAGAACGGACACTGCTCTTCTTGATATTTCATTTCCCACTGACACATACACCAGAACAAAGGTCTCCTGGCTTCCTTCTATCTTGCTTGAGAAAGAAACATCATCATGAGGACTGATCATATGAAATGGAAGCCCAATCCTCTGTTACATTCATATCTGCAGCACTAATCCATTGTGTCCTTTTGACAAGCCCCTTCACTACCTCTTACTTCAGTTTCCAAGTCTACGCAGGAATAACACTGCTTATCAACTTCAGAGGTGTTATTCAGATCAATTCAAATTAATTCTACTCTGTGAAATACTGCGGTAATAGGATTGGCTTAGAAATGTAATACCAGGTTTAACAGCTCCAACAATTGCATCACTACTTACTAAACAGCCCATTTCAATGTCTTTCTAGATTGTGCTACTGAACCAGCAAAAGGACTAGAGATGAGAAACTCAGTCACTTAGGAAAAAAAAATAAAAGTCTTGGAATTGCATGTTTCAACCTAGCTATTTCCTGCAGGAAGTTCAATTCAGGTCTACCTACAACTATCACTTTATGCTTCTCATTACACTTCCCATTTTGAAAAATTACCATCTGAACTGATGCTTTCTATGTGACATGTCTATCTCAGATTTATTGGATTGTTTGTTTGTTTTTTTTCATGGGAAAACATCAATCAAAATGACCTAACTATTTCTAGGAACATGACAAGAGACAAATATGCTTTATTTCCAATGCCAGAAAGCTGAGAACTTTCTAAAAGTAGCCTTGATGTCCCAATTTCAAAGCAAAAACTGATACTTCCAACAGATTTTTGGTGTTGTTACTTTTTCTCTCTCCATGGGCACCCACCTAAAGTCTGGTCAAACTACAAACTCTTGAAAAACTACAGTTTGGCCTCCAAAGGTGTCATCTTCACAAGCAAATTGGAAGCTGTCACAGTGACTACCAATGATCAAACTATTTGGATGTCATCCATATGGAAAGTAACTGTACTTGCTCCACACTTCCATGGCTTGCTCCCAGAAGAGGACTTAGACATGGACTATGCCCATAAAGATATAACCTAAGACTGTAAAGGCCAAAGCAGAGTCCCTTTTTAACAGCTGTTCTCGAGTGCTTGAATATATAATAATGTGTGGCAGTGAAACCAGGGACATCTTTTTTATGTTGATAATGAATCCTTCTACATTTTTCTGTGCTCCTGCCCACATATCTGTATGTACACTGAAATCAAGTCACCTGCTTTCTAAGGAGACAAAAAAAACCCCAAACTCAACAAGAAAACTGTCTTGACGTTCAAAAGATAACAAATGGTAGAAATTGTGTGAACTAGTTTACAAGAATGTGTCTGAACAAATGAAGTTATAGAGATAAGACTAACATTGCAAAATCAAATTTTAATCATATCAATTTATACTAAAAGGAAACTTTTGACCGCAATTTCTTCTCTTTCTATATAGACTGAATTTAACACTCACCTCTAAAGAAGCTGATAAATCTGTGTTTGAGAGGCACTACTAAGTTTATGGATGAACTTAGAACAGTTCACAAGGAAAACAATGATGCAGTGTAAGATCTGCATAACGTGAAGCACTGAGTCCTAATTAATGAAGGTGTTACAATTATTAGGAACGTACTCTAAATAATTCATACAAAACCAAATGATCAGTATTATGGAAAGAGGCAGTGATTTGTTACCACACAGTTGAAGACACCACAGGACACATACAAAAGCGTGTTACATTAAGTCTGTACAGGTAGCCTGTATAGTTCTAATGTTTCTATGCTTGTCTTGGCAAGGTTCTCATGTGGACAACCACAACGCCTAGCTGACTTAAACTAAAGAGTAAAATTCATTTTAGGAAGCGTGTCAGAGTTACAAGGGTTAATGTGGTGCTGCCAGCTTAGTGGTATTACTGACAGAACTCAAGCAAACTGCAGCCGGCCTTTCTAATGACGGGTGTAAGAATGGAAAAGCTTCATTAGGAGGTTCCAATTATTGGAATGGAATAAAAGATGTGGCTTATCAGTTTTTCTTTCTGCTAGCCTGACAGCAGAGGTTTTCAGACTAAGTACTTCAAAGCAGACAAGGATTTCATTTCCCAGTTACAAAAAGCTGAGGGCTGGAAGGTATTTATGCACTATCTCAGAGTCCTGCCACTTTGGAGACTTTGTGCCTCTCAAATGATCACTCGAGCCAAGTGCTGCACTGGAATTTCACCAATGCTAAAGACAAAGTGCAAGATGATAGGAGCTGGGAAATGGAGGAAAAAAGCAGCAGAACCAATAATTAAAATAATTTTTAAAATAATTAGTATATTAAATAATGTTAGCAAAACAATGAAGAAAGATCCAGTATTTTAGTAGAGACTCAGAAGCTGATTTGTTAGGCTTTTGTACAAACTGAACTGCTTGGAAAAGTCTGTGTCACTTACTGAAACTGTTGAACTGGGAGTGTTTGTTCCATATCCAGATGAAGGAAGGGAGGCCAAGGACCAGCGGCGTCCATCCGTTCTGAGGAAAAGACATCAGGGAAACTACAGTCAGGAATATATTGTGGCTAATTCTTGAGGGAAATAAGCAATTTTCTCCTCTGTATCTCCTAACCTCACACTTTTATTAATGTCTTGAGTTATTCAGATAAATCAGGTATCCTATTTACAATCACACTTGTAAAGTTAGAGACAGTTAGAGTAAGTTTTAAAAGCAAAACTAGGTGACCTCAGAAAAGATAAAGCAAAGGGGCACCAGAACCCTGCATTAAGTAGATGCTTTGTACTTGTAGAGAACTTGGATCATCTAAAACAGACAAATAAAAACAGCTCCTTGCAAACTTCTTTGAAAAAGACACTCATGCTTAATATACTTATGCAGCTCCTTGTCTTCCAAATGAAGATTCAGATTGAAGATAAAAAAAATCACATTAGACCAAGAATCAACTGAAAGCAGATTAATTTGTTTACCTACTCAGAGGGCACTCTGCCCAGCACATTGCCTGGCATGGCTGGAAAATTAAACCCACAACAGCAGATAGGAACAGAGTCAAGGAGCCCACTCCAAATACAGACATAAATCACAGAAATCTCACCTAGGGTCCTTTCTCCTCCAGTCAATATAACATTAGTAGTTATTTCCCTATTGTAGCCAAATAAACACATCCCTCAGGGAAAACATCCAAAACATTGTGGAGATACTGCAGAAAGGTCTTGTTTTTTAAATGTCAAAACTGAGGAATTGAGGAACTACATAAAAGCTTTGAGAAGAATCAGTGTTGCCCTCCTTGAAACCTCTTCTTCTCCTAAACCCAGTCTTAATGAGGATAGAAACTGAACTACATTCAGCTCAGTCCCACAGCACTGTCTGATCTATTTTCCCCACATTTTATGTCCTTAAAATGGACAACCATGTCCTGTTGCACAGTGGGTTGGATGTTAAAAGTCTCTTCCTCACACCAGTTTCCATTTGCTCGGATTTTTTCTTGCAGCAGATTATCAGTAACTGGTAATATGAGGCTGAATGAGAACAGTCCTAACTCACTTTGGAAAGATATGGGAGGTTTTTGGTACACACAGATACAGGGCATTTCTGCAAGTGCATTATAAAATAGGATATTTGGTACAGCTCTGAAATAGTGATTATAAAAACCTCAACTGTTATCTTCACAGTAATATTTCTCATCCCACTATCCACACCCATGAAGCCTCATCTCCAGAAAGAAGTTCAGTGCCCACCAAGACAAAAACCCCTGTTTACAGTTTTTCCAGCTCTAGTTGCTTTTATTTTCAGGCACTGATACACATCACTCTTTGCCATCTACCTTAGAATGAGAGGGAAATAAACTCACTGTTCCACATCACTGAAAGAATATTATATCAACAGTTTCAAAAAGACTCATGCTTCATGCATTAAAAAAAATAATGTCTGTAATGCAGATTTTTATTGCATGCGTATGTTACAGCTAAACCCCATTTAGCCACAGGTGATGTTTTCTCCGGCAAGGCAATTAAATGTAAAAGAACAATCTCAAAATAATTTCAAGTGAAATGGAATTCCTTTCTTTACCCTGAAAAACAACAACTATCAGCATTACAAAGTTGTTGCATGCTGTGGTAAGGGATTGAACACCAAACTCCAATAATCTTCATTGAGCTTCTTGTAACATACTGGGGCACTGGGGAAATATTTAGGTCAATGATTCAACCTCACTTTGGATCCTTGGTCCCAAAGCAAAACACTCTGTCGCTTGCTGCACAAGTTACTCATTTCTTGCAAAAGAAAAGCTTGATTTTTTTTTTTTTTACTGAATCATCTAAATGATGTATTAAAATAACTTCAGAATTTTCATTTTGACCAAGTTAAAAGAAAATCTCTTTCTCAATTAGAATATTCCAGCACACCCCTTCATGCTTAGGCTGTTTTCTGCTGATGCAATCAAGGCAAGCAATGTGCTAAGCAGTCACGACACACGTATCAGTTCTACTCTAGCAGAAAGAAGTGGGACAAGAATGAAAATCTTCCAAATCAAGGAAGGGGAAAAGACTCTTAAAGCAAATTCCTCCTGCATTTATGCAAAGCATTTCAAAGTACTTCAGTGTTTTGTTAATAAACATATTTTTAGAGAGACAACATGCAATATTACTTCAGGATAAGACACTTCGAACGAAATCTTTAGGGTTTTTATTTATTATAGATGCTTTGCTAGCACAACAAAGACATGCAAACAACAAATTTTGCCTCTAAAATGACATTTTAATTAGTTAATTAAGGAGGTGTTTTTATGGCAGCTAAATGCTATTTCATGAAGAAGCGGATCAATGTCAAACAAGGAATTAGAAAAACAACACATCTTCTCCAAAGTGCTACCTGTTTATGATTTTAAGGCAAAATGTAAAGATTTTCTGTTTCTATGACAAAGACTACAGCTGAATGCCTAAATGGGGTTGTTACAGCATGAACTTGTTAGGGACACGTGCTCAGCTGCACAGAAGCACAGTTCATATACACACACAAACAGCAGCAATGGGATCCACATTACCTGTCTGCTCTGTGTCCATGGCTGTGTGGAAAAAATCGTACAATAATTATGAGAGAGGGAGAAGTAAATGATGCATGTGATTTCTGAAAAAAAAACCCTTCATCTTCTGTTAGTGGTGTTCCTCCAAGATCAGTTTTACTGAGCATGAGCAGAATTAACCATACATTTCCTTATTCCAACAGGAGGATTCCTGCCAGTGTTGTGGCTCTGACACAGTCACTGAAAGGGTATGTAACAAGGGATTTATGGTTAATCACAAGTCAGACTAAGGACAATCTTGCAGTGAATTGTAGCGGCTTTACAATAACACAAGCTTTCCAAACAAGTTTCCTATTCCATCTCAAGAAAGAACTCATCACAGAGCTATAATGAAAGAAGGGAAATCACAAATGATGTCCAAACAGGATAATAAATAAAGAAATTACAATCAAAGGCAGAAAATCAGCAACAAGTAATTCCTGTGATGGCAACGGCAGGAAATCAGGCAGGGGCCATCTCTCAAGCCCCACGCAATGTCGATGAAAAAGGTACTGTGAAATATCCATTTCTCTGGCACCACACTCGCAATTCCTTAATTCCATCATACAGAAGTTATTCTGATACCAGTATGGGGTAATCTAGTACGTATCTGTTGTTACTGCTGGCATAGCTATTCAGGGTGTAATGCAAGCAGAAAATAGAAACAGGTTTCTAAAACAAGCTGTGCTTAACTGTTCTTTTCCCTGGCAGAAAAAGTACAGAGAGGAACATGCATACTGTAAAATGGACCATTGTATTCAATAGGACAGGCTTAACCTTTATTCACCTATTTCTTTAAAAATTAGATTTTAAAAGTGGAAAAGTATGAAAAGGCACTCTTCAGAGTTTTATTATTAAAACATTTATTTGCTGTCTGAACTTTTAGGAAGCAATACTGAAGCATCAAGTTGAAACATGATGTTGAACAATTATGTTAAGTTATGTCAATGGTTTCTCCTGTGTTCCAGGATCCAGAACTCCCGTGAGATACTTCAGATACTGTGAAAACTGGTAAAAGTTTGGTTGATTTCAACAGAGCTTATTGAATACACCAAGATCAGGCTTTAAAAACAAAGGTGGATGAGTCCATTTGAATTGTTTAAACAGCAGGTAAAGTACTAATTTTCCCTCTGAGGCAACAGGAGAATACATATCCTACACATCCTCTTACATTTCATGTGCTATTAAAAAGCATTTTCTTACATAAGACCAGCAGACCAAAGTCTGCTTCAAACAGAATTCAAGGACACCAGGTCTTCTAGCAAATCACCTCAGTGGAGAAATGCTCCAGGATTTTTCTGCCATTCAGATACAGAGCATACCTTATTCCATCAAATCCTAACCCTTTATTCTTCTTTGAAGTTTTGAGACTTATCTTCTTCTCTAACTAGTCCTTAAGCTAAATCTGTCTTTCTCAGAAAACTTACTTCCTCTTTGGATGATCACACATTTCCCATTCTCAGATCATAGACTGGGGTTTTTTCAGCCAAGGCAGAGTTTAACAAATCTAAAATACCTTCCTCACACTTGAATCTAATAACCTACCTCCTATGCACAAACCCTGCTTGGGATCTCTCTAATTTCCCTGTTATTTCTTTCTCACAAAATTTAACTTTCTGTATCATTATCCATTTCTGCCTACCTGCTGGGATTCAACATTCAAATCATCATTTTTCTGCTTCCCCTAGCCGTCTCTATTCTTTCATTCCTGTTCCTTACACTAAACCCAGCACTGTAGTATCAGATTTCTTTCCAGCAGTTGGGTACACCGCATGACCAGCACCTGTCCAGCACTTGCTGCAGGACAGACGACAGCTTCACATTCGGGTCTCTCAGTGCTGCTCTTGTAGAGGTTCTTGTAGACTTGCAATTTCAATTATCAGCTATTTCCCTCATTGAGCGGTAATGTTCTCTAGAGACCAATGCCCAAGACAGCAGAGAAAACCCAAGAGTCTCTACCAGTAAGTAGGCAGGGAATGAAGGCACAGAGCTGTGCACACCTAATTTAAGGTATGTTTCTATCTTTGTGTAGACATAGCAAAGCAGATCAGTACGTTTTCAGTACACCTCAGTGAGAGCAACATCTAGGACTACAAATAAGTTACAATTACTCTAACCATGACTGGCTTTAATGTCACTTTGACTAAATTATTTGTCATATCACATGCCCTACATGTCATCCTTCTGGGAGAACATTGCCTCTTCCCTAGGCAGCATTAACTTCTTAATTTACTTTATCTTTTTCTAGGTCTGAAAAGTACCTAATACATTCTGGTGCTGCCAAGATGTAATCCATAAGGAGTAAAATAAAATAAAACTGGAAACATCAAAGAAAGTAAAACACAATCAAAATGTTCTAACCCATAGGCCATGTGTAAATAAAGTGTATAGACTATTTGTTTGCCAGTCCAAAGAGAGCAGATCCTGCCTTACCTTCGGGCAGGAACAAAGGAAAAATGAGCAGGTGCATTTGGAGAGAAGTTCCTGGGACTGTCCAAGGGGCTGCTACCTGTTTAAGAAAGCAAAAATTAACAGTTCAAAACCATTTTGTTCACATTTGCAGCAAATGGAGTAAGTTTTCAGTGTTCTGAAAGACTTTCAAATGCAAGTTGTAGTCACAAATAATTGGAAATATGAAGCTTTGAGAATTGAGTTTTGAGCGTTAGTTTGCTAATGAAATGTTCTGACACAGATGTACCAGTATTTCTCCCCCTTTTAAAATAGTTTAAAGGGTATGTTTCATTTCCTACTTTCAGGTAAGTAAAGTACCACCCGTAGACAATTTAGTGTCTTTTAATAGGAGTCTTTTAATATTTTGTAGTGATTTCTATCTACGAGCTTTTCCTAACACTTGTCAGTGAAAACCCTGAGTTAGAGATGACATTGATGACAGTTTCAGGAATAAAAAACAGTAAGAAAACATTTCTTCCCAATGTATGCCAAGGTTGAATGCAAAATTCACTGAGGAGGAAAAAAAAAGACATACCATGAAAACTGCATATGGTAATAAAAGGACTATGTATCTGTAAAATGACTGGGCTAAAACCTATCAGTAGTCACACTAACTACCACTTTTTTGAAATAGTACTTCTACCATGAAAATCAAAGTACCAGTGAAACTATACAGAAAGGAAGAAAAAAACCACTTTATTTTTGGCACAAGCATTTTTTCTCTGAGCTTTGTCATATGACGTGGAAGCACAGTAAGTGGTTTATTGCAATGGATTTTATTTCAATTTAAAAGGCAACTATCGTGCAGAAAGCCCTTCTGAAAGCCAGGATCATTTACAAACTAACTGCAGAGATGTTTGAAAGTTATGGATGAATTTAGAAGCTTCACATCAGTGAGTGTGCTTTCTAATTGGGCATGAAGTGGTTTGCTCTTCCTGATCATTAATATGAGCACAGAAGAGAAACTTTACATAGTAAATGTGTCAACAGCAATTTCTTTGTGCAAAGACAACAATATAGCACTAAAATAAGACCAGGAAAACGAAATAGATTCTGGAAAATCAATACACTGCAAGGTACATCAGAAATGGTTTTAAATTTAGATCCCATATAAAATGGTTTTACTTTAAAAGCTGTGTTGAAAAGTCAAACCTCAAGTATGAGTCATCTGCAAAGGACTTGTCTCTGTTTCAGAAGCTCAAGTTGCCCAGCTTGCCCCTCAGGGCAGCAGTGATTTTGAGGTTACAGTCCCATCCAGCAACCTACTGAAGCTTATAATTAAGCTTATAATTAAGTTACATTAATTTCAATCCAAGTTATCCACACTCCTTAGCTGTTCCACTGAGCAGGAGCAGAATATAAGCACGGTGCTCAGTTGAAGGCAACATTCCCTCACACTTCAACCTTTCAAATGGGTCACAAAAGTCTGCAGCAGCATCTCTGCACCTCTGTGAGCAAGGGTGTACACCTGGCACACGTGTCGGGGCAGGGAGGGAGGAGAAGGAGAGGGGGAGCAGGCTGATACCTCCTGGGGCATGAGGATGGCCACAGTGCAGCACAGGCCAGCAAACTCCATCTGGTCTGCAAGTCTATGAGGGGAAAAATAGCAGCTGGTTGAGATTAAACCAGCCCCAGGCTGATGTAACATGTGTCATGGGGTGATGAGAGAACTGGAGAGGTAAGTGAATTCCAGACCACTCCACAATCTGCTTCATCAAGAGCAAACTAAATTAAAAACAAAGAGTTTGAGCAACAGGTTTGTTTTCCTTTGCCTTGGTTTTCTTTTGTATTGTTAGTTAAGACTAACAACGAGTTCACAGTTTAATACAACACAATTCAAGTCTTCATCCAAAACTGGACACTGTTTAACCCATTCCCAGTATATCCCAAGTGAAGAGGGGAAAGAGTGATCAGAAACCAATAGCTAAATAACTTTTGGTGTTTCATTTATTAAGCTTGTACTCATTTTAATTCTTATGGTCACAGCAGCAAACCAGAACCATTTTGCTACTTTTGAACCACAAGAAGACGGAGAGGTCTGACAGTCCCAGTCTAGGAGGCACTGCAAGCTTTCAAGGAGATTGAAGAAGTCACCAAAGTGAAGAACTGAGTCATGCATGAACACACACATCCTGGTAGCGGCACATGCCTCAGGGTGAGGGTCACCAACCACTTGCTAGCAGAAAGCTGAAGGAACATTTCAGGATGCAGCAGGAGTGAGGCCTTTCCATGGTTATACAGATGATCTAACAAAGCAATGAAGGCTGCCAGCTTTGGTGGAAACCTTGGTCTTTGCCTCCTCCTTTTTTAAGCTTTACTGACAATGAATACTACTGCGTCAGGATGATAGTTTTGAACAAAAATCTCATTGCCCAATGTCGTTATAAACAAGCAATGAACTGTCATTGCCTTTTTATATCTTCATCAATCTTTGAACTTTCCAGGGTATGATCAAAATAGAAATTCAGAATAACTGAGCAAATTGGGTAATGACAGTTTCTAAATTTTGAAATTAAGTATGTGGGTGTTCAAACTCTTCTGAGCCTGCACTGTGTGGTACAGAGATACTACTAATTTTTGAGCAACTACTTTTTCAGATGTATATGGCATATTTCCTTTCAGACACTGGAATTTTAATTGGATCCCCTGTGATTTGCTTCTAGTTTTAAAATGAAAAGCAATTAGTTTTTCTCCTCAATTCAAGTCTGGGTGAAGCTTTTAAAACAACAACAGGGAGACGGGGAATTACTGCTTTCCCTAAAATTTCCCACCACTGCTGCATCTGCTCTAGATGAAGGTATTTTAATAAGAGAAGCCTGAGTGCAACGGTCTCGTTCACCAAGGCTGATCGAAACCCTATTTATTCTGTAGCAAAGGTAGATTCCCCTGTTGCTCCAGGGTTATAGTTGGCTCCTACTGAACCTGAAATGCCTCTGTCTCAAGGGAGGCTGTTACACTGAATGATTGCCCATTAGGTAAATCAACACAGCTACACCAACGCCAATAATTCAGGCAGGAACCTTTACATCTTCCGGACACAGGAAGAAGGATGCGGCCAAAGCATTTGTAAATCCACTACCTCCAAAATATGAAACCAGACCTTATGGGCAATGACAGTCTCAGCTATCCCCTACAAACGTGAATGACACTCATCAGACAAGTTACAAGTCCAAAAACTCACAATAGAACCATGCTGTAAAACCTGCTTCTGAGAGCCATCAAAATTAATAAATCAACACAAAAGGCAAAGTTTTTGTGGTCTTCAATGCAGGATATTCAAATTATTTGCTGAATATTAAAGCAAGCAGCTAAAGGTCATATGCATGCTACAGAATTAGATGCCTTCCAGCACACACAAATTTCAAAATGATCACAATATTTAAAGCACCTTGTGTACCACCAGTCTCATAAACAATGAATGCCATGGTGCTCTCACACCATCCAAGGATCACAGGCATGACGTGCTGATGAACCTCAGCTTTGATAACCAGGGCAGGATCTAGGGTGGGATGTTACGTACTCTGCACACTCTAAAAATAATAAATAAATAGGCACCTCAGCAATAGCCATTTTTCTGCCAGAAGGTGGAATTGACCTTGCAGTGTAAGAGTAGAATCATTTAGTTCAGTAGCACAGTGCTGCCTGTGAGCAGCTCTCTCCGTGTGCCACTACAGAGGGGAGCAGGGCAAAGGTCCCAGCAGTGACAAGTGCCTCCACTGGAAGCCAGAGAGCAACCTGGCTACCTTACAGCTGTGGAAAGTAAATTTTAAAATAGCCTGAGCTTGAATTTTCCAGCTGTAAGTACCTATCTCTTTACAACTAAATTATAACGTTACTTCTTTGATTTTAAGCTTTTTGATTTAAAATATAATCTGATGGCAACTTAGTTATCAACCTCATGGTGTAACCTCTTTATAATTTTCAGATTTTAAAAAATGGATTCAAAGAAATCGAAAAAAATGTAAGGAATACACATGTGTACCTCTTTACTCGCCCCTCTCATTTCAAAACAAAAAGAATTTAGAATAAAGGCAGAATTTTCAAACTTGTATTCGTAAAACTGGCCACTACAAGTTTGGGAGACTAAACCATCAGAGTGACCTCCCCACGAGCTGTAGCTCTTTATGCCAAGGTACCAGCTCATGCTGGAAAATGCTACTTCATGCAGTTTGAAAACTGAACTAGCACACTTAAGTGTTCTCGATTCAGAAGTGGTTTCATGGCAGAGTTCAAATTCTTTGGATGTACTTCTTTCTCAGATGTTGAGAGCTCTTTAAGTAATACTTTTCTTCTAAATTTTCTACAATATGAAATTGGCCGGCATCTTGTTGGGATGCTGAGATAGTAAGTCCCTCTGCGTGGATCGGTGTCCAGGAGGAGGCAGGTTTGCCTGACAGAAAGACAACTGTGCGAGATCTCACCCACTAACTTTTAGGTCACGTACAGAGGAGTAACTCCTGACATTACTGCCATACAGGACTTCATTTTAGTGTGGTGTCTGAACAGAAACGTTATAGAAAGCCTCCCTGGTTTCTCTGCGTGCTTGCTGTTCCTCTAATTTGTAGGAGAGGTTCAGAATGGACCTTAAGAAGACAAGACAAAAGTTCAAGACAAAAGAGGCTGGGGAGAGGCACCAGCATTTCTTAGTAACTTATCACTGCGTGTGCCTGAACAAACAGACTGATAGATTCTGTTCAAATACTAAACAAATATCACAGCCTGTTCTCAAATTCACTCCTTATGTATGATATTTCTTAAGAAAATATTTGTGAGTCTACTCTAAATTTCATCTACTTTTGTCTCTTGAATAAATTATTTTTTTTCCCAGGGAAGACTCCTAAGTATAGTACTGGTAGAGAACTCAAATTACAATTAATTTATCTTCCTATGTGCTACTGGCTACTCTTGCAGGTAACAAATGATGTCCTTTTAATTAATAATTTTAAATCCCACATGCAACATCAGAAAAAAGAAGGAAATATTTGACAGTTACTGCTAAAGTAAGGTGGCACACCACTGAGTAGGTTCTCTTCCTTTTAGAAGACACTCATATACTTCTAATAAATTATAAACATATAAAGCCTGAAACAGCATCAAAACCACCAGAAGAAACTTGATTTTTTAAATAGACAGAAGAGAAAAGCAAATCAAAAGAAAATAAAATATAAATGCTACTGTAATGAACATTTCTGCATTTGTTTTCCGAGCAATGATCATGTTAAGATCTTGTTGCAATCTCCCAAGCCAGGACATTTCTTTTTCTCAGTTAAAGGCTTGTTGAGCTACTAACTTAGAACTCAGTGAAACCAACATATACATGAATTCAAAGCAAAAAGCACAATGTAACTAAGTGGAGAATCTCTACCAAGAAAAATGCCTTGTTGAAAATAAATTTTACGAAGTTATCGCTACCATAACCACACACAACAGCAATAAGGGAGTTTGAAGTGAAAGGAGACGGTCCTATACATGTTTTTGGCCCTGCATTTTATTTCAGATTCTGAAACAGAAAATGGTTATAATACCACCTATAAGATTTTGTTAACATTTTAATTTGAAAATCGTGGGTCATTTCAGAAAAACAGTGTACTTAAAGCATCTTCCTAGCCTTCCATGACTGGGTTTTTTATAGAATCCCAAGAAAATGCGGCAGATTTTTACAAAAAACTTAGAGTGAATGAGGCTTTTATGGGCATCCCTGAACAATAACTTTGGCCTTCTTTTTCCTTTCAACAGGCTGGATATCACCTCTTGAGATGCAAAGCTCCGCATACAGGAACAGATGGCTCCTTCTAGCTGAGCTACTATCAGTTTGCTGTTCTTTCTCAGCATTGCCTTAGTTTCAGTCTCCAGAAAGCATTTACAGAACATGCTGCCATGTAGGAGGAAGACAGTCTGATTACAATGAAAACAACATTCCTTGTCTTACACGCAGTAGTGATGTGTTTCCAGAGAGGCTCCACTGTGGATAATGTGCCACAAATGTTCCAGCTGTTTCATGCTACTGACTGGTGCCCATCAGGGACGTACCTGGAGCCCAACCGTCCTCTCTGGCATTTTGAAATAGCGAAAACAAAGTCGTCACACATCACCTACCTCCCTCAGCAACAAAAACAAGGGAACATGCTGTTCAGGCAAGCTGTTGAATCTGCATGTGTGACCCTTTCTGAAGAATCATTCTTTCTTTTTCTGTTGGAAGAACATCTCCACACACTTCACTTCAATGACTAACAAGCTCCTGCCCATGTGCTCTGAAATGAGCATTTCCCAGTTGCTGCCACAGTAAAATTGGCAGCAATGTAAAAAAGAAATAAAAATCCCAAACACCTCACGTTGCTGTGAGTAGCAGACAGAGACCATAAGATGGCACACTGCACAGCTGCCGGGCTGCCGGAGGCACGCGGAAACAGGCAGGATGTTCCTCCTCATGAGAACTGCAGTTAAATCACTGGCACAAATTAACCATGCTCAGAGACTCAAAACAAGAGATTTACTTAAGTGTATTTATCTAATTTTATTTGGCTTCATTTTCCATCTCAGGCTCTTTTGCAGGATGTAAGAGGATTGAATCCCCCAGGAAGAGTGGAGGATGGATATAGGAGCAAACTAGAAAGTGCATAACATAAAACATTAATCTTGAAACTATAAGGACCCTCTTACAAGTTAGAGAAGGTGAAAAACTACAGTCAGAGTAATTTCCAAAGGGCATATTTTGATGCTGAGTATCAGTATGTTCAAACTCTCTACAATGACTACTTGCATTTATGCTGATGATTCCCAGGTAGAGCAGTCCTAGGGAGTTACCTGCGTGTCCATGAAGAGGGGAATGTGGCCGTGGGAGAGTTGGAGATGTGCTGGATGTTACAATCAAACTCTTCCTGTTGCTTGTCCGACAGCTGAAAGAAGGAAAGATAAACCATTAGGCATGGTCAGATGGACAACAGCACCTCCAGGCAGGTCCTGCAGAATCTCTTTCAGCTAAGGAGGAATCTCTCAGTATTTAGGGTGGCATTTTCTCTCACTCTCAGTAGCGACCCTGCAAAGAAGGAAATGTACAGGGACAAAAGGTACTTGATCAGCAGCAAGTGTTTCAACACTCTGGAAGCATTTGCTGCACAGGCCACTGGAGATGGCCGGTAACTCATTCCTGATTCACAGAATATGTGCAACTCATGCTTTACAACTCACACAAAAAGCAAAAAGCAATGTAAAATACCCCAGAGTGCTTTGGATACTCTTACCAATATCCAACCTAGCAAATAAATCCGTTACGATTATTGGCTTGGTTATAAGAAACCAGAGCATATTCCTTAGGGCAGAGTTAAAATTACAGAGCCAAGTGTTAGCACAACCCAGCAGATGAGTGGGATTACTAATCAAACTTAAAACCTGGGATCCAAAAATCTTTGTGAACACATGTGGCAATACCAATGGAAAACTCTGCAAAACAAGTTTCAGACACGCCTCCACCACATCAACTCCACTCATTGCTGTGACTTTGTTCCAGCAAGGAAAGTGACACTTCTTATGGGACAGTTCAGATTTATTTTTTCCCTGTTGGGAGTTTCAAAGCTGACCCAAATGAAGAGAAGGATGTGCTCCTCCATTTGCTTCCCAGCTTGTGACTGCTGGTAGCAGACATTTAACTCTAAACATGATAAAAAGAATCGCAGCAGGCGAGGGAAACATTTTTAAATCACAGGAGCTGTGAAGAAGAGCAGCTAGATAGTTAAATCCATCTGTGATTGCCACTTCTCCTGTTGTTTAAACAGAAGCAATGAAGTTGCTAGCAAAATCTTACAACTGACCAAGTACTACAGCTACATACATCTATTCATCGTACCTCCAGCTTGCTTCCTAGATGGCAGAAACATTCCTGCCTACTTCAGCAGTTCTCAAAACAGGTAACTAGAATCCCATTGGAGTTGATAGGGGTGGGAGAACAGCCAGGAGCAGGGAAGGTCGAGCATAGGCTGAACAAGGAGCTCGCTGGCCCCACTCCAGGGGTGCCCTGTGAAGCTCCACACTGGGTTCCCCAGGCACAGGCAAAGCCTCTTTGCTTGCAGACCCCAAATGCTGATGTCTGCCAGGTCCTTCGTGCACTGAGTGATCTGCTGGAGCTGCCCAACAATAAACACACTCGGGCTGCCAAGAACTACAATTTAACGCAAAAGTATTTTGCTGCCACAGGATACAGTGCATCTGACTATTATTATTTGTAAGCTTATTTTATTGCTGTTCTATAGGAAACTAGAGAACTTGATGCAGAAAAAAATACAACTGAACTGCCAACTATAATAAACAGTAATAAAGTTGAAGCACCATTAACTGCTATTCAGGCTCTTTAGTGTACTTAAAGCATTCCTCAAAATTATCCAACTGATTCCATACAATCTCCATTTACATTCATGTATTATTCAACAACAGTCCATCCAAAAACTGATTGCCATTGTGCACATCTCATGGAAAAACTAACAGCCTGATTTTAAGAAGCTTAAAATCTCAGTTCATGGATATTTTTAACATGTTTTTAGTTACACTATTCCAGTAACTGCTGAAAAAAACCCAAAATACTCAATTCCAACATTAATACCAGATAATCATTGTTCATATTGGCACAAAATCTTTCTTGCAACATGCAATCCCTGAGCATTCTAGTGTTATATATATTACTATGTAAGAAATAAAAAGAAAACTTGGGTATTTTACTATCAAATACAAGGTAAGAATCTAAGATCTTGCTCAATAAAAAGCACTAGTACAGTGAGAAAACAGAGCTCCATTCTCTACAGTTGTATCTCTTTGCTGAAGAGAGTTCCTAAAGCACACTTTACCACAGCAATGTCTGGAGCTGGCTATGGAAACTTGGTATATTTAAACCACAGCACAACAGTGGAAGTGAACTGTCCCAAACTCAGAGCTTTGTAACTGCTTGCCTGCATTTTCCCAGTTGAACAGAGTTTTACAAACCCATTTTCTCTGCTGTCTCTGCCAAGATAAGGAGCCAAAAGAGAAAGGGTTAAGAGGATGGAGAGCAAGCACAGCTGAGACCCCTTAAAATAGGTCAGGTTTACACAAATGTACCCAGAGGAGGGAATGGCTTGGAGTGAAAGCCTAGCCCCAAGTTGGGAATAAAACATTATTCTCTTTGCACCCTCAGCATTGGATAACTTTTAACTTTCCTGGATCTCTCATCTGCAAAAGAGAAACACCACTTGGGTCTGTCTAGCCATTGCTATGACTTATGTGTGTTGGCAATACGGCAAAGCTGAAACACAGAGACTAAAAACGTAACACCCAACTTCTCAAATTCATGTTCTATGTTGAGAAAAGTATACAAGTACAATCATACTCTCTACTGGCTGAAGAGAGCTCTCTGCACATAGAGAAAAAGTTTTTAACAGATCTAGGAATCCTAGAGGAAATGCAGAACAAAAGTGATGAAGTGCTGGCAGTCAGTAAAACACAAAAAAAGGGTGAAGGGAGGAGGCAACATGCAGACTTCAGTGGGATGACCTCTCCCCCAACAAGTCACTACGACAGCATTTGAGCACCTCCTAAAGAACAGCTAAATATGAAGGAAGCAAAGCTGGCTTTAAGCAGGGCTTTGTGCCAAAGAAATTCAAACTAGTCAATTTTAAGTGTTGGCAGAAACAGTTCCACTGAAGAAAAAATTATTTCCTGGAAGATTCATTTTAGCCAGACAGACAGTGCTGGGCTCAAAATTGAGCTACCAGGCCAATGACAGTGAAGAGATCATGTTGTTAATCCTTTAAATTGCATTAATTATTATTTATTACTGTTTGCAAATTCTCGAAACAACACTGTACGTCTTCTTGCTCAAAAATTAATTCAGTCTACATAAGAAAACAGGAGTAATAGGAGAAAGTAAAAGGGGAAAAGGTTGGCTATATATATATATCTATATCTATATCTATCTTACTTTTTAACTAGGAAAAAAAAAAACCAACCAGTTTTTAACTAGTCCAGAGAGATTTCAAGCATTATGATTTTATTATAAGCCAAAGTTTTGCTGCTTTCATTAAACACAAGGCGAGCCCTGCTCTGAGCCTCCTTTCCTCTCACAATTTGCTATGGGTCTTGTTAACCTTTTTTTTTTCTCAGATCCCACTTCATAATTTCAGAAAGCAAATCCCCTCCAGGTCTTCCAGTTTAGGCAAAACATGATTTCAAAAGCGCAGAGTTTCTGTAGGGCCCAGAGCTGTAGGGCCGAGCTCCAGCCCATGCAGAGCTCTGGAGGTGCTCCCTCCCTGCCCTGGTTGAACACCCACACAGCCAAATCTGAGTCCAGAAACCTATGAGAACACAGGAGCACCTCGATTTAATTCTGAAAACACATAGTAAAATGGGTATTTTATATTGAAACAGTTGAAACAATGCCTTTGCATCACTACGGAAACAGAGCTTTTACTCTGTTTCTGGAGTAAAGCTCTCTGCCTGCAGTAAAAATATCATTTGTTACGTGTACTGAAGTGTCCCCAGCGCGCCCCTGAAACTGAACACTGCAGGGCATTGGACGTGGGTCTGGTAACTGGACACTGCTTTTGGACCCACTGAAATGTGCCCCCGAGCCAGCATCCTTGCCCAGAGTTATTTCTGAGCACATTTGGCGCTGTACCTGCGACCTGCACGCAGCCCCCAGCTCTTCAGCTGCGCCCCAACCAACCTCCTCCTCCTCCTCACCCACAGACAACCCCAGGGCAAGCCTCTACAACGAGCACCACGAGTGCACCTTGTTTCATATGCCTATTCAGCCTGAAAAAGAAATCAATGTCTCAGTTTCAGCATAAATCGATATTTGATTCTTTATTTCAGCCGTTTACTCAGGGGACATCTTCAACTCACTGAGCAAAACTGATTAATGCCCAGGAGGCATCCGTGTAATGAAAGCGAGGGCCACAGAAAAAAAACAATGCAAATATAAATAACCAACCACCACTATCAAGCAATTTAATAGCAATGCTGGTTGTTATAAATGAATAATGATAAAGAAGTTTCTTGAAATCTATCTGAATTTATAGGCCTTGAGGAATTTCTCATAGCTGAAGCTGCTGGAGTATGTGAGTAAACAAGATAACACTGCACAAGTCTTCTCATTGACTTTGACAGAAATCAACTTGAAGAAATAAAATATATGGAAAAAGTATAGCTTAAATCACATTTTGGCTAGGATTCATGAATGCGTTTTATTCATATTAGTGATCTGTAACAGAATCACTAAGGATGGAAAAGACCTACAAGATCATCAAGCCCAATCTTCAACAGAAAATTTTAATTTTAGAATTTTGTAAACTACTTCAGGTTGTCAGAGTGCCAGGTTAACTCCTGCACTAACTTCTTTCAAAATAACATTTCAGAAGTCAAACATCAGACTTGTTCTAGATTAGACATTCAATTTAGTGACCTCAAATCCCTATGAACTGGGATCCAAAAGTCAGAGCAATCATATCTATAAAAGTTATTTGTGGTTACATATTTTCCTAAAATGTAGTATCACCTAACCAAACTTCACCAGATTCTACTCTGATATTACAGAAGTTTGGTTTCAGTTGATTTGCTTTACAAAGAGTTCTTTATGAGAAACAGACATTTTGGAAATGAAAATAAGTATTTAAAATTTTTATTCACAATGACAGAAAATTTACAAAATCCAAAATCTGCATGTCAATGAATGCAGCAGCTGCACAGCAATGTTAACTAGATGTGGAAGTTATCGTCTTAATTATAGTAATTCAAAGATGGAAGCAATTTTGTAAGCTTTAGCACTACCAACAACAGGGATAATTAGTTCTCTAAAATAGATAAGTAAGCATCTGGTTCAACTGATTTCTTTTTTTTTCCACATTCAAGAATAGTTTAAGAGTTATTCATCCTAGAATAACTGGGGAAAAAAGTGTTATTATTCAGAGTGTAGGTTTGGGGGGTTACACATTCCTATAATAAACACTGCTTTTGTTGTAAAGAAATACAATTACACACAGTTAAGATGTGAAGGATGGAAGCACAAGTCCAACAAGCAACTTCTTAAAGATTGCAGGCAGAGTCTCCATCACAACAGACACAGAACTATCTTCTTCCCAATATCACCTAGGAAAACTGCATTTTATCTCCTGTCAAAGTCCCAGGAGCAAGGAAACATCCCAAATTTGGATGTTTTTCCTTCCTGCTTATTCTGTCCAGACTAAACAACTAAGGAGCCTTTGTCCAGTGCATCTCTGGACAATCTTTCCCTGCCATTCACTCCTTTATAAGATCAATCCCTAACTCCCACGACCTTGAGACTGGATTACAGTACTCCTGTCTCCACCATCTTTCTGAAGAACTTCAAATAGGATTGAACTTTGGAACTTAAATAAAAACAATGAAAACCAACTGCCTGAGTGCAGGGTCGTCTTCCACAGTAAGTTTTCTACAATTTAATTACTACAAACACAGAAACAGATGCAAGTTGTTCAGCAAGCCAGGCTCTACTCAAATTTGCATTACCCATTGTTCTGAAGCTCATGAGACAAAATAAACTGGACAAAAAAAGGGGAGTAAAGAGAAAAAAGATGTAGTCAACTTGTGAAGTGTGGGCTGCACTTCTGTACAAGATATCCAGAGAGTGAACGGGGGTAAAACACACAAAAGACATCGTTTTCCATAATGCTACCACACCTTTCAGCATGCTACCAAACACATTAACCAAGGTGAACACGGAGTCAAGCAATGCAAGACTTACAAAGCAAGGAGTAAAATGGGTGCAGATGGTTCTTTTGTTTTAAGGAAAATTAACATCTCTGTACTTAGGAATTAACTTATTGCATGAAAGACCATTTTCCTTTCATCTAAACCAAGCTATATGTTAGACACGCCCTCCTACTTCATTTAGAGCTCAAATTGAAGAAGCAGCATCACCGCAAGCTAAGAAATTACAAAAGAAAAGGCTGAAATTGCCAGTGAACACCAAATTTATGTCTAATTTGCCTAATGCTTGAGGCTGGTGCACACCTGCTTACACCACACTATACAGTCCAGACCTTTTGCATTAACAACATAGGAACAACTCTGCAAAGCCAAACAAAATGAGATGTCACAACAAATTACAACGACTGGTATAGCCATTCTCAACTACATGAATCCACTTTATTCTGAACACAATCCAAGCCTATCTTTGTTTTAGCTTAAAAGAACAAAAGTAATGAAAAAAATCTCTGATTACAGAAGAGAGACCCCAGAATAAATAGAGACATTATTTAATGGGCAAAAACATAAAACAAACCTTCTCAAGCATGCCTATCTCCTACTTCAGTTGTGTTATGCATTATACTGCCATGAAGTTACATCACAAAGTGTGAAAGGCTGATTGAATGAAAGCTAAGCATAACTGCATACTTACATTTCCCATTTCCTCCAAATCTATTATTAAATGCTTCACGTAGCATAGCTGCTTTTTAAATAAGTCTCTACTTGGCAATTCTCGCAGAAGATAGTTTATCATATTTCTTTTCCTCCAAAAAATCCAAGCAAACAAATTCCAGAATGAAATGACAAAGTGATTTTATATTGTCTCAAATCCTCTAACCGTGGAGCGTACAATTACATACAGGTGTGCAATATAACAAACCTACTCTAGACACTCTCCCTGAAGATGCGTCCAGGAAAAAAGGCAAGTGAACTGAAAATGGAACGAAAGTTTTCCAGGTTTAATGTAAATGTTACATAAAATAATATGAAAACTCATTTGGTTGCTTTGTAGCACACAACATGAACAGTTCTCTTCATTTTGTCTCAGAGCATTTTCTCAGTTTAAGAATCAGAAAATGTTACAAATTAGCTCATTATCAGCTACCTGCGGTTCCAAACCTCAGCATGAAGATTAATTACTGATCTAATTTTAAATTTATTCTAACAATATACTATTTTAGAAATAATCTCCAGACTGTCAGGGGAGCTGCCTCTACTGCATAGAGCACAGATTTTCACACGGCCAAAGAGTAGAGTAATAACCAGGGTGGCAACATTCTGAACAAGACTAGGATATTTGCAATCAAACTATTTGCACATTTTAAAAATACATGTTCTTAATGTGCTCTCCTGAGCTCCACTGGAAAGGTTTTGCTCCGTTAGTAAGATTCATCTTTACAGCTATGGAGTCCAACAATAATAACCCCACTGAAGAGTGTCAGGGTTTGTGCTCGCTTGGCAGAAATTTACGCTTATGATGTGCTTTCCTACCAGCTGGAACTTCACCTCTGCTGTGGCTTTCAGACAAGTGCTGGGCCATGCTTCCACCCCTGGTGCCTCTGCTATTTTGCACATGAGCCTCACTTACCGCCATCCTCAGCTCTGCAACATCAACTTTCTTAAGCATCACCCAGCATATTTAACTTGCAAGCAGCTTCCAGCATATCAGAGCACAGAAAATCCTGAACAGAACATGGCACCACAACTGGACAAACGTGCCAGAAGAGCAGACAACAAAGAGAGCACGTTGTTAGACAATAAACCCACTCCCAGGGTCCTCATCTGCAACCAGTTCCACACCATTTTAGGTAGCTTTTTGTAAAATCACCATCCTTCAGTTTTTCAGTTCTGCATACCTTTTGACGGAAAGGCTTTGTAGATATTTTGGATTTCATTCAGAAGGTAAAGGGACTAAAATATCTGACCCTTTAAAAAATACCCAAAAAGCCAAGGTAAGCTGCAACATATACCCTTATCATGCTTTGCACCACTGATATATCAACACTCTCATCCCTCCTATCTTTTTGACTCAGGCACTGCCCTAACCATTGCCTGCTATGAGAATCATGCTCTTTTATCTTATTGGGATTTCTGTTCTTTCTTACAAAATAAAACCAAAAGAACAAAACCAGCATCAACTTAATAATTTTTTTTTTAAAAGAACAAGATACTTCTAAAAGACAATGCAGTGAAGAAAGGTTCATTTCCTCAAGAGGGGAAAACCACTTTTCTGTGAAAGTATTGAAGTATGGGTATACATGTACATACAAACATTCAGCTTCTAAAGGCCTTCAAACAGAAGCACTGAAAACTACTTGTTGCTTGTTATGTTTGCACACACACAAAGATGGGAGAAAAATCCTCAAAAACATCTCTAAAAAATAATAGCAAAGCATGAGTGTACTAAGGTAGACTGATAATAGTCCAATGGACATATTAAGAAAGTATCCGGGCTCAACAAAACTGTAATCTCAGTAGGCAGGCTACAAAACTTTTGACACTCGTCCAGGACTAAGCTGTCTTAGACAGGAAAATGCCATGCTCTGCATGCCTGGACTCAGCCAGGGCTGAGCAGAGCATTTCCCTACCAGAGAAAGACAAAGGTGAGATGTGTGTGCCAATGCGGTGCTTTAATTCAAAAGAGATACTGAGAGAATACGGATTGCTCAGGTTGCTCCCTTCAGCTTTGGAAGGAGAAATGCTGCTTGGGACCTTTCTAATCAGTGCACTCCTTGAACAGCAGAGAGGGAAAAGAGGCTACTGAGAGAAAGAGTTGGCTCTAAACATCAAAGAAGGGGACAGACAGGAGCTGAAGTTTGTGGACACTGAAAGTGCACAGTGTAGCCACTAAAACCGGTATAAATTCATGTAAAGAGATAAACTGCAGTGTTGAAATAAAGCATTCAATTTATGTGGTCCTTACTCATTTACAAAGACAGGTCTGTCGATAAACCACTGTCCCAGATAAAAACAACACACTTAAAAAGACATGAGAAAATTATTTACAAGAACACATTAGACAGCTGTTCTGTGGCATATATCAGATCAAATAAGCTGACTACTAAAATAATGAGAAAATACACCTGTAGAAGGCATTTCATGTTAACGGAGCAACAAAACCACAAAAGGCAGGAGAAGAGGGGGAGGCCCTGGGTGCAGATCCTGCCCTGGCACACAGAGCAGCCCTCAGATCTGCAGCAAGGGGAAGTTTCTGGAACAATCAAGCCTGATTACATGTTAAACCTCATTCTTTTGTGTAAAGCCTACTTGCTGAGCCAAATGTTCATTATCCAACAGCCATCAATTTTTCATACAAGGATGGCTGTTCCCATTTAATAACTATACAAATGTGTACTACAAATAGATACACACACACAAAGGAGTTTGAAATTTTAGCTGGAACAACCATTCACAAAACTGGGCAGAAGAAAAACACAAACATTAGAAGTCACAAGCTGACACCTAAAGCTTGTACATGCAGTACATCCAAAGGGTGAAGCAGTTCACCACTGCCAAGAAAGGGTACTTGTTTTAAGAGCTATTCTACTTAAGAAGGCTGAAAAGTAAAATCAAAATCAATTCCAGTTACATTAAGATGGTAGAGAGCAGTACCTACAAATATACGAATGTATCAAAAATAAATGGACGGTAGCAGTGATAACAAAAAGAAATCATAAAAGAAAGTAAGAAAAAACGAAAACCTAATAAAATCAGCGCCAAAATTTTCACAGCTGTTAAAAAGCAGATATTCAATAAATGTACCTCATGTAAAATTGGATCAGAATGCAAGCAAAGAAACTGCTAAAAGCTTTTTGAATGCTTTATGTACTTATTAATAAGTAAAGGAACTTAGAACATGTGAGCATTGTTTTTACAAATGGTGTCTAACAAATTTTAGCAGAAACTCACAAGCACAGGAAAACACAGCCCAAATTTTCACTGAGACGAAGTGGGGAAAGATAGGGCAGTTCAATAACATTAGCCTATTTCTGCATAAGTAAAAGATTGGTTTAAAATTCATTTCTGGGAGCCGTGTGTTGTGATACCCCAGCATCCCTGCTGCACCAGTTCTGTTCTGCATAGTCGGAAACCAGCATGGCCAGCAGGAAAACAAATGAGACTCATGAAAACTGCAGAACGTAGACAAATGAAGACACAGAGGAAGACAAATGCAAACACTTACAGAAAGTCAGGTATTCAAATTCCATAGCAATCATGCTTAATTTAAATTAGGCCTGCTAATTGTAAGATACTAATCTGCCATGCAATCAAGACTGGAACAAAATTAAAGGACAGGAAAACACCCAATATACTGGAAATAAGTAATTTCAAAAGCCACCGCAGAATTCAAGCTCGCTTCCTCAGAGAACAAAGATTCAGGGAAAGACTGTTCTCATGTGTGCCTGCAGAAGATTTTTATCTCACGTCACTGTGAGTCTCTCCCATGGCACATGCTCACTGCCAGTGTCGCATGACACCACAAGAAACTCCTTCAACATCAAACAGGACACATCAAGTGACGTTTACATCTTCTATTAATTCTGAAGGAGTTTAAATTATGTGCTTAGTGCGACGTAAACACAGCAGGCAGTAATGAATATGGGGAGACCCATGCAAGCATCATACTGAAATATAAGCATAACATTTGCTTAGATTTTCAGTACATGACTAAGCTTTGTCCTCATATAAAACACGAGAGTTGAATACCAAACTTGAGGCATTTTTGTGGAAAAGACGGTGATTGATTAAGCTAACAATCTCAAAACATGTCCAACTTACTGCATAGCATTGCCTGAAATGATAGACAAGAGAGACTGGTATCAGGTGGCTTGGATTTCGTATCTGGCACAAGGGATTTCGTATCTGGCACAAAGACTCTCCTGCACAGGACTTGTAAGCATCCCCCTTCTGAATCCCAGTTCTCTGGACCCTTCCAGCTTCAGCTGACATAGAACCAAAAACAAATACACCAGAACAGTCTTTAAAACTAAATTTTTAAGAGGCCTGGAATAACCTATGATATTTCACTACAGAAGTATGTTTTATTTTATCAGCAAATCTACTCTGAAGAACACTTAGGTATTAATCTGTAGTCCTCAAAATAATAGAAAAAAATAAGATAATTGGGCTATGAGTGGAGAAAAACTATTCAAGGATTATCTGATAATTAGCTACAAATGTAGAATCAAATCACTTCAAAGGTGTTTTCCTTAATGGTTTGAAAAGATGTTTACCTGCTCAATATGGCAACCGAGATGGCAGCCAATACAAAGTGCTCAGCACCTGACTGAAAACTAAGTCATTTTTCTGCAGGTAGGTAATGGAAGATGACATGCCATACAATGTATTTCTCAGTTCCTTAAGTAAGGTCTCCTTTTTATAAAAAAACATTTCACTCTAATGTGTACAGTTCCTTGTTAACGTCAGCATTCAGCTGCCAGTAAAATAACAGCAACCCCGAGTGCACTAGAGAACGTCTCTTAGTTTGCTCCTGACCACAACTTCACACCTCTCCAAAGCATAGGGACCTGCAAAGAGTAACATCATGGCATGGGCAGAGGTTCCTCACATCCAGATACTTATTCAAGTCCATCCCAGAGCTTTAGGCTGGTGGGTGCTCGGATTTAAAATGTGCTTGTCAGAGACAAAAAACAGTCAAAATAAGCAGATGCACAGACTTCGTAAGGATTCCAACACCCAAATGTGTCGACTTCAATTAAACACAAGAACTGCACATTTCCAGGCCAATCACGTGCCAGTATGTACTCTCTGTCTTACTTTCCACAGTAGCACTGACCTGATCTGAGCGTCCTCTGTAAAGTTCAGGATCTCCCTTTTCCTCATATCTCTCCCCAAACCAGTCTCTTACCCTAGTATTTCATTTAGCTCACTTAAAACACCAGTGCAAAATTATTTTATACTCAGCAGTCTCCTTCATGTGAAGGATCCAAATAATTCATGAAATTGTTTGCAATTTGTGTGTTGCTTCGTTTCCTCTCCACAAAGGTTTTGACTTGAAAAACAGGTTTGTCCTGGGCAATAGCCAAATGTTCATACAAGAGAGTTTCGATCCGAACAAAAAGCTTTCAAGGCTCAAAACTTCAGTGTTAACCCTCTAAGACCCTTTCCCTGGGTTTTAGTCGAGTAAGGAAACTGCCAACAGTATTCAAAATGAATATAAAATACGATTTACACAGAATCCCACATAAACTAGAAATTACAAGCAATCCAGGGGGATTGCCTGAACCATTACAAATGTTTGGGGGTTTTAGGAGGACTCCTTCCATTCACTGGACCAGCCTCTTTCATTGTATTTAAGTATTGCAAATATCCTGTAATGGAGAGTGTATTGGAAGCTCCCCAAAACTCATCCATTAGTGAGCAAAATACCCATTACATTTCCATGCAATCCAACATGCTATTGTCATAAAGAGATATTCAGAAGATAAGGTGGAAATTTTTTCTCCCCCAAGCAGTGCTTTTGTCCTAAGGCCATATTGAAATACCTAGCAGAAATAATTTGAATGAAATTTCCTCTCCAATTATGAGTGTCAGAAGGTCATTTAATATACTGAGCAAGGCTCAGCAAAAAAAACTGAGCTAAGTATTATCAAAAGCATCAGATTTCCAGGTCTTTCCCATCCTTCCCAACATAAGGGAAACATTTCTTATGTTATTCATTTGAGCACGGAAATGTGTGGCGTGACAGCTGTCACTTTAAAGTTAATTATAGTATAGACTCACACTTTTAACGTTAGCTTTATGTTACCACAAAAAAGTGAGTATTTTGCTAGCGTAAAACTAACTGTTTTTCTTCAGTGTGACAATGCATACATGGAGGAGGTGGCATCCTTCTGACACACACAGCTTTTAATGTCAATCTAGATGAATCAGCATAGAAAGACACTGAATACATTTGGGGACTCATGTATGGACTCACTGTCTGATGTGGTCCTGTTATGGCAGCTGAGAAGTTACCAGAAGAACATTAATGCATCAGAAAGCACCATTCATGTGTTCCTGATTATTTCCATTCACTCATTTACACCCCAGTGAAAGGTGGTTTCTCTTACTGTTCGTGGATATTTCAATAATGAATAGCATTTCTCATAGTTACCAATGAGCTGTTTGTAATGAAATACAATTATTTCCATAGAATCACTGATTTTAGAGGAGCTTTGCTACTTAAAGATTGCTTTACACTTTATAAGTAGTTAATTCTTGTGATTTTAACGAATTATTGTATCACTAAAGCCCTTTCACTGAAAGAAGAAGAGGAAAGAGAATTAAAGCATCAATGATAATTGTGGATACAAATCCAAGATGTCCTTCCTCACAGAAATCCACCTTTTTCATCCTCCAGAATTATCTTTCAAGTCGCTTCAACACACAAATCTCCCATCTTAACTCTGCAGAGAGAAAGTCACCAAACAAAAGTGAAATCAGTAAGACCCACACTCACAGCATGTTCCACCCAGAGAGCATTAAAATGAAAAAATGAGGAAATATTAGAAATCAGCATTCTAAGTCGGTTTTACAAGACCAACAAACACTCACTTGCACAATTCTACAGTGCTCTTAATATCAAATTGCAAGAGTATATTCAAGATACGCCCAAAGTGCAAAGAAACAAAAGGACTTAAATCAAGAGACATTTAATTTAAATACGTCAGAATTATGCTTTATCTTTCCATAATGCAATTTCAATAGGCAATGCCTCAGTAGAGCTGATCTCAGAATACCAGCCCCATATGCCCTTTGAACCAAGGAGTTCTCATATTTCTCCTGTAGTTTAAACTCATAAATATTTATACAGAACCAGTTTGACAGGTAAATGTGATTTATGTTTATGTCACCCCTCCCATGAGAAACTTATGTATTTACAGTTTGCTCTTGACTTTCTGTATCCTTCCGGGAATACGTTCAAGAAGAAACAATCCAGCCACTTTGACTGGAGGAGCAGATGGTTCACTCTTCCAGAGCCATTAGCTGCGGCGAGAATCCCACCAGCTGCACGAGAGAGCTCATTTCAACAAAATGCACCGAGGAGAAAGAGGAGTCCTTCCCATTTGCCTCCTAATGTAGGAGAAGCCATATGGGAGTCAAGCCCTCTAGGATTTTTAGTACGTATCAGAAGCCATTATAGAGAAATGTGCCATAGCTCAGTAGCCAGAATACCACGACTAACCCTTTCTTGCAATGTGAAACCAAATTAAAACTGAGAGAAATCGAAGGCGGAGAAGCCCAGAATTAAGAGCACACAAGCTTTTACTAATGCAACAGGACCGTACAGAAGTTTTACAAACAGAGCAGAGGAACTGTATCAAATATTTGTCACAGCAAAAAAATCTCTGCTGCTAAACGTGACCAAGATTGCAAAGTTATAGGAGAAATTTAAATTGCAGTCATAATTTTTAAAGGAAGTGCACTAAGAAGTGAACATTATGCTTTGAAAGGGGGCCAATTAAAACAGAAAAGTATTTATTTATTTATTTAGTGATAGAGTACTCCATTCCTAGTGCCCAGATGCCACAATTCTGAGAACATTAGCACACAGAAGCACCCAGGTCATAGCATTGCAACACACTCCATGTGCAGTGACCACTCTCACAAGCCCAGATACTCTCAGGAGCAAAGTCATTGCATAAATGGACACGGGATTTCAGGACAGATACTCTGGCAAGAATCACATTATTACAGTGATTTATCACAATAATCCTCAGACCAGCCCAACCTGCCCACCCATCTCCCCCAAGACGGCAGGCAAAGAGCTGGCAGGCTGCCAGCCCGGCTCGGCAGAAGGTGATATTCCCAGCAAACTGTCACACATGCTCAAATATTTCATTTCTGAGGCTGGCTGAAGGCTGCGGTTTCCATCCTGTGCAAAATAGGATTTCCACCACATGACTTCGTGCAGCAACTCTCTGCTCTGAATCCTCATAGTGCTGCTTGATCATTCTGAAATACCTAATACTCATTTATGTGATTAAATCAATAAAAAGTCATCTCTTTTCCATTAAGATGCTCAGTGGATTTACAGATCAATTTTCTTCTTTTTGTACTTCAACTACTAACAAATAAATGGAATTGTAAATTTTGAGTAGGAGTTTTCTGACAAAATATCACACCTGAAACCTTGTTAGTATCTCTCAAATTGTTTCTGACCTTGATGTGTAATTTTAAATTCAAAATGGCACACTAACTAGATATTGAAAAACAAGGATGGTTTATTTTTGTTATGAGAGGCACTGTGGGTGTCCACTCTGTTTGGAAGACCATTACTGCTGAATTTTCACAAAATACTACCTTTAGGCACGCTGGACACCGTCTGGAACGGAGCGAGCTTTAGCAAACCAAAGTTGTGCAAGAAGGAGTAATAAAAGGATCCAGAATCTGCAGGTCTAACACAGGTTATTTTCTTATGCAAAGGTGTCCTCCCTCACCTGCCCTAAACCAGCTCCCTCCCTCTGGCTCTGCCCAGCTCACCTGGCTCTCACAGCGAGCCTGGTCTCATTACACCACACTGCTCCCATGCTTACAGGTTGGTGGCCAAGAGCACCTGAAAGCCAAGTCCAACCTACCTGAGCCTTTGGAAATGGAGGCACAGGAGAATAATTTGCCTCCCTTTCCTCTCCCCAGCCAAATTCAAGGAATCTGTAAGAAAATACGGATCTTTATCTCTGTTACTTCTGTCACTCCATCAAACCACTGCTACAACTGCTCAATGGGTATCAAAGTTACTGCTTGGAGCAGAGACATCAACGCACAACCTGAATCTCGAGGAGCTCTTTTACGTCAAAAAACAGGCTAAAGACAACAATTTTGAAAACAACAACATTGCTAATGCAATTCCTGGCAGCTAAGATCCCTATTTATTTAAAAAATCTTTCTTCATTGCCACTAAGATTTCTAAAAGTCACTGGCAGCACAGAACACAATTTTGATAAAATTTAAATTACAAATGTGGAATAATAACAACAAATGAGAAGTCCCCTGAAATATAAGTTGGTAGAAGTTACAATCCTCTAAAAAAGATTAATATAATTTCTGATAGCTGATGAACAAAATTCACCCTAAAACTCAAGCCAAACCTTATAATCTGAGTGTTACATAGATTATTAACTGTATCAACAAACCAGCTGCTGAGAAATTCTGATACCAGCTGCAACTGTTTACTCATAAATCTGAATATACTGCTTTACTCAGGATTAGCTACCTACCAGTCTTACCAGTAAGATTTCAGGCTACAAATGTTAAGCTCCACAGAGCACCTGATGAGCAATAATTATGTTGATATTTCTCAGTCTTGAAGGGACACCCCTGTACTGCATCAGATCCGATACCATTCATTAGTTCGCACACTTCAATGGGATTTTATCAAAATCCAGACAGCAGGGTAAATACAAACACACATCCTATTAACTGCTACATTAACATATTCACATCTCTAATAAAAAAAAAGACGATAAATGTATTAAGCGTTATTTAAAATTTAAGGTTATGCATATCTCTGTGAAGACTGTAAGTGCTGTAAGTCAAAATATTTGCAAGTCTTTCATGGTGCTGCCTATTTCAACATAATACTGTTTTGCTACTTCAAATAATAAAGCAGCTTCCTCCCAGTAAGCATCTATCCATCATTTTGTAAAAACAAACCCCTTATCACATTCACATAGTGTGAGAAGGAACAATGCATTTAAATAAATATCTTTAAAAAGAACGATCGGTGCATCTGCACAGTATGATTTTTACAATGAATACAATTACAGATCATTCAAAAATTAAGAAATCATATCTAACGTACTAGGAATACGATTCAATCTGTTAAAACAGGAAAAAAAGCAAGACTAAACAGTATTAAAACAAGTAGCTTAGAAAAACATCATAAGAATTACTCGCAAAATCCTTAGATTACCTTTTGGATCGTCTCAACATGCTGGTAGCAGGCAGAGAGAAATTGGACAGCACTGTCCAAAAGGAGTCAGACATGATCTTTAAAAGCTTTCATTGCTGGGAAAATACAGCACAATCAAGCCACTAGCAATAAATAAGGAACTAAATAATACCAGTGACAGAGCCAATGCAAATTCCCTGTAGACCTTGCAAGCTGTTCCATTAATGTGAGACAGGCAGGCAAGCGTACATATTGCTGCTGTTTCCACTGCCTCTGTTTTCTCCCTGCTCCATCCCTGCCTCCCTCCCTCCACCTTAGGAGGCAGTGCAAAATGAGATATTTATTCTCTTCCTAACATATACACTTTAAACCTGGAGTTTGCTGAATACACAGCATACGTGCTTTCTATACATCTCTCTGTGTTCATCTAATTACAAACAAAAATATTTTCAGTATTTTCAAAACCATAACTGAGCACTGTTTGCAATCCTGAATAACACAGGGGGGTTTAAGCTGTGTCTGCACAGAAAGCACCACTGACTGCCTAGTTTGTGTTTTTATTCTGACATGGTGGCTCTTCTTTTCCTAACTATGTGAGGCACATCAAGGGCTTTTTGATTATTTTTCTTAATTAATCTTCCACCTTTAAACAAATACCATCTTTCATCTTCAGTAACCCAAGTGGATTTTTATTCTTTTAAAAAAAAAAAAAAAGCTTTCAATGCCTCCTAAGACCAGTTTAAAACCAGAAATCCATTCTCCCCCTGAAGTCAGCCACACCACATCCACGTCAGTCACAGTAAACACAAACTCCTACGTAGCACCTGGTGCCCAAAAACAACTCACCCAGCTGAATTCTGACAACAAAACGCAAGCAGGACTCGTGTGATGCACATCAGAGGTTTCCCACACACGCCCTTGCACATCAGCCACAAGTTCACTGTTCCCCTTTGTGCCTGTAGAACCCTCTTGCCATGTTTTTGCTTTTTCCTGGGTCTAAACAAAACCTCGCTGGAACTGCCTTTTTTTTTTTTTTTTTAAATTTTTAATTTCAGTATGCAATCTACTTTCTTTCTATTGTGGCTTTTTTAAGCACTTCTGCCAGTAGGAAAGCTAATGACGTTCTCATATTTCAGCCTTCTTGAGTGGCTCTTTATCACAGACGTGAGAAAGATGACAATCAACAGCTGGCACAGCCTTCCAAGCACAATACAGCCCTAAAAAATATACACAAAAATGTCTGGGATAAAGAAATCCCACTAGACTCACTTTAGCTTTCCACAGAATCTCATGGAAGAATTAGATGGTCTTCATAATTTTCCATTAAATAATGACATACTTTTAATACATAACATTTATCAAGAATCACAGTATCTGATTAAGCAAAGTATTCCCTTCCATCTGGAATTCAAAACAGGCAAATGGGATTTTTAGAATCTCTGCACAACACGACCATCTTTTCTAGTGCTTTTAAACATTCTTACAAAGTTAATCTAAATCACATAGTGGTTTGATTTCACAAAGTTAATTTAGAGTACAACCAAACCAAACTCTGGCACTGTCTACTACTGATGACAAAGAATAAACACATTTATTTTTGTGTCCACATAATATCACATACCAATCAAGTAGAAACTGAACACTAGCCTTCTAGACTTACATTCAGGATATTGTGTGACCTTCCAATTCCAATAAACCCTGGTTTTGAAAAGGTATGAAAATTTTACTCTGTCAGCTAAAACACGAATTGAAATTCACGAGCAATAATGGTGGGAAAAAAGTGTTCAGTTAACTTACAACATAAACCTATCACAAGAGAAATAAATTCCTGACTGCTTATAGTTAGCAAATAAGATCACAATCAGCTAACACCCCTAAATCTGTATTAGTCACGCTTTTTTCAAAAATGATTGAAAACTCAGTAGTTGAAGACATATCACTCATTATCACTGTACTCAGCAGCAGCACTTGCTCATCTCTTGCAGGAAGGACACAAAAAGGAGAAGCCATTTTAGGAGAACATTTCTCCATGGGCATCAGTGACTGACAGCCCTACAGCAATGTTAACCCAGCTAAACCCTCTGCTGTTCCTGGGGAGCACAGGGCACCCCAAGCAGGGAAGGGGATGGGGTGTTTGCTAGCATCACAAACCCATCCATCCACCCATCTTACCATTTAACACGATTCTGCAAGAATTCTTACCCAAGAACTGCAAAAAGCACTTTGAGAATTACATAACACTGGTTCAAAACCAGCAGAAATTTATTTTAACACTTTATATTCCTGCTATTCAAAATGCCTGTTCCACATGGAAGTAACAAACTCTAATCCTGCAAATCAGCGCCTGCAAAGCTCTCCTTTTGGGACCCAGAGACTCCTGAGAAGTTCAGAGTACCCCAAAAAACGTGAAGACATCACACTTGGAGATGCAGTGTTTTTGCTAGAAAAACAGAAGAACGCAAACTGTCAAAAAGCTTTTAAAATAAGTCATGTCTTAAAATATGACAGTGTCAACATTTGCAGAATTGTCTTTAGTATCAACAAATATAGGAAGCATAAGGATTTTCTCACATCTACAATGACAAATGAAATCCTTCGAAGGAACTGTCTTACTGTCTCTGTACAATCAGCAAAACATCTTGGAAAATCTGGACCAGAAACTTCTCACTAATTCAAAAATATACCACATCTGTATACGAGAAAACACGTCCATAGCACAATCACACCAATAGGTTACAAGATGAGTTTTCTATTTTATTTAACTCATAATAACATTAACATATCTTTGTGAATTCTAGACCCTGAGTTATTCCAAGCCTAAAGAAACCTCTTCCTATATAACATTCTCCCACTCGCCTTTCAGGATATTTAGTCTCCATCAATCTTCCTAATGCACCTTCTCCACTTTACGCCCAACTTGTCCTCTGAAAAGACCACCTGCAGAACATTTCAGCAGCTCCTGTGATGATGGAGTATTACTCTGTCAACCAAATGTACAGTTTCCAGGGCCCTCCTAATGACACTGCATCCACTGGACAGTTATAAATAGTCAGTGTCAATGACTTTCCCTATTTCTCATCTTTACCATTACCAAAGTAGGACATTAATTAAGCCTGACATTAAATGAGAATGCAATTAGGCAAACAGTCCACATGAAACCCATTGCTTTCTGGACTTTTTTATAGCAGCTACATTTATCATTAAATAAATTTCCTTGGTATAAGATCATCTCCTTTTAAATAACACTTGTCATTTTAGAAGTAAGCTGAAGTCCCTGAAAAGTTTGAAGCAGTACCAAGCCGATCAGTGAGGTAATTTTGAAGGAGAATATCCCAAAGATCAAAACTCCTGTGACTGACTACATTTTAAGTTGACTATGTATCAAGAAAAGCTTCCACAAAGTATTGATTATATTTTTAAACACTTCAACCAGGACGAACCATGTAATAGTGCAGTAGTTTTCAAATGAAGATGAATTTCATGAGTTACACTGCGGTAAAGGAAAACTTATAATGGAAACCAGTTGAAATACTATTGGGAAAAACCTACCTCTTACTAATTATGCCATCACTTGAATGGTTATTTTGTATTATGCTTCACATAAAAACGTGATATTTTGAGATATAACTTTTTTAAAATAGTCATTAGACTGAAATCCATTAATTATTCACTAGAAATACCCAGAAATTAAAACCATTTTGCTAGCAAAGCCAAATTCTCTGGAGAAGTCACAACAAAAGAAGATACATTCCATCCCTATAAAGAGCATATTGACTTTATTTTAAACTTTAAATTGTATGCCCAACGAGCAAAGAAAATTATTCCACTATAAGTAAGCATAAGTTAACAGGTGAAGAGATACCTGCTCTATATCACCATACAGTGAAAAGTGTGTAAGGTGTAAAAACTCCAGCAGAAAACTGCTCTTGCGATAGAGAGAAAGGAGAAAGTTCTTCCTTTATGCTTCAATTTAAAAAAAAAAAAAAAAAAGGAAGATTCCTTTAAAAAAAAAAATTACATGTGAGATGTGTGTTGAGCTATTTGGGGCATCATTATTATTTGAACAGTGACCTACGCAAGTGAAGAACAGACTGTCTTTGAGCTGCCTGCAATCGCAAGACTCGTAAGTAACAGACTGACAGAAAACATTAGGTTGAATGTATCTTCAAGGTTCACTTTTCTATCATTTGCTAAGTTATAAAACCATAGATTTCTTCCTTTTGGGGCAGAAATCACCAAGCCACCACCCCAAAACTAAGGAGTAATTCTCTTTTACTACAGTGGCTCCCATGGATTTCAATTGCTACCTCTGTATAAAAGGGCTCCCAAAGCCACATCTGAATGAGATTAAACAAAGAGCTGATGGCCAAGGGTTTTGGGGGTGAAGAACAACTAAACTTCCCTCTGGTGTGCATTCCCTATGCAGGGAACATCCTAGTGACTGCACTAGTTAACGATTCAAAGGATCAGAAACATTTACTGAAGTAGCTATCAGGCACTGCACCTGCATGGAAGCTGCCAGCTCCTCATGTAACTTTAATTGGGCACAGTTACTGAACTAACAGGGGTTGCCATCCTAGTGGACAGCCTGAAATGTTATCTAATGCACTACAGTATCACTGCACAGTTAAGCACAAGCAACTGCTCTGATTTCAGTCTAAAACAACTCTGACAAAATTGTACTCACTCATATATAGAGGATGCCAACTACAGCTCCATCATCACAATCTTCTAAGTGAAGACACTACTAAATAAGTGATAAGAAGCGAGCAGTGCTAAAACACCAAGTTAATTGTGCCCTGAATCCTATGGATATTTAATAAGAAATATTCTTTCTTTGTATTTTTATTTACAGAAGTATCACTTATTAGTATGTTAATATTCCACACAACGCTATCCTTCGTAAGTAACACTAGTAAGATGTTCAGCTACTCCAATATAACATAAGCTTAACATAATTTCAAACTCACAGACTTGACAATTGGGCTCAGCTGCCATGGAAAGGTCAATTATCCTCTTTAAATAAGTTACTAGGTCTTGCATTCTTTCCCTAGCCCTGCCTTCTTCATGTGCGATTCAAATGTCAGTTGTCCAATTTAATCAAATGTAACCTCCATATGTGATTCAAATGCCATAAAAATTGAGAAATGTTATTTGAAAAACAACAATACTGAAAATCAGATCTGAAAATGTCACTTCCTGTTTACACAGAAATCTTCCAACGTTTTATCCAAAATATAGTTAAGGACATTCAGCAGGACTTGCAAGAAACACAGCACCACAGAGTGCTGCTGTAACCCCAACATTCTCATCCAAAGGTTCTCCCTCCTCTTCACTAGCCAAAATTTATCCAAAGGAAAAAACATAGATTGGGCCTCCTCTTGCCACCATAGCATTTCCTCATCTTTGTCATGTATTATTTATTCCAAAGCACTTAAAACTTCCTTTTTAACCTGTAATACAGTCTTAATGAATTCACTGTGCGACTGGATTTGCAAACAGGAAGATAACTTAATCTCTTCTCCTGCCACTCCAGCCTGCAGCAGCCTCTCCATGAAGTACAGCACTTCACCTCTTCACAGAATTTTTCCACCTCTGACTCCCTGTACTTGAGTAACATCACCAGGCTATTGCTAATTCTCTTGTAACATGGGTTCTGTATATATGCCAAAGAGCTGTAGCACACAGTCCTTGACAGACATGGTCCATAACCATTCCAACAAAACTGTGTCAGCAAAGCAGATTTTAAAAACCAGGTGTTATTCCCCGCATTTTACAGAAAACCTACAGTACAGAGCCTAAAGGACAAATTAGGGTAAGAGCAGCAGCAAAGGCAGCTGGCAGACTCTGTGTCTTTGTAGGGAGTGAGGACTGAAGAAAAAATACCAGTGGATGGCTAAAACTAAACCAAGACAACAGGCAAGTAATTAAGGTAAAATGAACAAAGCAAACAACAAAGGGAGGGAACTGATCTGTATTTCCCTGCGTGAATTAGATGGCTTTGAGTTACTCAGCTCTCAATTACCAGCTCACAAAAGCAAAAAGGGCTCCCCTCATCTATACAGGACCACAAACCCCCAGCGCGCATCCCAGGGCAGCAGCCTGTGCAGACTGTGCCAAGGATCACCAGGAGACTCCCAGGCTCAGGGCACACGTGGTGAGCAGCGAGCAGGGAGTGCTGTCACCTGTTTCACAGCGTACTACCCAGCAGACCAAATCAAGCCTGAACTCTAAAACAAGCTCTGGCATCTGATTTGTTTCTCAGTATAATTCGCGTTGTTTGCTCCAACCCAAATCTCCGGTGCAGGATGCTCCACTCCACAGCGTGTTTCCTCTTTTCCTGGTTAACACACTTAGGCTCGGCTGAAATGTTCAGGATATTGTAAAGCCCTTGCATTTACCATGGCTTTTCTGAGACAAAAAGCTTATTTTGTAGGATGTTGGCTAAGAAGAGTTATTCTGGGAGCAAGGGGAATGCTAATGTAATGAACAGACGAAGAGGATGAATTTTACATTTTCAAGCATAAATTCTTAATGAAGTTAGAGCATGGGATAAGAATAGACTTTACAAAATAAGCATGGTACAGAAGAGACATGAGAAATCAAAACCATGCTTGGGAAACATCAGGGGTGCTAGTAGACACGCACACAAAAAAAAAAGGAGAAAAAGTTTATCTAGTCTTAAAGGCAGAATTACATCCTTATTTGGGCATGCATTTTTAAGAGAAATTGGCCCCTATTTTGGCCATTCCTCTGGAATACTATGAATCTTCACAGCAAAAGCTCAGCTTTTAATCTTAAAGTATGGGAAAACTGTGATAAGGTATCAACTGTCAGGCAAACAAACTACTCCAGGTTGTGAGCCTCAGAAAAATATATAACATACAAACAGATCTAACACGAGAACAAGCCTGGACCACAGATTTTTAAGTAACTACAGATTGATATAACTCTATCAACTGTTCTACTGTAATTCTGAGAAACCCACAAAGGTGATGCATTATAAAACCAAGGTTTCCTAAAATACACGTATTATTTAAATGTCTTCATTCAAGACCTTCTATTTTATAGATGACTTCTAACATGTGCGTCTTACTATATATAAGTGGAAACATAAATGTTAGAACACCGAAACAGATTCAATAAATTAAGATAAATCGACTCAAACTGAATTCTCAGCTTTGAAATAAAGCACAGAATGAACAGATATGGAACTTTTAGTGATTTCTGCAGTCTCCAGAGAAACATTCATGTTGAAATACCAAAACCAAAATTCATCAGTTTGCAATGCTAAATCTTACTACACTCTACTGTAACATTAAAAATGGCACAAATAAATCTAAATAATAGAGCTAGGAACAAAAATATGTAACAAAATTGCTTGGTTTTAAAATAAATTACTTTCATAACCCATCTCACCAATGACCTTTTAAGCCATCTCAGATATAAAGAAAAAGAGAAAGTGTTGATAAACGGGAATATCCATCTTGTATTCACTTTATTTTCTTTTCTTCCAAATTTTTATTAGGAGATGTAGGATTATACAGATTTTATAGACCAGGGAAAGAAAAAGAATTAAAATTTAAGCACAAATGTATGCAATTTTAAAAAATATTTTCTAACAAACGTTTTCTGCACTACCTATTAAAATGCAGCAAGTAAGAAAAGCAAATCCTATTTCCAGCTGGCCGAAGTATTTAGTACAACACACAGGCTCCCAAGCAAACACACAAGCGGAGAGAGCACAGGTGACGCGTGCAAACCAACACCACCTGCGCGTGCGGAGAACACCCTTCCTGCAGAGAAAGCACAGCTCCAAAACTAGGAAATACTCCTCACGTTAGCGACCACTTACAAGAGCACGATGTAAAACACCGACTGCGGCGTCCTGCGGCCGAGTCTGCAGCTGCCCTTGTTTTTGGCAAGAAGGGGAAAGTCGCAGAAGCGACAGGTCCCAGTTTTGAGATCCATCTTGCCACGAGCGGAGGCTGCGCGCGCTCAGCCATGGGGCACAGGCCGGGACACGTCCCCACGGGCTGCTCCTCCGTGCCAAACACAAACGCACCTCTAATCAGCTGCATTTTGCTCAAACTAATTGCAAGTTCTCTGCAAGGGCAATGCAGACACTCGTGACTTTAAAGGAACACCTCTGGTCAATATTTGTGTGTTGATTCACTCAGAAAATTGGACGTTTAATGATTCTGGAATCTTCCAGTCTCTCGGAAGCAGAATGGGCAAGCAGTTGCATTAAAATGAAGTGTGGAGGAAAGCTAGTAGGGACTTTTACCAGATTTCCTTCAGTGGAAAATTTTGCCCAAAAAATTTGGTGAGAATTATAACTTGAACTGTTCTGCTATTTTAAATTTCTCATCTGCTCACAAATAAAAGTGAGAATCTCAGGAACAAAATAAAAAATGTAATAAAGAGTACAAAAAATAATATTCACCTTCTCAGGCACTCTATAACCCAAACATACATTATCACTTCTACTTGTGCAGCATGTCTTTGATGAGAATCAAAAGAGTTACTTCCAAAAACGACTTTTTTAGTGTTTATATAAATAAATGCCCATCTCAGCCCAGAGATGTGACAATGCAATTCTCAGTGCACAGCAAGTCTTTCCCAGATGGCTGGATCAATAACATCCCTGCTCTAAAGACCTAAAGGTCTGAAGAAAGGAAAGGACAGGGAGAACAGGAAGGAAACAAAAGCACACAGAGCTCTTTCACCACAGCAAAGATTATGGTTTGAAGATTTTATTTTAGAACATTAATAATTCATAATGACAGTGTAATGTAAACTAGGTTAGAAGATTATGCTCTCAAGTACCACACAAGGGATTGAATGACAGAATAATAACAACTAGCCAAAGTAGCAAAATTTCAGGAGACAAACGAGGGGAAGAGAGAACTTAGAGCACTAAAAGAAGCATATTTGAGATGAATGAACAAAAACAGGAATAGAGATAGTGAAGAAAAGGGGAGCACAGATGCAGTCTGTAAAAAAGAGAGCACGAGTGGGTCCATTTACCGTGGATGAAGCTCTGCAGGCCCTCTGGCATGGTAGTTATGAATATTCAAACAAGAGCATAAATTTGAGACAAAAGTTCACTATAGCTCAGGATAGCGAGACACAGCTGAAATGGGATACCATTCCAAAAATTTGTGAAAAGTTACCCTGAGATCCTCTTTCCTTCTTTACACTCTAAACTTTCCTTAAGCTTTCTGGTTAATATTGATCCACTAAATGGTTTATCTAACTAAATTAAACTGTAACACATGTCTTCGAAAAGCAATTTTTTAAGGAAACGCATTGGAAAGGAACCTGCTGCTGATGGGCAGGAACAGTCCTAGGCTGACACACATAGCTGTGTAAAATAACCTCTGTTTCCCCCCAGCTCCAGGCCGTGAAGGTGACACCAGCTACTCACTGTTAGCACATCTCTACTATTAGTGCTTCAGCACAGGACATTAACAGGCCTCTTTGCACACTCACTGATTTTCCAAATTAAAACTAAAAATAGCCCCTGGTTGCCTCACAGTCCAATTAAAAACAAATCTTGGGAAATGCATGGCACCGTCTATCAACAATAATAAACACATGACTGTCTGGTTAAGAATTTTATTTCTTTCTCAGAACTATTCCCTTGCCAGGAATCTTTCAGTGCTCTGGTTGTTCCTGTATCTGTATTCAAGATCAAAAGGTCTTTGAAGGAGAGACTACTTGAAAGGAAAACTTTATATACAGAACTGAGCACACCACAGTCGTTTGAGGAACTCATTGTTATTTGAGGACAAGGACAGAAAAAGAAAAGCTTCAGTATTTACTACAGTCTCTCAAGAACCTTCTGAGCTCTTCATTCCTCCCCTAGAAGTTGCTGACTTGTCCCAACCATCCCAAACTCTGAATAGTGCAGTGGTAGTAAATGAGTCAGCTCATACACAGGTGCACCAGCAGATCACAGCCTTCCAACACGATTATAAAGAAAAGCCAGCTATGAACCATTACCTTAGATGGTTTGTAGGTGAAACGGCCAACAAACAGTAAAGCCCTCCAACTGCAAAAGTCACAAGTACAAGCTCCCCTCTGAGAGCCTCCGATTTCCCAGGTCAAACCACCAGGTTATGATTTACAAGTGGTCCCATGGAGGGCAGCCAAATGGTAAGCCTGGAAGGAGACAAGAATTCACACCTCAGGCTCCAAACCCCAGGGTTTAACTCTTCTGCTACTGCAGCTCCAGGCAGGATGCAAGGATTTTGGCATTTACATAATGCCTTCACATGAAAAAACTATACCATTCAGGCCACCATGCCTCAATATTACCAACCATATTAAAGTAAACAAACAGCTTCCCATCAGCCCAAGACACACAAGAAGTTATCTGAGCCTGTCACGTTTCAGGTATCACCAGCGTGTCCCTTCCACGTAGTTTCTTAGATGGGAAAAGCGATTCCCAAGACTAATAACCAGTACAAAAGAAAAGGAATAAGGAGAAAAATTTCCATTAAAAAAGAAATTAATTCTGGGAAACTCATTCATTCAAATGTGAGATGTAGATCAGAATTCAGTTGCCAAAAGCTCACCTACTCAAAATTCATCATTTCACATTATGCATAATGATATATCCACAAAGTTGTTCTGTTTCTCATTATTCTTGAATCGCTGATCTACACTGTTTCCAAAAGTGACATTATGCTGTCTTGCAGTCAACTCTGACCAATTATTTAGCACATTTAAGAAAGCAGAACCTGTACCAAATCAAGCACTAAACCAGGAGGATAACACTTACTGCAAAACCAGAACAATTTCCAAATGTCATTCAAACTGAATATAGGCCTCTTCGTTAATACTCCGGCATTTGTCAAGGAGGAATTTCTAACTAAAAAAAACCTCTTAAAACCTGTATCATATCAAATGACTTTACACTAAGCAAAATTTAAGCAAAATTTAAGCAAAGACAGGAAACCATCAGCAACTTTTGATAAGCCTTGAGGTATTTCAAAATAAAAATAAAGAAACTTATCAAGTATGAATTCTGAAATGTTTTTGATCTTCCTTAAAAATAAGGAACTCCTGTTTACAGCTGCTGCCCTGATGTTGTAAAATATATGCAGTCTTCAAAACTCAAACCACAGGTGATCTGGGGATGTGTGTGCCAAGAATACATCCTTATTCTATGGAAGGGATTTCTGCACCTGCCTTGAAGCAGCAGGACTGGAGTTACAAGACTCTCATCGAGGCATAGCAGCAAGTCTCATACACAAGATAAAGAGCCACAGTCGAACAGGAGACCAATTCCAAGAAGGGGGATGTCTCCATCCCCATCCTTTGGTGAGGGTTTGCCGACCAGCACCCTGCAAATCTGGAAAGCCCACTGAATTCACAGCAATGGAGCAGACTCGCCCAGGACACTGCCCACCCAACCTCACTCATACACCCAAACAAGCCATAGCTCTAAATATAGCTCTCCCCTCATCCATTGCAACAGCTTGTACAAAAAAGGCTTTAAATAAAGGCAGGCAGCCCTCCAGGACATTTGCTGAACGCCTATGTATAATATATTCTTGTTACTTACCACAGTTATTGATTAAAGGCTTGTTTCCTAGAATAGGCTTTTTATGTAAATAAATTAATATATTCTTAAATTATATCACAGATGTCCATAAAATCCTAATTATATAAAACTCATAACATTGTAATTACACACTGATCAAGTAATTATGCAGTGTGCTTAAAGACTATTTTGGAGCAACATTAGGTTTCCCATTTTGTTTTACTTAAATAAGACAGCAAGGGTCTGATCACCATCACACCCACAAATGGTGACCAGATTTTGTGAAGGCTAGGAAAAAATTCTATTAAATATTCCGCAAAGGTATAAAAAAAAAATAATAGCTATTTCTAATAGACTTCATTAAAGCTAGAATTTCCAAGGGAAAACATTCCTATAAAAATAACCTCCACCATACATCCCTGTAAGAACATGTTCCACAACTGGCATGAATTCATGAAATTGAAATAGCATGAGAAAATGCCCCTTGAATGATCCAGCTGAAGCCAACTCGTCCCTTGGTTTGTTAGGAAATTGAAGCAAATTTCCACTGAGACTTCACCTCAGCTGCAGCATTCAGAGATGCCAGAAAAACAGCACCTGGACACTTTCATCCTTCTTACCACAAACAAATTAAAGTGTTTCTAGAATTACTGAAAATGTCTTATATCTTACTGAGGGTGTTACACAGTATGTAACATTTTCTGGAATGGGGGTAATTGCACTCTCCTTTAATCTCACGGTTCATCACTTCCAAGTCGGAACAATCAATTCATGACATCTCTTAAGCAACTTGAGATCAAAAAATGCTGTAAATTCATATTTTGATTAAATTAAAGGACAAATATGGGTGCACAAAGATTTGCCAGCTCATAAAGAGGACCAGCTGTGAAACATGGCCTCATTTTCTTCTTCAGTAATTTGACTTTCCTGCTACCCCCAGAAGAGTGCAAGCCAGATCCCACAGACAAGACTCAGCACTTGTTTAATTTTGGACATAATTCCCTTTTCTTCCTAAAGATGCATGACCTTAATTCCAACCCATATTTCCATCAACTATAGCAGTCTTATTCCACCTGTTATCAATTTGGCTTTACTGTAATCAGACCACTTCACATTTCCTTTTACTCTTTTGAAAGGTTTACATTATTTTCATTTGTTCAAAGGTTATGTATAAAATATTTTCAATCTTAATTAGATTAATTCTTTCAGAAGCCATGAACTTCCATGCCATCTGTCTTGACATCAGATGCACCAACAGTTGTTCATCTGTCAACATAAAATTATCAATGGCACCACAAAATATAGGGAAGGAGGGAAAATCTGTGCAAATTCTTGCAAATGCAATATACCAAAGGTAAAAAGTGAGGAGGATTTAACATGAAGGCACAAGTTTTTCTTGTTACATTTTCCAGCAGTTCCCTGCACAGCCATGGAAATGAATCACTGCCTGGCTAACCTGAGGTGTTAAGCTGAGTAGATCAATGACAGCGGTGACTTGCCAAGATGAACCTTTGCTCTAAGCAAGCAGGAATGGCTATCACTGGCACCGTAACCAAGTAAACAAAACTACAACAAAGAAAGACAGGATAAAGCAGGATCAAGAGCTGCGCAGGTGAAAGCAACAACGACGAAAATAAAAACTTATTATAGTCGACCTAAGCTCTTACACAGAACCATGTATCTGTGAATCATCAACCATTCAGTATTTAAAGAGCAGATGGCTGGAAGGTCCCCATATGTGAAAAACATTATTATAAAGGAGTCCATAGTAACAGTGGAATAAAGCTTGCTAGTAAGACTTTTATATGAACTGTTCTTATAGAGAAAATTATTCACTGACCCATGTCAGAACCCTGAAAACTGAAGGTTTCTCAGAGGAAGAAAAAGCAGTAAGTACCAAAAAGGCTTTTGAAAATAATCAATAATCATCAGATCTCATCTCCAAAAAGAACAGTTCTCAACTGACTTTAACAATAATCTAATCTTGATATCTAATTGCCACTTACCAGTCTGTTAATTAGCCCCAAGGCTAAACAGCATTTAATCGAGTTTAATCACCCTTTTTTAAAGGAACATTACCCAATACCAGCCTTTAAATAATAAAAATTCATTTAAAATTAGATTGATGGCAATGACATTGAAATGTTAGGAGACTGCTCTGTAGTTGCTGCCCTTCACTTCCCCCAAGTGCTGCCAAAATGAGCACCTTATTAAGAATTGTCACCAACTGCTGCCCAACGTGCAGGGAAAGCAGCAGATGCTGGACAAGCCTCTCTCCATGGCCATGCACAATGAGGACAGCCACATGCAACGTCCCTTTCCTCTGCTGACAACCTGATTTCCACTCAACAGATGTCATATGTTACTCTGCATTAGAGGGGCAGAAGCCTAAAATAGTTCAACTCCACATTTTCTGGTTAGTCCTACCAGAGCCGGCCAGCACAAGCAACCTCCCTCTGAAATAACATCTAGATTCAGGGGCTATTGCATTACCACCTGATGAGTAACTGAAATTTGACCAGCCACATCCACCCTGCAGCATGTGAACTTCAAAACCAGCCCTCTGGTGCTATGTTGGCTCAAGTTTTAAGTAGGTACCACTGAGCTCCAGTTTCATAACCGCACACACAAAGATCTCCAGCGTGTGTGAGCCTTTGCCCGGGACTGTCTCCCTCAGAGTTGGTGAAGTTTCCTCTCAGTGAAGAAGCTGAAGGTTTCCACTGTTTCCACTGATGACTCTGCTTGTCTCATACGAGCACAACGAGGAGCAAGAGCTAATTCTGAAGGGAAAATATATCAGTTGAACTGCTAAGTGCTTTAATATAAACCGAGCTGGTTTGGGCTATTTTTGGTTTAGAAACTCTTGTATCCTTCACTCAAGCCTGCTTACAACAGGCTTAATTCTACTTCTTATCCTTTGTATACCCTGTGCTTAGAGACTTCAGCCTGCCAGTGTCTGTAAGAAAGCAGAGTGGATTTCCAGTGAGTAGAAGAGGGTGCAGTATTTAGCACAGACCCACTACTTAGACAGGGGTTTTTAAGGACCCCACTCTAGGCTGTTCTAGTTTTAAGCTGGTTTTGACACCAGACATGCCTGTGAGGGCTCCTCTGCTGCACGGTACAAGTTGTGCGTGTGCCAACACAAGGTACCACCTGGAACAGGCATGCACACGCCAGCAGACAGGTTTCCATTCCTTAAGCCATTTTATCTTCTTCCCTACATAGGGCCTACACACGAACTACAAGAAAATTGTCAAGCAACATCAACTTGAATACTAAACGGCTGGCAGTAAGTTGTGACTAGGAAGCCGTTTCCTTCTGTTAGATGTTATTCTCTCGAACTGTAAAGCTGTTAAGTTCATAGATGGTTATGCCAACACCAAACTGTTAGAAATTCCTAGCTGATACCTCTCCTTACCTCCACTGAAAAGGATGGCTGTAGCACGGACTAGATGGATTGCTCTGGGCTTGTGAGTTCAGGTAAAATACTAGAGGAGAAGTGACAAGTGCACAGTCAGCACTAAATGGGAATTTAAGATGCTGCAGACCTGGAGCAGATGTAGGAGAGAACATGTGCTGATGAACATCATTTCCTCGGCAGTGGGAGAACAAAGGAGAGGAGATTCTGACAAGGTACCATAGCAGAAAAAAAAAAAAATCAGGGTCAATATCACATCTTCTGTTTCAATAAAGAAAAAAGATAATTCCAAAATACAAGTTATATCTTCTAAACAAATGCAATAAACTAAGTGGTCAAAAGTCGTTCCTTTCCATCATCATCCAAACCAAAACGTATTTTTCCGTCAATTTAATATCTATTCAAAATTATTTTTCCACTACAAAAATCCTCCAATCTGGAATTTTCAAAATCCTTTCTTGCGGCGATTTCCAGGCTTTCTGGAATACACACCACTGTCAATCTCTAATCTGAAATGTTTAATTGAGGAAAAAAGAACAAATTGATAATGGCACCAGCAGGAAACATAGACCATTTGTATCACTGCCTTCACAATTTGGAAGCCATGGTTCCGTGCCACGGCTGTGGCAATACCCAAAACACGCAACTGTGAAAATATGAATTACACAAACCATTAACTAGAAAACAACATTTAGCAGTGGCAGTTATTTTAGAGCGACAACTAATTAAGCCTGAAAGCAGCACTGCAAAATGGCTTTATTCTAATTTTAGCAGTGGGGAAACTGAGGCATGAAGACGTTTAGTGACATGTCCACAGCACATCCACGGTAGCATCAGGATTGCAGCTGAGGGTGCTGATGCCCAGCTCTGTGCTCAGCTCTGTGAACTATCCTGCTTTTGCAGGGTCAGCAGCCAATGCGCATTTGTATTCACACAGGGCACAGAAAAGGTCTCAAAGCAGCTGCTTTTCAAAAAGCTGCAAACAGACTCGTACATAAACACAGAGCAGAGGTTCTAACACCTACTTTAGTGAACTATACACGATGAGATGTCCTTCACTAGAAATAAAGTAAAAGTTAACTTACAATTATTGGTATTACAAAGTGTGTATATGTTAGAATACAAATTAGTGCCACTGTATTCTTATACCTATAACTTTGATTTTTCGACTGAGGGCTGAAAAAAAAGTTTCTATTTACCATATTTAAACAAAAAAGTGAGCAAAATGGAAATATGAGGCATATGTTCTGTTTAGAACTGAATATGAAGCCCCACCCCATTTTATATATAAGATATTTTACACTTAAAGTCCTGAAGTCAAGCATGTTTGTCCATGTTCCTAGCTTTAAATTTCCTGATGAATCCAAATACTTATCAGCAAAGCAACCTTTACCTACTGGAAATCCTCCCCACCAGCAATCTCTGCTTAAACAGCTGATGATCTTTACAGTCTGCAGACAGAAAAGGTTAAGCCTGCCTCTTACCCTACTCCTCCCTCCACTGACCACACGAAAGATTCTTTTCACCTCCTCTACTTATGAACACAGTATTAAATATACAATTTCCTTAATTTTACCTAATAGAAATAATAAATATAATTATGAGCATCATAAATAGCAGTTTCCATTAGTAGATTTCTAAGCATTTATAAAGGACACAAGCATTAAAAAGGAAATGCTTGTTAAAATTCCATTTGCAGAAATACATGTGGCAATGTAAGTTATGACTTCTTGCTTCAAATCTAGAAGTTTTCAATAGCATTCTTAATTCTAGAAGATAGAAAAGGTAGCAAAGGTTTCTGAAGATTTTAACACTGTGACAGCTTTCTGACAGATTATTAAAAGTGCTTTTTACATCTGAAGAATGATTAAACTAGAAAGACAGTTACAAACATTTAGTTTTACTACACTAATGCTTGGGACAAAACCTAACCACAATGTATCCCAGTTAAAAACATTGAAACATTGTTTTTTTTGGCTATGCTTTATGGTTAATACTCCACAAAAGTAAAATGTTAACGCTTCCAAAATGAAATTTCGTGTACAGCCAAATAAGCATGACAGATAAAGAATGTTCTGATAAATCAAAGCAATGTCTATTGGCCACAGAAAATTCTGGCCGGTTTTTCCTCATAGTTTCAATTTGAAATGATTAAGTGCAATTTATTTTTCACAACAGTCCTTACTGGATCCGCAGAGATGGGGCTCCAAGCCTCTGTTTCCTCCGCTTCATCATTGTGCTGATACACTGATATGCCTCTTCCCAGCATAAGAGGCTTAGAGCTGGGAAGGAGAGGCCACTGTTATCACTCCAACGCAGAGCACAGAACAATCAGTGCAATTCCAAGCTCTTCATATACCCCCAGTGTCAGAGAGCTCGGGAGTTCAGTAACGGTCCAGATTAATCACACAGCTCATGTCAAAAACCTAATTATTCATAAAAAAAAAAGATTCCGATTAAAAATCTTCTGCGAGCCTATTCACAGCATCCAGCGAAAGGAAATGGAGCCCACCAGAAGGAAAGGAAGGTGCCGACAAGCCCAGGACACAGAGGTGCTATCTGACCTGTCACACCGCCAGCGACACGGTCCTGCCACGCTCCGGCCAAGCACGCCGCAAACCAGCCACCAACTCCTGGGCTCCCAGGAGCAGGAGCTGCCCTCCTCACCAAAGCAAAGGGCGAGCGGAAAGCCAGAGGGAGCGATGGCACACTTGAAAGGATTCTGGCAGGAATCTCACGGAGCAGCTTGGAAACTAGCACGGCGACGGGAACAGAGGCAGCGCTCCCACCCAAAGCCTGGCACAGCCCTCAGCGGTGTGCGAGGAGCAGCTGCTCCCGGCCGGCGGGGACACGTGAACCAGCCCTCGTTCAGAAATCAATCCCCTCAACTACACGCACAACTTGCATCTTAAAACATCTTCCCGTAACTCCCAAGCTGTGTTCCAGCCACAAACTTTATGGGTTCCAGCACCGAGAACAGAGCAGCAGCACTCGCAGCAGCCTGGGGAGCTGGATGCTGGAAGGCAGGAACGGGGAACGCTTTCACTAGGAGGAAATGTTCCCTTTACAGCTCTGCTTGCAAACAGCAACTCCAATCAGCTCAAAATCAATTCTGTGCTATTAACAAAACTGCCCCAAATGATGTTCAACACTTTAAATGTGTATTTTTAAGAATGTCACTTTCCCCAAAAAATTTCCACGTATGTATGTTCAATAGGCTTTAAAGTGCTAAAGGCTGTATTTAGGCTGCCATTCACAAGTACTCATCAACCAAGTCAAATTCCAGGTGACAACTCCAATCTTCAGAGCCTCCCATGATCCTGATGGCAGCCCCACACTACAAAACCCCAACCCCTCAAGAGTCAGGAGAACAGAGTGCCTGAGGCTAAGGAGGAAGGGCCGGGGTGGCTGTTCCTTACACAGCCAGAGCCCCTGCCCCCTACACTGTGCCTCTGGAGTAAGACAGCACAGCAACAAAAAGTACAAATTTGGTATGCTACGTATAATTCTATTGTACTTATTAAATGAGAGCCTGGATTACGTAGTGGAAACTTGACAATAAAAACCGCACAAAATACTTTTTCCACTTTTAAATCCTTGATGAAAACCTCCATAAATTGTCTCTGAGATTACAGTCTATACAGAAAACTAAAATACTACTGATTCACCAAATCATTTCTTTTAAAGAAACAATGCCTTCAAATTATTTTTAAAGCCTAATACATGAATAGCAGCACTGCTGTGGAGCCCCACAAGAATAATTCGGCACGTTCCACCTCCAGAACCAGCCCCATGGATCAGCTTAAGAGCAGCAGGTTATTTTTGACCTGCTGCTTGTGAACTGCTTCTACGCACTCAGAGAAGGATGGGGTGGTCAGAAAAGAGCTTCTCTTTCTCTCCCCATCTATATAAAGCACCACAAGCAGAATGCATGGACTGGAGGCATTATTTCTTACTTTATTTCCAGATCCAAATCAGAACAGAGTGCAAAAGCAGCAAAATTCCCTACTCCTTTTCAGAACCATTTTTCATCCACTTCCTGCACTTTGCCTTTCCCACTCTTGGGACAATGGCACTTTCTCCTGGCAGGGAAACGGCATCGATCCATCACCAGCAGAAACGCTCACTCGCCAAGATGAGCAGAAACTGAATTATATACTCCATTTCTCTGCAGATACAGAGGAAATTCCCACAGCACCTGAGCATGGCAGCATGAAGACATAAACCAGCACTAAAAGCCAGAAATTTTCTTTCCTGCCATCAAACTTCTTTTTGTTTCCAAGGTCTAAACATTAAAAAGAATACAAGTAGTTCAGCACATCCCCCCAAAGAAATTCCTTGGTGTGTTTGTGTGTTATTTTACTGTCAGGAAGCTGGGGGTAAGTTTAACAAATTATGATGAAGACTTGTTTAATGAAACCCCCTCAGAAATGTCTAGGGCAGCAGAAACTAAGAATCTTCAGAGGTTTATAAGCAGAATGGTAGTGCAGAGACGGAGGAAGAGAATGAGAGAAAACAAGTCCCACGGGGGACATAAGCTGCCTTAAAAAGTGATTAGAAGGAATAAAGACCACCATAAAAGGCTTGCACATGTCTTTAGCACTTTTATGTTGCTTACCATACTTCAGAGATAGACATAAAAACTTCAGGTAAATACTACTCTTTACCAGCACCAATCACCATCAAAACAGCAGTCTGTAATATTTGGTTCATATATGTGTATTTTTACTGGATATACTCTGGATTAAAATTATTTTTTCATGTTTCTCATGCCTCTATTTTCTTTTTCCATTTGTATACAGACTTTAAAAGTATATTTGATACAGATGGTTGATAGCAGGAAATAATTAACAAAAAGAACTTACAGCTGAAGTTAGAAACTGGTTTAGCAAATTTAGTTTGCTGAGGAAATTACTCTTTTCAAATTTGGATATAATATGGGAAAGCCGTGTTTTCTTCTCAGAAAATTTTACATTTAGATAGCACAAAAACTACAGCAACCCACACCATTAACCCTGCCTTAGAAACCATGAGGATTTCAAATATAAACGCACATTTTTCATTAAAAAGCCTGACCAGGTCAATAAGGTTCATGCTATAAAGCACTGAATTTATTATTAGGTTTTTATTATTGGGGTACTGAACAAGAAACCAGATGGCTCAAGGGCAACCCCAGCTGGATTTAGTGATCATTGATCAGCCAAGGAGGCAACCAGAAGCAATAGTGAGCTCCCAGGCTGGTGCTGGGCATCCTGCAGCCACAATGAAATGCAGTTTGCAGCCTCATCTTCTGGGTGCTGAACTGCTCCTCAACATATGAAAACACAGAGGTGCTTCACCACAGGATGCTCCTGCTGCAAATCCCCACCTTTGTCCTTTCAAGTCTGGAACATCTCTACTGCGGTTCACGTGCAGGTGCACATCAAAACCATGTGAAAGCTGCTGCCAACAATACAAAAACCAGTCTCTGTACAGAGAACAGAGCAGGATAATGGCTGAAAATAATTAAACCACTTCGACTAATAGGCTGGAGATCAAAGTTTGAGTCTATCACTCCACATTCGCTATTTGAAACTAAAGAAAATATTCATGAATGGTAATTATTTCTTTTGTGAATAAAGCATGGGGAAAAACATAACCAATATATTTATATGCATAATTCATTAAAGGAAAACTTTGAACTCTGATTATTGAACCACACCATAGACAAAATATAACTACTTATTCCTGTTCTCTACCTATTCAATCTTTTAGCAGCCTATAACTCAGCTGAATATAATTTCCTTTAGTGCATTAAACATAACCCCCTATAGAAACACAAACACTTTAAGCACATTAACAACAAAATGGTATCCAAATTATCAGGCATTTCTCTTAATGTCACCCTGCATACAATTCCCCCATCTGTTTTACATGCCTGTTCACTCTGTGCTGATTATTTCAAAATTAAGATTGCAAGATATCCAAGTGCAAAGCCATCCTTTACCGTATGCCGGTGTTTCCTTCTGCTAATACAGAAACAGTCATCAACACTCATCAACACACTTCACGGGCTCCATCCCACCATTCATTCTCTCTAGCTTCCACCCAAGACCTTCTCTAGGTGACAAAATTTCTCATGTTCTCCTGACAAAAACAGTGAGACATGTAATTCCATTCCTTATCCTTAGCACAAACAAGCACAGCAACTGTTGTTGTCCCTGCTAACAATCAGTTCCTTCAGTAAAATAGAGATTACTTATACTGACACAGGAAATATGAAGTATCGAGAGTCAAACAAAGAAAAAGTCAGAAGCATTGTCAGGAATAGCTCATCCTTTTCCATTCATCAATGACAAATACCCGAGCTAATCCACAGGCTAAAACCTTTCCAACTCAACAATCCAGCAAAGCAATCACCAAACCAGCAGCAACAGTCAAGCCCTCAATCTGTTTCTGGCAGGCTGGAAAATAATTACTTCCTCCCAAAAATATTATTTTTTACAGTAGCAAGTGCATCCCAGCCTCCAGACTAGCACACGAAAAAATGCTGAATGGCTGATGTTTGTATATAATACAATTGCTACTGAACTGCTACAAAGGCTGGAGTTTGTGCAGCAAATGCATGCACCTCTTGAGGGTTCCTGGCTTCAAGCCAGGTACTTCATCCTCCTGTCCATTCCTGCTTCTGCTTCTGTCAGTGAACAAAAGTCAGTGACTGACAATCAGTGAATCAGGACATGGCTACACCCATAACTATCCCTACTCATCAGCCTCAGCACAACAGCAGCTTTTCAGAATAAATTTTATTTTCAGAATTTATTTTTGCTTATGAGGTTGACTGTTAAGTTGATTCAAGCAGAGGAAAAGCCTCCAGAAGAACTGAGAACCACCTATAGTTATAATGCCATCCTTTTTGACGGAATGGTTGAACAAATTTATACATAGTATATGTATATTTTTACCTTATATTAGAATTATTCCCTTGATATAAATTTCTCTAATTTCTAATTCAAAAACTAAGAAGATTTTTTTTTAAAAAATCAACTAAGAACTCTGATATTGGGATATGCAAAATCACGCAGATCAACTCCACAAGACCCTTTTCAGTGAGTCTGTACATTTCATAGTACAGCATCAACACAGCTCTACATCAGCCACCATGCACTACTGACTTCATGAGCAGCTAAACTTCTCAAACAACAAGACATTATTTGGTTCTTGACTACACTTGGTACTTGACTTGACTATAGAATCTGTAATTCCAGAAACTACAATCAAATAATCAGCTAGATAACACAGGCAACTAAGACATTTCAATTCTTCATAGATTTTTAGTCTCACTAATAGCTGCAACCTCGTGCTTGAAGTTTATGGCCTGGATCTTCTTGACACAGGTTGCTAAATTTCTTCACATAATGACAGCTTAAAAGGCACTCCCTTGTGGAGGAAAAATAAAGTGAAGTAATGAAAATGGCAGGAGTTAAGTAATACAGAAATAAAATATTAAGTCACTTGGTTTAGTTACCAGTAACTAAAACACTCCACATTGAAGCACTTCATTTGTATCTCAGATACCTCAAACGAAAATACATGAGTAGTCTTGTGTCATACCCACCTCCATGCTGGAATGAGCTGGAATATCTCTGGCATCCTCAATTTCAATTCCAAAAGTTTTGTGCCAAAATATCTAAGTTACATTAAACAAAAAACTTACTGGTAACTCACTGCTTCACTATTTGATCAAAGAACCTTCATAATCTTCAAATGATGAACACCACCTGTTTTAGAAACCTCTCAAATCTCGTTAAGCCAGCCTTTGAGGCATGCTGGTTAAAAAAACCCAGAACCAGTCAGTGCTTCATGTCCTTTAAATAACTCCCTGACTGGTTTATCATTGTCATATGAACTAAACAAAAAGGTCTGGTCATGCCCCACTTTTAAAAAAAGACCTTTTGATCCCCTGTATTGTTCAGCCCTGAATCACTGGCTCTACACAGCATTTTCCAAACACTGTTTCTTATACAAAGAGGATAGCTTACATTGAAAGACTCAAAATCATTTCTCATTAGAACCAGAAACCTGAGGAAGAAAGGTTATAAGCTTTCGTGAGCTTCATGCCTGTAGTCCACAAGCTTTGGGAAACAATTTTAAATCATAATGCAATAGCAGGCAGTACAAAAGCTTTCTCTTTTATATAATGCAATCAATAATGCAATTTCTTCCACCATAAATCTGTAAGCATAGCACAAGCTAAGCTCTCATAATACCACTGAAACATAAGTCAGTTTGCTAAAATTCTTTAAGCATCATAATGCATTCTAAAAAATTGCTGTTTGTTTAAATCACAGTTTTAAAAGCCTACTTTTCCTGACATGCGCTACTTTACTGAGATACCTCTATCAGGCTGCCTGCTCCACAAACACCTGACCTGTGTGGCCCAGGAGCTGTGTGCTTAGACTTCTGTCAACAGACTGTTTGAAGAGCAGTGATCGGAGTTGTCCATATCGCATAAATAATCAGAGACTCCTCTGGAGTCACTTCAGCGATGTCAGAGCGGCAACACTCAACACCGCAGCTACTTCCATATCAGGCTCAGCTCAGGCTGGTAATTAGAAGTAAGCTTACACTACCACTGCTTTTCCCACTACACTTAAGGAAATGAATAAAGGCTTCAGTCCCAGAGAAACCTAAGCTAGCTGTTTCCAAGCCCATGACAGATTCTTGAAAATGCCAACAGAGAAAACAGAGCATCTGCCCATCTAAATTACTTCCACAACTGAACAGCTATATATGTTCAAAACAAACCAAGGGATGAATAAAGCATAATTATACTTACAAACTTCCTCTTCTGGGGAGACTGAGCTCTTTCTGGAAAAAAAATAAGAATGAAAACCTTGAGTTAATTTTACTTTTTATTATATATTACTAATTTATTTATCAATAAATGACTGAGGTGGAATGAATAAAGAGCTGGCCATTTCCCAGCGCATGCTCAGTGTACAACTGCACAGCTCTGCTGCTGCACATTCACAATGCACAGTCTGGGGTACAGAAGTTGCTCATTTTGCCTAAACAATCATTGCCTTTGTAGACAAAAAATCATAAGCACTCAACAGAGCAAACATAACTTTGAAATTCAAGCCTGAGCACAGATAAGGCAGTAATTAATTCTGTCCTACATACCTCATCAGCATCAGACCGAACCACTTCCAGAAGTGTGGAACGTGGTGTGCCTGCAGCTGCCGCGGTATGGTCTCACACTCCCACCAAAAGGAACAATTAATGCCATAGAGTGGATTTTGGGGGTGGCTTGGGTTTTTTTTTTTAGACATACATATTAGTCGTGTTACGTATTGTCACAAGAAATCCGAGGCCAAACACAGCTGCCAGCTTCTCAGCAGCATTTTGCGTTACAGCAGCACAAGAAAAGGCAGACGGGCGATTTTGCGGTTTTTATTGCAGTCGATAGCCCGGGGGCATCCCCAGGCGCGGGCAGCGCTGGCCACGGCGCATCGCTCGGCACTGCCCGGCGCCGGCCCCGCAATTCCCGGCCCCGCCCGGCTCCGGGGGCTGCGCTCCCGCCGGGCACCGCCAGGTGGCAGCCGCGGCCGCCGCCCCGGCCCCGCCGCAGCCCCCGATTCTGGGGTTTTATCCTTAAAACATCGGCGCGGGCGGGACCTCGCACGGGCTGGGCTCAGCCCCGGCTGCTTCGCTCCGGCTGAGCCCAGCCAGCACCAGCACAGCCAATACCAACTGGATGTCAGGGTACTGATCTACGGGATGTGTTTCTCATCCCCGCTACGGAAAAAAAAAAAAAAAAAAAAAAAAAAAAAAAGAAAAAAAAAAAAAAAAAAAANAAAAAATCAGTGTTTTCACTGAATATTGGGGGGGAAAGAATCAACAGGAAAAAAATATTAAATCCATGAAATCTGGTAAGGTAATCTCTTTTCTATCTTTAGTTACAGTGTTTGTGCTGACTGACATGACTAACAACGTTATTGACAGGCAGTGACTGGTCTGATGCATATGGGATATGTATCCCATGTAATACATGGGATTTGACTTAAAGTTTTTCAAAGATACCAAAAAGTTGCAGCCACTAAAAATTAATAAATAAATAAATAACTCTTACATGCTGTTATTCTTTTCAAGTATGAGTTCTCCGTAATTTGAAATTTCATTACAGTTTAACAGTACCAAGAAAATTCCATGTGTGAATTATCACAAGGCTGACAGCTTACAGCATCGAGAAATAAATTCCTGTCATCAGACAAACTTGTCAAGATCTAATCAAAACACTTCAAGTGCGTAAGATAATAAATCATTAGCATCTATAACAGGTTGTGTGGTTTATACTCTAAAAAAGGTACTTCTTCCACTCTCATTTGTTAGAAAGAATTAGTTTCCAACTGTGAAGCCTACGTATCAAGGACAGCTTTTTGCCACTGCAAATGAATAAAAAAACAGGTAAGATATAGGTATCATACGTTATTTTGCTTGTGTGGATAGTATGCTACTTAGACATCCATATAGATCTCTTCCATCATATGAGCAGCCGTATTTAATTTATGCTTTTTAAAGAAGATGGCACCTCTTGGCAGAAGGCACTTTTTCTATTCAAATGATGTATTTCTGTTTATTCCAACACAGTAAACCCCAGAAATTTTTAGAATGTATGTATAAAGCTCTGGAATTTCATGGAACTGGATGAAAAAGCAAAACAGGCCCTTAAATCTCTCTAATTACCTTCTAGTTTTTGAACTTTTAGGGTTCATTGTCACAAGCTTTACTCTAGTCATTAGAGCTGGAAAGTCATTTAAAGAGAGAACACTCCCTTGCAGCAGCACAGCTCTCGTAATCGTGACTTACAATTACCAGACATACATCACAAGAAACATGGTCCAGGAACAGGAATGGACAAATCCTTTCCTTTACAGAACGCTTATTTTACTCGAACAATATGACCTTTAATACTTCCTATAATGTAGGTAATTCAGGATTAAATGCATGCAGGGTTAGGAGGAGGACTGCCTGGGGCTTTGTTCCTGAAAGCTTCCCTCGGAAACAGAGTTTCCAAAGAAGGAAGGAAGAAAGTCCTAGCAGATGACATCTCAATGCAATTGAAATATTCTCCTATCCATGTAGGAATTGTCTTCATTCTGCACCTCCACACCTTGACAAACACAGTGCAGCTGTGGAATCAATAGGCAGTAGTTCACATTTAGTACCACTGTGGTCTTGACAACAAAGAGCACAATCAAAACAATCAATTTTTATACCTGTTGTTCCACTATGCCTCATTTCATGTTCGTCTTAAAATCCCCTTCACAAACCCTAACAGCCACACAGCCCACCACGTCCTGACCTCTGCAGCACTTTCCCTGTCCTCTGGAGAAATGACAATGCACCCTCCCAGCTGTTTGCCCTTTTCTGCCTCTCCAAAGCTGGTAACAGCCCCTATAATCCCCCAAAACAAAATGATTACATCTGAATGGCGGGGCCAAGGCAAAAGCACCAGAGCTGGACATCACACGACTACGAGCAGTGTAATTATGAAATCTGCTTTTCCCGAATCACCAGGGAGTTTGTGTGTGAAGAAGTTACATCCCAGAGAGAAAACGCCTGGAGATGGAAGGAAAGAGGGAGCAGACTGCAGACAACTGCTGAGCTATTTCCTATTTGAGGATGCCCACTGCAGGAGAACACTGCAGGTCTGCAGGGGATCGAGTGGACAAAGAAAATGCCTACCAGAGATGGGGATACACTCACAGGGTCGAGAATCAGCTGGGTCTTAAGACAGCTCAACACTTCAGCGTGAGCAATGGGACCAACTGAGAGTTTGTATCTTAAAATGACAGGGTGGTTTCAAACATGTGAAGTAGCACTACAAAAACAGTGATTCAATGATTATGAAAAACGTAAGAGAAAAGTCCAACAGCATTTCACAAGCACCCTATAAAGGTTGAAGTCTACTCAGAATCATATATAGTATCATTTATGGTAGAGATTGAATGTTTTAGTTAATAAATTATGAGGTAGGTGGTGTGATTTAACTGGTTTTCACTCACTCCACAAAGGAGTTTGGCATTACATGTCTATGGATCCTGAAAAAATAAATCACATTTTAAGAGGTGAGATAACTAGTAAAAGAGTGCTGAGCTGTGACTACTTGGTCTGAAACACTATTTACAGGGTGCAGCTGTAATCCTTTCAATATGCTAGTTTATCCTGAAGGGTATTTTTCATTTAAGACCACCCCTCTGATGAGAACAATGCATGAACCTGCAAGATTCCAAACTAGCCCTTCTGACAGCACATCTGCCTCCCTGAGCACTTGTGCTGCCAGTAGCTATATTTATATTACCATTATTACTCCAGCCAGCCTCCATGCCACCTGCTCTCTAGGTCAACAATATAACCCTCAAAACAGAGGCTTACATTTATATTTGATTTATATGAAGTGCTAAATAGCATAAGAACATTTTAAAACATTGGTGGACATTATTCACAAAGAACTTTCAGAAGTGGAAATAAAGAACTACTTTCACAGATCCTAAAAAATAAGGAGTGTATTAAATCTTGCAGTACCCAAATGACAAGAACAGACTGTTCTGAAAGTTAATTTATTGTATCAGTTCCACATTTCAAGGCATAATTATTAAACATGCAACTTGATCTCTACATGACAAAAGAAGCAGCAGATTTTCAGACAAGCAGTTAAAAAGGAACCTTCGGAAAGAAATTCAGCATCACGGAATTTATAAAAAGCTGATTCAAATATCTGCCTTCAAAAGAGTTCCTTATATTTCCTTTTATCTTAAGTTCATCACCTCAATCATGAGGACATAAAATCAGTTGGACACCATATCATGCTACAAAAGAGGTTTCACAATAGGACTAGATCCTCATTTTACAGGCAACAACGATGCTAAAAGAGAAAAAATACTAGCCATTTTAAAGATCATTTTTCTGTTTGTAAAATATATTGTTTAGTACAAAGATACTGAAAAATTTATTCAGTTGTGGTTTTTTTATATACAGAAACTGCATCTGAAAACAGGAATGTTTCCAGGCAGGAGGAAGAGTGCTGGCTTTTTGCATAGGTGTGTGCACACAACATGGAGCAGAAATAAAGTCTGGAAATCTATTTGTTCATTGACCTATGATACAACCCACATCATTCCAGCAGATACGTTATGTTATAAAAGTGTGAAAAAACAGGAACCCATCACTCAAATTTGTCACTTTCTCTCAGTCTTGTAATTTGTCCTTGAATATGTATCTGCGCATATGGCACAGACCCACAGGCAAAGTTGGATGCTGGAGCCTGCACTGATGGCAGCTTAAATGGAGTCCTTGCAAATTAAAATGAGAACCATCGCCACACAGGATGTTCCACATTTCTGCCAGAGCAGACAGCATGATTCCTGAGATTGCCTTTGACCTTGGCTCCCTTGCAAGGTACTCACTATCATACCAGTTGGGACAATAGACAAATATTTTTACAGCTATAAGAGTAAATACATTTCAGTTAATAAGTTAATATTTCACAGATGATGAAATTCCACTGACAGTCAGTGACCTGGTACCACGCACTCATGCTTTAATTTTTTTTCCTTTGCTGACTATGTTTGCTTTAGGGTATACTACCAACCAGCAGGGGATTAATTAAATCTCCTTCTATACATAACCATTTGCATTACAGAAATGATATAATGAGGGTTGGAATCTCCAGTTCTGATGGAAAGTACAACCTGGCCGTGCAAGGACAAACTGTAATCCATCCATCAGATTAACAGGAAGGAATTTTTCATGGTGATTAAAAAAAAAAAAACCCACCCCATGCTAAGCTTTTCTTTCTCCCATCAGAATCTGTCAGGAAAAATAATTTCCTTCTTTTCACCGTATCACTGTAAATGGTTATTAAAAACAGCACTTCTCAATTTCTCTTTCTAGAAATGATTACATCTGAACTTGTTTCCCAGACTCATCAGTGAAGAATTTCAAACAGCAACACTAAAACCATATCTGTACTGAAGGTCAGATGAACCTGTGGAATATGTTACAGATATTTTCTATAATTTACTGACTTTTTAGAAACTAAATTCAGGATCATACTGTTAGATCATCTGCTTAGCTACAGAGATACTTAAAATACAGAAAACGAATACTCAGCCTCTTGCCAATACCATTCAAAATATTCAGAGGACACGGAGTTTAATTCCCAGACCTTTCTCTGCACTCTACTGAATTTATGTCTGCCATCACACAAATTCTGAAATGCCATAGATAGCTTAGTCTCAGGGCATCTCCCCATATTCCCAGTACCAGCCAAACTGCCTGGAACCACCCTTTCCTAAGAAATCTCACCTTCACGGTGACAAAGTGCCACAGCCTCCAGAAAAGTGTGTGTGACACCAGAATAGTCAACAGCGTATCTGTTCACCCAGTGCTACCCTAAACATACTACAAGTTCAAAGCAAAATAAATTTATTGTTTCAATTCATTTTCTACCTCAACAGAAGTTGCATGTCAATAAAAATGCCATTTGCAAGTATTCTAACATATAAAACCAAACAGGGACAAAACCCTCAGCTGTTTAACCAACAGGCAGCCCTATTTCTCTAAATATTCAGTATATATCAGTCTTTCAACCCACAGGTCACGAATCAGCCAATGATGCATTTCATGCTTTTAGATCTTCCAGCCTTTCTTTTCTCTTCAGCTTAGAAATCCCTTACTAGTCAGCGAAATAAAAAGCCTTGGGATTTATTTCAAATTAGAGTTACTGCAGAAGGAAATAAAGCTAAAAGCCCTTTAAACTTTAAGCAAAATTCTCAAACACAGCAAATTATTTTCCCTCCCCCACCAGCCCTTCTGGCTGGGCAACAGAAAGTTATTCCTTGGTAAGCAAAGCTAAGGCTCCAGGTCACATCTGTGCATTAACCTGTCAAGTATATATGTGACCAGAAGCTTCTCACTAACCTTTCATATCACTTAACCTCAGGGCTTTCCATAAGATCATGGATTTTGGTTACTTGACCTAAAATAATTCCAGGATACATCTCAAAACAGGCAAGAATTCACACTTTCCTCAGAATATATTCAGTGCCCACTCCCATGTGTATATATATTTTTTATATATATATATACGTAATTTAGCAAGCTGGAGTGTCTACTCCATATTTTGTGCATTACATCATATTTTCCAGCCCAAAATACAACATTACACAGTGCACACCATGGGCCACACTGAAACTGCTGATGGTAACAAACAGGACTGAAACCACATGTCATGGCTTGGACTGGCACATGACAGTAAAAACAAGGGATGCAAAGCACATTCCCAAGGGATGAACGGAGAGCTGCCCAGCCCCAGGGAAAGCCAGCTGCCACAGCTCAGTGGGCACCCGCAGCCCAGGGCAGGGTGGCACCCACGCATCCCTCACCAGCTTGCAGTGACTTGCAGTTCTCCAGCTCTCACTTCCTCCACAGGATTCATTCCTATCTCTGTTTCTCGGGACCAGGAGCACAGGGTCACTCTGATTTCATGCCTTCAGTCAAGCAGAAGTCTCCTTCTTCCCATAGGAAAGACAATTGCTAGTTTTATATTCAATCCCAAGCTTTTCAGCAGAGGTTAAACAAGAGAGTGGTTTCTGAAAATTAAGACAACCTCTAAGAACCCTGTTCACAATAACAGGTACAGTAACTCAGCTGTTCAATCCTTAGACATCAGCAAACTAATTTACTATTAATTTTATTGTTTTTCTCAAGGCTAAAAAATAAAACCAACCATAGCAGCAGCCCTCTTCAAGTACACTTGCCAAACTTACTTTTAAATGTTACGGAGCACATAAAAGACAATGTTTTTAAGGTGTAGTTTCACCTGCAGGAAAAAGTAAATTTAAATATTACAGCTTGAATTTTGCAACCCAGAGTCCTAGATGTGGTGCAGAAGCATAGAAAAAAAACAGCACAGCAGAAGAAAAATGATGAATTTACTCTCCGAACAGACAATCCATAAAATGCAACAGCAGTAGCTCCAGAAGACCATTATGATAACTTATTCCCTGAATTAAACAATAGCAGCAACCCAAAATGTGTGTGTGTAGCAACAAAATTAAAAGCGAGACACATGCTAGTCCTCTGTAAAGAAAAGATTATACTTTAAAACCTGAGAAATAACACCAATAACAAATGCTCCAAGTCTTCCTTATATATTGTATTTTTGCACAAATTAGCCTAAGGGAGAAGGAATACTGAGAGTAATAAAGCACACAGCTTAGACAGCTCATTAATCTTTCTCATTACTTAATTCTAGTTTTACAAGGCCATGAAGCAGATTCCTGATGTGTGAAAGAGCCTGCCCAGCACTGAACAGCCATCCCAAATAATGGGAGCAACTGTTCAAAATTCTCTTTCATTCTGCCAGACGGCGCCAGTTTCAGAAATTTAAGTCAAAAAGTCACATTCTGCAAAATTTTGGAAAATGCAGTAAAGAATCTCATCTCGGAGCTGTACGGGACTGCAGCTGTAATGCTATTGTTAGAAACTGCTCTTAAAATGACTCTGTCTTGACTTGCACCAAAAATTCCTTCAAGACTGGGCACGCAATGGTCACAAGGAAACAGTCACAGCTGCTAAAAATGCCAAGAGCATTACAAATAAACAAATCCAGTTTTATTTTCTCCCTTGTAGGCTCATACTAATATTAATCTATGATTAAGTCAGCTGACATTTCTACTATATACGCTTCTACTCCTTAAAAGGTTGTTTCTAGATGAATTAACTGTCATCCTGACAACCGACTTGATTCATAAAACTCTTTAAATATCCCTTAAAACTGAATAACCAAGCCCAACAAAATTTTGGTGAGTTCGGAACCTTTCTAGTTTATCCTACAAGAAAATTATATCAAACAATGAGCACCTCATGAAAACTCCAGGCCTGGCTCATCAGCTCATATTCATTCAGTGCACTGTTAACATAGACCATGCACAAAAATCAAAGGTTACCCTCAAAATTATATTAAAATACATTGGTATTATATTATATTAAAATAAATTTGACATTCTTCAACACCATAGTTGAAGCAACAGAAGGCACACGGTCAGTTCAGTGTTAACATCAGCAGCAGGTCTCTCCCACCAGTCCAAAGGGTTCTGTCTATTCTGTCAGGCTGGTTTCTCACCAACTCTCCAATTGCAAAGTGTTTGAAAGCAAACAGGCAGAAATTAAATTTGGTGGTTGTTTTTGAGAGGCACTCCCCATGTCTCCAGTTGCTCTGTCAATGTTAGGCCAAGACTTGTGACACAGCAACAGAATTTTATCTTTACAATTGTCTGTTTCTCAATTAATTTAGACAAAAAGAAAAATGTGTCAGACCAGTGTTGCCAGACAGCTGGACAGCTTGGCCAGCCCTAAAATAAGGCCAAGTTTCCTAATAGTAAAGCTCTGGGAGAAAGTTCCAGGGAAGAGAAACCTTTTAGTTCCTCAAAAAAGCCTCAGCAATAAAGGTGTCTCCCACCCTTCCTTAAAGCTGCTTCAAGTCCATTCCACATAGATATGGGAAAACACTCTCAGAAATTGAAAGCATAAGCAATCAATTTTAAAGATATTTAGTAATTAGTCCTAAAAGGAATTCCAAGCAAATAAAGCTCCCTTGCCTTCATCTGGTTTATGACTGATAGCATCTGTAACCTCACAAGGCATCCATTAAGTTCAGTAGTTAATTACATCTGCTCTGACTGGACATTATTTACAGAACAAGCAGATGTAATTTTCCATTGCTTAGCTAAGCTACATGAGGCACTTCAGCCTACCCCTCTCAAATCAGTGCTTCTCACAAAAACACGGAAGGAGGAACAGACAGGGTGCTCTGATCATTTTCTGCAAAGGAATAGTTACAGGCCATCATCCACTTAATGAAGAAATCCACATGCTGAGCACCACGTGAAAATTTGGAATAATCAGATTCCAGACGGTATTTACACCTTTGTAAGCAGGCAACAGAATTTTAACTTCTCTTTCTGCCCTCAAAAGTGAATAGTCTCTGATATTGCTTATGCCTGCTGGGCTCCACACTGGAACATAAACCCTTGACAAAAGTGATGAAAGAAAGGGCTCTGTTGCTTCATTCCCCAAAAATAAATACTTCTTTACAACAAAAGCAAAAGCCACAGATATTTGACATTTACACATATTATGTGTATAGGAAGAGATATTCACCCCCTAGATATATAAGGTGGTTACACACCTAGTGTGACTCATTTCAGTTATAACACAAAGCCTTTATACCACAACTTTTTTATTATTAGTTATGAAAAACAGTAATTTCAGTGAAAAAAAACCAAACATTAAATTGGAACATGCTTTCCTATCATCTTTCACACATACTTTCAAACAAGTTGGTTTTTTTTTTCTGCTTAGGCATATTTAAAATAATCATAAAGACAAAAAAATATATTAGAAAAAAACAATGAAATGGTCCTCTCAATTTCGGTGAGACAGAACCATAATAATCACCAACTGAACTCTAATTTTAAAATTACAATCTTATATTAACTTCAAGGGTACAACAGTGCCTGTCACGTTCACATGTGACAATACTCTTAGGTGGAATATAAAATGGGAAACTGCAAAGTGGTTCTAGGCCAAACCCAGGATTAATTTACAGATCAAACCCCATGTGGGAAAAGTTTTCCACTGGTATACGTAAGACAATCTTCGGGCTTAGAAGAGACAGAAGATATCTCACAAAAGCAGCATTTATTGCTTTCAAAATTAAAGACATAGGAGCTGGGAACCATAGGAACTGACCAACCTCATCCCTGGGCATATTTTTAAATAACCATGTCCAGCCCTGTCCTTCAGGTATATCGTAAATTCTGCAAATGCCAAGAGAACTGAAGTTTTTGGATCACTCAGATTTCTTCTCTGAAAAAAACATGGGATACATCTAAGCATCTTTCACAGATTTATTTATGAACAACCCTACATTTAATATAGTTGGATACTTCAGGTTTACTCAGTGCCAAGAGATCTGTGTCAGAGTAAAGGAAAATTCATCCCCAATTAAAGTAGTGGTAAAATACAGGCACTCACTCCCAAAGCACAGATTTGAGAAAGTGCAGACTGTGCCTAATGACTTTTAGTTCTGATGGGCGATTAGTGTGCTCTGTAATGGACTGACAGAAACAGCTGATTCTATTACAAGGACATGTTCTGGCTAGGATTCTCTTTCTGTTGCATTTAAATTATAAATATGGACTCTCTTGAAAATATATCAAGACAAAAGATATTAATCAATATCTAAAACTTCTGTCTTCTGTCCTTTACCATACTTCAAACTAGAACAAACACTGACTTCATCACCAGGAAAAGCCTTGCAGGTACTCAGGACTGTCTGTACTGTACATTTCTCTTCATCCTCTACTCCTTTTGGAAGAAACTGCAAGGGTTTTTTTTAATTCAGCTGCTGGCTTCAAAGTCAGGTTTTAAGGTATATTCCTGTTTGCACTTATGGGTACAGAAAAAATTTCCAAAGACTTCGCAAGACCTGAAAATTCATCACCAATTGTCACTGAACAGTCTCTTCCTTCAAAGAGGATTTGGGAAAGGGCTTTTCCTCAGCTTGACAGGTCTCAAAACCACAAGTCTAATCAATGGCCTTGTTCACACTTTCAGGCTGAATTCAATGCATGATTAAAGCATTCAGCTCAGAATAGCTTCTGGGGAGCAAAAAAGTCTTTAATACAATGTTTTTAACTCCACGGCTGTAATGTACTACAGGAGAACTCGAATACCAGAACCAAAGTCCCTGCTCCTCTGATACATATTTCATAAAACCTACAGAAAAAGCTACTCATACTGTAAAGAAAAAGCAGCATGGAAGCTGCAAACCATCTAAAAGGCAAAAAGCTTCAGTACATCGAAACATTTAAGTACAAAAGCAGTGTGAGCACCTAAAAACCAGGTCTATACCTCTGCACAAGCTTTCCCACTGTTGTTTTTGAAGTTTTGTTGTCATTTTCTTTTGTCTATCCCACCCCACTAAAAATCAGCCCCAACTCAACAGCTTTTCTCAGAGCAGAAATTAAATTTTGATGTGCTTCCATGTGCATTAGAGGACTTTCTATACAAAGAATGTTTGCTGTGGATGATAAAACACTTAATTCTTACGATGATAACTAACGAAAAAAACCACCTTATGAGACTTTTCACTGAATTTGTTACATTTTTGTTTGAGAAGGACCAAACTGCAAAGAAATAACTAAAAAGATGGAAGTTTAGTGACCATCTGTGAAGAAATAACCTAAATAGCTTTCAAAGAATGACTCAAGGTTTCACTTCCTGATAGCAACCATCTACCCATGTTCCTTGGTATGATAAGTTATCCTCTTCATTAAGAAAATTCTTGGTTTATTTCCCTTAGATGTTTAACTCCTTAATCCCTATTTCCACAATGTTTTCTCTCGGGCAGTGCTACCACCAGCTGTACTGGTGTTCCCAAATTCTCACAACAGAAGTGCAACTTCAGCAGCCAGAACAAAGGATTAGTAAAAGCATTAAAGTGATCCTGCAAAATCATTCAGTGCATACACAAAAACTGAATGAATTTCATTCATTCTCCTCCAAATTTAAATTCTGTGATAACTGATAATCTTCATTTCAACAAAACAGTTTAGAAACTGATAAAATAGTTCCAATGTGGTCTGACTGCAACAGGCTCAAAGCTCTTTTAACATATTTCACTTTTCTGTTTCTCACAAAGTAAAAAGTACAGCAAACAGCAGGCAAGATGGTGATTCCCATTTAAATCCTGTTCTTGGAGCTGAAACATTGCTCCAAATTCACCACTGTATTTTAAGCATTTCCGTTTATTTAGGAGGCAAGAAACTTTGGAGATTTAAAGATTTATTTTTAACGTGGACTTTGTACTTGTTGAATTCAGAATTTTAACACCAGAAGCAAACCCATCATCTAGTCAAGGAATTACAAATGACTGGCTATAGGGGGATTTCTGTAACATGCATACACCCAGAACAAACCCAATGCAGCTCTTGGGGTTAGTCCATATTTACAAACGTGCTAAGTGACAATTTAGACTTAACATCGCAAATGATCTTTTCTCATTTACATGGTTAAAAAAAAACGTGTGTCACAGGTACCACTTTATTGTCACTGGTTTTAACTCCACAGTAGCTTCTTAAATAATGAATATGATTTCTTTTCTGCCCATGACTTATTTTTATAGAAGTATTTATCTTTTAAACAGATTTAATAGTCAGCTTGATATTTATTTAAGAAGAATCCTAGGATTGCTCACCCAGACACAAGAACTATCAGAAACTGGGCAACAAAAATATTTATCTTCAGAGAAAAAAAAGCAGTTTTTCAGATGTAGTGAGCCTGCTGTCTTACTAGGTGAGCCCCTGGGAAAGTCTATTGCTTTCTTAACATGGTGTTGGGCTATTTTTCAGATGAAGGTAAAGCAACTCAAGCCATATTCCCTCCCCCACCTGAAGCTGTAAGAAGCTACCCAGCATTTATGTCCAGAGTGCTTAAACTGCAATGTACAGCCTGCTTAAAAAAATAAAATCAATAGACATTATGCTTACTTATTTAAAAATCAATAGACATTATAGATTAATAAAATATTCTTTTCATTTTCCCATTTTCATTTTATTCTAATTGAATATTTATAGCCACTCTAGCCAAGTTTAACATTAAATGCAAATGGACAGAGAGCATTTAAATGTGTACTGGTTTGAGGAAGCAGAATCTGCACTCAAGTTATACAAACTTGAAAGAATTATTTGTAAAATTACAATACTGAGGAGTGCAAAACCTTATTTTCAATCTTAATACTTCAAGTTTTCCCAATTTCAGTGTACTTAAATAGCATTCCACTGCCTGTTCAGACTTAGAAACTATTAAAGCAAATGACTGACCAAAAAAATAGTATTTTCAAAACAATATTGGAACCTCACTACACAAATGTCCACTAATTTCAATGGAAAAGGTGGGAAATTAGGTTCATTGTACTGTCTGAAAATCTCCATCTATGGCTTCCTTCATGCCTAGAAGGTTTTTGCTTCACAGATTCAGGTATTCCTATCAAAGCAAATAAGTCTCTGGAACCTGGGAAAGGCAGGGAGCAAAAAAAGGGCTCAAAAAGCCAACAGGCAAATAAACAATATAATAGCAAGATGCAGGAAAGGGAAATCAATCTGTCTACAATGCCAGGGAGCTGCCACGTGCAATAGTGAGCATAAAGCAAAGCAGAACTTACAAGTGCTTCCGCATTAATTCTAGAAGCCTGAAAAATAAAACAAAAGTATATTTGGCATAAAACAGCCACCCTCTGTAACAGGCATCCCACACACCTGCCCACAGGAGGATAATCTATGGGATAGTGTTGTCAGTATCTACTTATCAGGATTGATGGATTAAGCTGTGGGAGCAGGGAAGATGTTCTGCAGATGAAGTTTACCAGGATAAAAATATCACAGAAGAAATGCATCACAGAATCTCTTTGGGCAGGAAACTCAGCCTGTAATAGCCAAAAATACAGTTCCAGGGCTGTGCTACCAATTCTCAGTTCAAGGCAAAGGCAACAATTAGGAAACATTAAATAAGATCAGGGAAGCTGCAAAGTTAGGACAAGTCATAACAGTGGGAGGTTTCAGTATGGGCCAGGGCTTCAGCAGGATCACGGAACACCAGTCTGAACTCCAAACAGAGATGCTATTTTGGGTCGTCCCCAGCCTTCTACATTCCTTTTAATTTTTAGTGCCCAAAGCATGATTCTGTTGTGACTGGGGTGCAGCATTCCTCCTGGGCAGAAGCCTTTGGTCCCAAGGAGTTGATCAGCTCCCATCACACCTAATTCCTTCTTTTTACTCCACTATGTTGTCCACGCATGTGGGCTGCTAATCTCTTGTCTACAGATTCCCACACACAGAGCTAGCAGGTATTACAGAGAATGCTATCGCAGAAATCTTGTATTTCAATGGCCCACTTGGCAACCTCAAGTTACCCTCAAAGCATCCCTCCTTGAAACTCCCACATAGAAACCCATTTAACTGCATTTATTCACAGAATCACCCACTATCACAATCAGCTTTCCCTTATCCTTGGGGATATGATCTCTGCTGCAGGAGCCTCCCCAGTACAGAAGGACACAATGACACTGTCTGGAAGGTGGATCTTGTCCAAAAGATCAGGTTCAGGTCCATCCTCAGCAGCAGTGCAGAGGGAGTGCCCTGTGGTGTCCCTGCAGGTCTCACCTCTGAGCCTCTCTATTATGTTGGTCCAGTTCAGTTACTTGAAGAGCAAACCTGTTCTCTTCGTGCTGAGAGCTCCCTGAACCACACACATGCACACACTGAACACCTACTCCATCATGTGTTGTTCTGCACTCTCTGCAAAAACTGGAGAGCCCTTCACTTAGACACCAGATTTTTACCTGTATCTTATGTTTAACAACGTGTGAGGTACTGGAACCCGACACTAGTTAAGCTTCTCCTTTAAGTAAGTAATTAAACGTACTCTCTTCCTACTCTATTCTACTTTTATTAAGTAAATTAGAAATAGGTGAGATCCATCCAAAAGCAAGTTCAGTTTGTCAAGTTTATAGGTTTCTTCTTAAATGGTGACTTGAGGCATTCTCTCTTTTCGCTGATGACAGCCAACCTTTTTGTTGTCCCCTGTTCTACACACGAATTAGAAATTTCTTTTACTTTCAGTCCTGCATCTCTGAACAGGTTAGGCATTCTCAGTATCCCAGATGATCAGGCAGAAAGCTGGCTAATGTTATAGGTGTGTCAAAAATCTTACATACAGAACCAAAAAAAACCCCAAACAACCAATGCAGAAGATCAAAAGTGTGTTGTTATTTTATTACAGCAAAATGTTAGATAGAAGTTTGAGATTTGAGTTTTCCATTTAGATTGAGCTTTCCTAAATTAATTCCAGCATACACTGCAATAGCAGATAGAACAGAACCAAACGTGGATTTCCTGTAAATCCCTGGCAGTATGAGGAATTTATCAGGCGAGTGGTCAACACAGTGCCAGAATCAGGATATACACAACCAACTACTCACACACCCACATACAGCCAAACCAGCACTAATTTGGAAAAGGACAGAGGAGAAACTGTGAAGACAATGGACAGCTGTAACTGGGGAATAAAAGGCAAACAGGCTGTTAGGCAGCATCACGAACGGGATGGAACATAATATGGAAATTATTATAATGGCATTAGCTCAATCAGAAGCACATCAGCAGCTATGATGCCATGTCTGGTTCTGGGCATGTCATTCACAAAGAAAAATCCCAGACTCCTGGCCAAGACAGCTTGCTACTATTCCTGAAATACATTTTCCTACGGAATATATAGTTGAGCCTAAAACTAGGAAAAAACCCTCCAACCACCAGAAGCAAGTTTTCATAAGAGAAGAAATAACTTGTCTTTCTAGCCAAAGGAGGAGAGGTAGCTTGAAATGCCTGCAGTGTGACAGCACTGCCTTCCACAGCTCAGCAAGGAGTGCCTCTAGTTCATCTAAAATGAATATTCAAATGCTGGCAGCCATCATTGCAGAAAAAGAAGTCTTTGGCTGCAGTGAGGACAGTCTCATGGATTCACTGAGGCAAGAATCCCCACAGAAGGAAAGCTACTCAGAACAAAGGACAATGCTGGCACAAGAAATGATGCATACAAATAGGTGTGTGCTCAAAATGGAAACTAAAAGTTTCTGATTTTCAGAAGACTATGCTTCTAAAACAGTGGCAATGAAGTGCTTAAATTCTCTGTGGTCCTAAAAAGATACAATTGGACAGTGTATATACATTATTTCATACATATAGATATATACACACAATTTCTATGAATACACAGACACAAAGAAATTCTGTTTTCCTGGGACAAATGGAAAACTCACACATTTTCATTTATATATATACAAACTGCAAAGAAACTGCAAGAGCAAATTTTATGCCAATGCACTGATGCACCACAGATTACAGTATTATTTCCAAACCTTTTTTTACAACTGACTTCTTTCTTTGGAAAACAAAAAGCTGGAAAGCCACAGGTTTCTGGAATGCATTTTCTAGATGTGCAATTTATGGAGGCATTCAAAAACAGCCTACAGGATATATAGCAGGCAAACTGTGAAAGCTTAGGGCAAGAGGAATTTTCCTAATCTACTTAAGCACAGGATTTTTTTAGTGGCAACATGGCTGCTGCTATATGCCTGTGTCTCCCTGCCCTAAGCCTGTTTGCTTTTTGTTTTCTGTTTAGTTTGATTCTCTGGGGGGGCTTAATTGTTTTTTGCTTTTTTGTCTTCATGGTAGGATTCCTTTATTATCTGATTTTACGGCTGCCATTGCCATTTTCTGTGGGAGCACTTTTTTGTTTGTTTTATGGCCCACCTTCAGTGAATCCTCTTTAGTACAATCAACCTTTTTGGCTTTTTACTCCACTCCACTATTCTACTGCACTACAGTTTACTTCTGAGGGATTTGCTGCAAGACTCTCAGCCCCAATTTCCAGCAAATGAGGACTACAGAAGGATCCATCTGCTGCTGATACACAGAAGTCTCACCTGAAATACTTCTTATGCCACAAATGTGTCGTTTGGGATGGATGGAGCTAAATCCCCACATCTTTTCACGAGAGGATGAACTCCAGGAGTAGGAATCAAACTCCTGAAGACACTGTGGATCAGGATTTTTTCCAGGAAAAGGAAGAGCTACTAAGAATTCAAAGGCTTTGTCATTTGACTGCCATTCCACCAGCAACTATTATGAGCTGTTACTTCAGGTTTTTGCATCTCTAATCACTGAGGTTTTCACCACTGAAGAAGGAATTAGCACCTTTATGTTAATCAGTGAAAATATTAACTTGAATTTTGACTTGGTTATTAAATTTCATATTGCACATACTTATCATATGGACTTTGGAAATACATGGGTTGATTACTCTCCACCATTAATGCTGCAATAGGAGGAGAGTGACAGGTCTCTCCTGAACAGCTTCTGGAGATGAAGATGCACTCTTTCTGAACTGAGAAAGGATTATTTCAGGTCTCCTAATGCTGATTGCTGGCTGTGTTGTTAATGCATCAGCATCTTGTATTACTTGTAAAAATTACAATTATAATTCTGTGTGCTTCTGTTCTTTTAGCATTAGCTTGTTGTTATGTCTTGTGCATCAGAAGGCAACCTCCCACATTCAAAAATCAATTTCTTCTAAAATTATGGTTTTTCTCTGTTGAAAGTTCAAACTGGTTTTAGCAAGTGATCTTATTTAATATTTTGCTGTTAGTGTTGTTTTAATCTCTTCCCTGCAACCTGGAGTTACTATTGCAACCTCCGTGGCATATTGGCTGCCCCTTAAATATTGCAATTGACTTTTTCCCCTTGTTTCAAGACTGTCCTTGAGGAACAGCATAAATGGTCTTATTTCTCAGTTAATTCTCAAACTGTCTGCAAACCCGGCCATGGTCAAATGATTGGAGGTGACCAGGTAAAAACAGGACACAAAGCTGCCACAACCCAGTCAGATGCAGTAGGTGGCCACATGCACAGCTTCAAGTCCATTAAAAGCCTTACTTACATTATTTTAATTAACTTTCTTAACACTTGCTTGCCCTGGTGAATTCATCTGAAGCTGAAAGCTGGCTTGTGTTTCTATTTGGACTCCAAAATTGGAATTACGTTATGTTTCAATTTGAAACTCCATCAAATTGACAGCTTTGTCTTTTAATGGTCCAGATCAAAACAGTACAGATGAATTTTTACCCACATCAAAAAACAGGAGACCTTATTCACATTAGTAACATTAGCACTTTTCTTGTAATGTTAGTACTAATGTTTGTATTTTTCTCATTGAGCTAATACTGCACATTTTCCTCGTATCACAGCTCTGCTTTGTATATTGTCAGTCCTGTGGCATTAGGTATTTTGTAGGATAAGTGTTCTATTTCTTATTTGATACTCCTATTTTTACTTTAAGACTTTCATGAGCTGATCTCCATGTTATGATTTTTTATTTCTGCGAGACGACTCATACAGCTATTACACGAGTTCTTTAAGGAATTATGATTCACATTCTGATATCTCTTACACTATTTAACATGTGTCAAAAAAATAGTAGAAAAATCCTTTTTAATGCAAAAGAATATCTGCATGGATATTGCACAAATCTTTATCAACTGAAATACTATTTGAAGATTTCCATTCCAAAGCAATTACCACTCCTGCAGAAGAAAGCAGCTGATGAAACAGGGGGCAGAAAAGATCAGCACTTAATCCATTATCACATCCCAGTAATGCTAATCTAGGTGTAAGATTAATTTGGACTTCAAACATATTAAAGCAGCAAAATAAGATTTGCTTCCAGAAATGTTCAAAAGACAGTGTAGCCATATGATCAGATTCAACATTTACTGCAACCTTTTGTCCATAATATGAATTTGAAACCAACTCAGATGTTTAGTAAAAGATAATACAAATAGATGATGTATGGAATCACTTACAGGACCCAAACACGGATTTTAATATGGGAAACAAAACTTACTGAGATCATCTTCTCTGACAGGGCAATTAAAACACAAGGAGCATATTTCCAAATCAATCCCTTCAGTATGTCTCTCATGGAAACTTATTTGGATGCAGCATTTTGTTGGTTTCCACCTATGAGGTTTCTATTCTTTTTTATTCTCTGTTCTTCCCTAAGAACTTGACAGTTACTTGATAAATCAATTCTAAAAACATTTGGTTTAGCCTGCCTGACCTTAGAAGTTGGTGTATTATTTCTAAAGTATTTTTTTTCCAAACACTTCAATAACCTACCAGCTTATTTCACAGCAGCAATGGTGAGTAACCTTTAAGTATCTTACTACTGTTAAATCTAAATTAATTCTAGTTTTTCATTTTTGTTTCCCTGACTTTGATTTCTGTTTAATTTACAAAGGCAAACACGTCTTAGCAGATTGACAGGTATCTTTTTTTACTTGGGATTTCAAACTGCTCAGTTTACCTCTGCCAGTGACTCAAGAACTCATTTCACTGTAACAAGAATTAACATTGAACATTAAGATTCACATGGAAAGGCACTGAAAGGCTCTGGACCTTCTGGGTTCTTACAGTTCCTACGGCCTGGCATTTGGATTTCATCTTCCCGCCCCCTTAATTTTCTGTTAACTTCACAGAGTTCTCACCCAGCCACTACCAAAATGCAGGTTCAAACATTTACTTGTCTTTTACCAACAGCTCCATGTCCCTCCTGTGCTGGGGACCCCAGAGCTGGACACAGAGCTCCAGGTGGGTCTCACCAGAGCAGAGCAGAGGGGAGGAATTCCCTCCCTCCCCTTCTGCCCGCAGTGCTTTGGATGCAGCCCAGGACACGTTTGGCTCTCTGGGCTGGGAGTGCTCATGGCTGGGGCATGTCCAGCCTCTCACCCACCAGCACCCCCAAGTCCTTCTGGGCAGGACTGCTCTCCATCTGATATCTCCCAGCCTGGATCTGTGGTTGGGATTGCCCCATGACGTGTGCAGGACTTTGCACTTGGCCTGGCTGAACTTGGTGAGGTTCGCACAGGCCCATTTCTGACACGTGTCCAGGTCCTGCTGGACGGCGTCGCTTTCCTCCAGCGTGTCAACCGCTCCACTCAGCGTGGTGTCACCAGCACATTTGCTGAGGGTGCCCTCAACCCAGCAGCACCAACAAAGCTGTTAAACAGTGTCAGTCTCAATATCAACCCCTGAGGAAATGCCTCGTCACTGGTCTCCAGTCAGACATCAAGCCATTAACCACAACTCCGAGTGCAACATCTATTTCAACATTCTTTTTTTTTTACATTACCTCATTTTTAATTAAAAAATATTTCCTCTGAATTTTATTTAAAATTTTAACCTTTAAAAACTAATATCATGCTCAAATGCTATGAATGTGTATCTCTACCTTATTGCTGTCTCAGCTGCATTTTATGATCCTTAGAGCTACTTTGAGTCCTTTGCCTACATTTTCTAAGCATAAATCTTTAAGATGCCCTCAGTTTGGAAAAATCTTTACTCCATTCAAGGAATTAAACACAGTTTTTTACTGTAACTTCAAATATATTTACAAATTTTTTTTGTCTTCATCCTCAGTTTTCATTTTCTGTTTCATTATGGTTTTCTGCCTGCTATGAAGCAGTTTAGAACCACACAAATAACAAATGGTAGATTCAGAGGTGAAAAAAAGAGGGCTGATTATTGAATAGTAAAGTGAATGTTATTTCAAACAGATGATAAATAGATACCTTGTCCAAATATATCTCATTGCATGGCTGAAAGACTGTGAGAGCAGAAACAAAATTTTAAGAGAGGCATGTTAAGTAAAAGCCTATAATATTGCTCAAGCTGTTCCACAATACAGTGCTTAAAACCAATTTCTAGCCATAACAACTATCAATCATAATCTGTTACACTAATAATAGGATTTTATTCTATTTTTGCTTTTTTAAAATTGGCACACATCCAAGATGAAAAGTGGCAAAGAGGTTTTTCTCCCTTGCCTTTGTGTAGCATAATATACTCCCTAAACCTGCTTGTTACACAAACATTAAATAGGAATTCCATTTTTTTAGTGTTCTATCAGAACTAACTCAGCATCCCAAACTGTTTCAGTGCTTGCAGCTTTCATATATATTTGGTTCACCCATCCTTCCCCATCCTAACCACAACTTGTTCCACACAAGACCAATGTAAATTTATGCCTGTCATTGGTTCCTGAAAACAAACAGTGCTTTTTCATTTCTTTTTTTATAAAATTAACAAATGCCAAATCAACCATTCCCATAAGAACCTTCAGCAAAGATCCAAAAACCCCGCCCAGGTACAAAGGTGGCCTATTTTTATTTTTAGAGCTAAGTATCTTGCTGGTTTGATTTTTTGGGGTTTGTTTTGATTTTTTCCCAACATGGCAGGGGGGCTCCTGAAATACCAACCGGAATCATTTTAATGCTTTCTGAAATCTGCGTTCTAGCAGTTTAGAAGCACTAATTCTTCACCAAGAATACTCGGGGAGAAATTGAGGTTGCTAGCTGGGGGAAAAAAAAAAGGCAACCATTCCATTTAAAACATCCCTTCTTCTCTAAAGTGGTCAGGTTTCATTTGCGCAATGCACCCTGCTGGCGTTAATTTAGCAGCCCTCTAATCAAGCTCACTTCCTGAAAGAAAAGTAGAGAATATTGAAATGATGGTTGTTAAGCTCCAAAGTTTTCAGAAAACAGAACGAATGTAAGTATGAAACCTTTGGAGTCCCATTATACAATATGCATAGTTCTGTCTGACTTCACCTGCAGAACAACTGGGATCTGGCAAAGGATCTGCACTGTGGCATAAGGATAAATGAGGAATAACGAGGGGAGGCAAAGCCCTCTTGTGATAAGGCTTTAATTTGCCTACAACAGAGAATTTTTTCAAGTTCAAAAACAAAATAAATATAAGAAGTTGTTTCTTGAAATACTCACTTTGACCTGATATTAGTCAAGAGCACATAAAGAGACCCAAGACACCAATACTGGAGTGCTTTGTTTCAAATATCAGGGTCTATGTCAAGGGTATTTAAAGCCATCTTACTTCAGGATAAACTGGGTCACCTGAGGATTAAGGGGTAAATGAAAGCCATGCACCAGTCTCTCAAACAATAAGATAATACAGCTGTTTCTGGTTGAAAGGTGAAGTTAGTAAGACCCTTTGGTAGCATTATATTGTCTGCCAAAAAACACAAACAACTAACAGTAACCACTTCATCCAGTAATTCTCTTATTAAAGACCAAGAGAACTACTGCCTCTCAGAAAGACCTTACATGCCACAATGACCAGACTGACCTTCTCTGAAGTCAGTTTCTGCAACTTTACCTCAAATGCTATTTTGCCTGATTTTTTTTTTAAACAGAGAAAAAATATCTTTATCTTCTGGTACACAAATGTAGCACAAAAAGATGAAGTTATTTGTGCGAGAAACGCAAGGCAAGATCTACTCCAAACCCCTCTCATTCCACTGCCTTCAATTCTATGCAAGTTATGCAAGGGATTGCTTTCAAGAAATTGTTCTTTTCAAAAAGTGTGAGTTAAGTACATGGAGAACTGGCAATTCCCAGCAACAGCACATAAGGACCTCTCACCCCTCCATTTAGACATGTAACTGGATTTTTTCACCTGGCTATAATCGCCTCCCCCCCACTATCAAAAAGAAGGGATTCTGTTACAGCACCATTTTTAGGTAACTGGTTTCCCCAAGATTGCTGCAATCCATACAGCCAGGCAAGGTACAAGCTATTTCTCTTGATTCATGGTAAATCAATATTATGTTCCCAGCACCACACAACTAAATTACACCTATTGCATCTGCTGCTGAAAGCTGTATGTAAGGGCATGGTTTTTCTTTAGTATTTCATTTTTATCAGTCCCAGTGGTACTACATTGGATTCTATGTTGCATTATGCTTTAACAAAAATGATTTTACTACATCACTCCATCATCTGTCTAAACTTAATCAAGCACAACATTGCTTTCTGAAGGTCTACAGTAGTCTCATGTCCCTGATGGGCTTTCTTCATGGTAGCCACTTTGGAAGAAAAATATCAGCTCGGCACTGTCAAACTCTCAAAATTTACAAGCAGGCAGTCACCACACAGCAAAACTATCCCAGATTATAAAATTGTTTCAAAGAAGTTCAATGTTTGCCCATTTCAGTACAAGAAGTTCTGGCTGCTATTTCATAAATAAATGTTTCGAGACAAAGTGCAACAGAACTGCCAGGTTTACATTTGGTCCACAGAGTTTTAAGGTAGGGCCTACCAAAACAGTCAACAAGCTCAGAACAAGAAGCTGCCTGACATTCACATTTGAAAGAGGAAAAGTTAAAAGCTAGGAAAACAAATAGTAAATGACTGGGGACCATTAGAGAGAATAAACTGTCAGCCCACAGCCTTTGCAATCTGAAATCAATCTCAAACGTAAAATCACTCATGTCCCTGTTTAAATCACCTCCAATCTTTTTCTTGCCCATAGCTCACAATCCATTCCTCCGGCCTTTAAATTTATCCCCATTGTTTAGTTTTTTTAAGATCCTAATTGCCTCCCAACAGACACCTCACAATTAGCCCCCTCAGGGGATCTCTCTACCAGTCAGCACACATTCTTCCACCTTGGCCATTGTTCACTATAATTATAAAAAATAAAGCCAAACGACGCACATTTTTAAAAGGAGATCACTACATAAACCTAAGGAAAAAAAATAGCATAATACTGGAAGCACTTTGAAACACTCTCAGGGCCACAGATTTGCTGGGAAGTGATGGCCATGGGCCTGGCTTGCTCCATTTCAGACCACTGCAGCCTGGAGTCATCCCCAGCACGAACAAGCCACAGCTCACGGACCAGTGGAGCAGAAAGGGCCTTTTTCACAGAGTACACCAACCTACCCCAGTGACATCTGATACCATTTCTTTTTTTTGGCTGGTAGTACAAGTGACATCTATTAGCCTATGCTGATGTAAAACAAGTGATAAATGTCAAAGCCAATTATTATTTTCATCTTTAGAGGAAAGTAATTTAAAAGTAATTATATCAGGTTACAGTTGTTTAAGCTGTGCCATACAATAGGTAATATTTATATTCATCCTCATTCCAAACATTATTTTATCACACTAATATCCAAGAGCATTTTGAAAAGAGCAACCTTCGGCTACAAAAGCATCTGTTGTGCTTTAACAGTTTGATTTAAAGGGAGCATTGCTATTAGCAAAATGAGTCATTTATAGATTTGATTTATAGATTTGACCAGGTAAAAACAAAGCTGAACCACTTTCCATCCACAGAATGTATTCACAGATGATGTGCTGATAACTTCAAAGCCTAAGTTTTAAAGATAGATAGATAGATAGATAGATATATCTCATATCTAAAGAGAAACAATACAAAACCTAAATGCAATTATTTATTTAAGAAATAAGAAATTCATTCAAAGGACAGAAATGACTACGTCAGGAAGTGTTCTGCATAGAAAGTGGAAGCGTTAAACCCGTAATTCACTGTATTATGACATGCAATACAGCACTTCACCCAAAGGCCCACAGCAGACAACATGTCAGGATGCATGGAAAAATAGGCCTTATTACCGTCACACATATCAATAACATTGATATTGGAGAACAGTTAGGGACACTAAGGCTGAATGTCAGAATAAAGATCATCAAAATCTGAAACAACTTAATACTTTTACTGAATCTCATTCTTGATCCTTGAAACAAAAAAGGAGAAACTTTAAGGTTTAATTATACAGAAGCATTTATGTAAAATGTCATGTATTATATATTTCTACTATAATATACAATAATTTAATTCAAGCTGAAATTAGATTTCTAACACGAAATAGACTTTTAGATTCTGAATCACAAAACTACAAAGCGTGATTCATAGCAAATCTTTAAATACACATGATGATTTCAAAGCTCATAAGCCAAGTTTAAGGAAATCTGCTGCATTATTTACAGTATAAACACAATGTTTTCACGAGATATGAGTAAAGTGAAAATTCATATTTCTAAAGCATACCTGCTTGAATTAAACCTAGTCTAACAAATCATTTCCATACCCCTTGAATTTACTGTCGTTTTAGGTGGCTTTTATTTTGTTTAGCAATTCTTTTGAATGTCACTGATAGCCAAGCCAGAAGCCAGACAACTAAGGAAAACCTTTAACAACTAGAAACATGAACACGCAGAAAGCAAAATTTTATTAAGTCCACCAAAGCCAACTCCATTCCTTCAATTCCTGAAAGATTATGTAAACTTTAAACAGTTTGTTCCTGGGGGGCGAAAAAAAAAAAAAAAAAAAAACACAAAAAAACCCACCCCCCCAAAAAAAAAACCAACAACAGCAACAACAAAACCCGTCTGCTAAACTATAGTCACAGATTTGAAAATTCAGAGTATATCCACACAATTGAAAACAAACTACAGGGAATACCTGACCTAGCTTGGATGCTAAGAGAAGAACAGCTGCATTTGCACACTGCTCTGGTGGGCAAAAAGACTCTGCTATTCACATAGGTGCTGAATAAAGTAATCCAGTCTCTTGCCTCTTGCCTCTCACTATTGTGCCAAGAATGCACCTCAAAAAGTCTAGGGTATGCAATTCTTCAAAAAAAATCTGAAGATTTAATATCATCTCCTTCAGAGAATGACACTAAAACACTTTGGAGTCTACAAATTACTTCACGCTTTTAACAGTAGCTCCTAGAAATTCAAGAATCACCAACCCTGAAAAGCCTATCCTGTCTTGATCCTAGAAATGATAAAATCCCATGCCTTCTACAGGTCAGATAAATACTGATGGCCTAGGTAAAGCAATTTAATACAAAATGAAAGAGGACCAACTGATAAATCACATGGGAAATACTGCCACATATTTACAATTGACTTTAATTGTCTCTTGATAATTTAGAGAGCCTTTTCTAGGTGTTACTAAAATACTGCTACTCTTAAAATATTTTTGTCATTTATGTGGCTACTATCGACAATTTTAAAATATTCAGAATGCAAAGATTATTGATATTTATCCCTTGAAAATACAAGAGGACTACCTGCTCCCAATTAATAGTGATAGTTTTTCAAAATTAGATTTTTTCACTTGGCATGTTTTAATCAGGTTTCCTTTTACAAAAAAAAACCAACCAAACACCATCTTTCAATGTATTTGAGAAACTGAGGAGGCAACCATAACCAGCAGAACTGACAGGAAAATAAAAAAGTGCTCTAACCAATTTCAACTTCCAGGCTGATGACATAAGCCTAGAAGCAAAATACACACTGCCTCACTGCAGGACATTTCTTCTCATTAAAGAGGTAAGTGGGTCTGTGTAAGCAGTGAAGACTATTAAAGATAAGCAGATTAAACACCAGTCTTGCAGCATGGCAGCGTTATGTTATGTTGCTAGGCTGGAGAACTGGTTTCCCTTTAAGATTTAGGATTCCAGCATTAAGCAAGTACAAAATGCAGCGATATTAACACCAGTGAAACAGGCTAGGGGCTGATGGTGAGGAGGAGAAACACTCCCACTCTCTACACAGCAACCCCTGACACCAGCAGCAGCAGCAGCAGCAAACACCATTCATGGCAACAAGCGAGTCTATCTGACATGTTCAAGCCAATGAAATGTATGAAACAGGTATTTACTGCTTATCTTTGGGAAGAATCCCTCTATCAAACATTTCCTTAGGCTCAGATTCACACACACACACAGATCCATTCTTTCACGCAGTCACCTGCTAACAAAACCTTTCTTCCTGAAGTAGTAGAATTAATTACTGGTATTTTTATCTTTTCTCACAGCCTGAAAATAAAAAGTTTAGTTCAGCTATACAAGCATTCACAAAGTCCTTACTGACAAACTGAAAGCACTTATTTAAGCATAACTACAGCAAATTATCAGACCAATTTAACAATACCCTGAAGACAGCAGCTAAATGCCATCTTTTCTGCCTGAGCAAACCATTTAACCTTTTATCCTTGTCCATATTTCAAGGACTTTTTATTCTGACAAGGTTTCACATTGTTCCCTTGGTATATTTTCTAGTGTCCTCAAAGTGAATGCCGAAAGCATATGCTCCCCAAATTTGGTTCCCTTCTCTACTCCATTGCCAAGTGGACCACGAGCACCAATCCTGAAAAATCAAACCAGTGGGAAAGCTCACATGCCCAGAAGACATCCACCAAAAACCCACAAGGCTTCATACCTGTCTGAGCATGAATCCTCAGTCGTACAATGAGATGTAACATACTCACAGATTTCACAACAATCCATTTTCCCATGTTGTAACATACAGCATCCCAGCACAAGATTATAACAGACTCATTTAATAAAACCTCACAGTTTGTTTCCGCTGACTTTAGTCAAAACAAGTTGCTTATGACTGATCTAGTTAATGAATTCTAGCAACCATCCATCTGTAGTCAGTGCTCCCCAATTCTTCTCCTCAGCAGAAGACAGAGAACATTGCCCAGACGGTCTGGGCACCCACAGCCATCAGCCTCTGTACAAGAGCGAGGTCATTTCCCTTCTCCACACCGGTAACACCAATGCAGATCCCACTCCTCCTGTCAGCTGCCTATTTTCACAGAAGCTGAAGAACTTAGACTACCTTTTAAATTAATTTCAGGTGTTGAAAATTTACTGAGAGAACAGGAACCAAGCCTGGTTAACAAAAATCTTGCTTCTTTTGGAAGTTAACCTGAAAAAATTATTTTTCTTTAACTAATGTTTTTAAAAAAAAAACTGGTATGCACTTTCTGGTATTCTGAGTTTAAAATTTCAGTATCTGAATAAATCATTTTTATTCATCTTCTCATGTTATCACCTCTTCCTTAGATGTCAGTATAAGTGGTGACTGCCTACATCATCACTGTTGGAAGCTCTTCAGCAGATATCTGACCTGTGGGTTCAGTTATGTTCCTGGTAAATCTGTGAGCAGTATAAAATAAGTCTTGTCCCATAGCAGGCTCCCCTGTGGCACACAGTTCCAAAAACTCAAATGCAAGAGACTCATAACATCTGAAGATCTTTACATGTGTAGGTATGAATGTATCCTCATGCTAAACTTACAAAGTTAACCTTCAGTTTAAAATGTAGACACTAATTATTTAGTTAATATATATTTCAAAAGTTTTTTAAAAGCAGAACAGAAAAATCAAGTTTTGAGTTCCATTCAGAGTTTCCCTTCACTGTGAACAACTTATACGCCTTTATAGAGCAATTTCTACTTTAATTTTTTATAAAAATACTGTAAAAAGGAACATTCTTACTAACAGTATTTTTATCAGATTTTGTGACAAGCTTTGTAGCCAGCAAAAAATGTCTTCAATAATTCTACAAGATACTCTTTAGGAGATAAAATTGAAGAGCATGACAAGTTTTAAGGTTTCTAAATTACGGCCAAAGATGCACCAGCCTTTTCTTGTTAAATGTATTGAAGCTTAGAGTTTCCACTGATTTTCTGATTCCCTTTCCCTACAGAACAAAACAAAAAAGTGCTCAGTCCTCAGAGTAAAATAAATCAGCTCAAGAACAAATCCACCGAATACTCTGAGATTATACACTCCATGCCCTATTTCCCCTCTGCCCCCAAGCGGAAAATGTTAGATTTATCTTTAAAATTAATGAATCATTCTTCTGGTGGGGTGGGGGGGCATGTTTTTTTTTATATATATTATATTTTAGCCAAACATGCTGTGCAGTAGAAACACTAGCCAGGATAAGCACATTCAAGTCCTGTGATGCAGTTTGTCTTTCAGATCTCCACTGAAACCAGCACAAAAGTGGTCCCACAAAGTAAATTACCTAGTTGAACTTAGACCAAATTTCAGCAGAAAATGAAAGGGAGATACCACACTGTAAGAAAAGCAAATGCAGGGAACTGTGGTGATCATGTCCAACCACACCTGAATACTGCTCACATACCACAAATGCAGAATGTAAGTTCCATGCAAGTATCTGAAATTTGGAATATCACACTCTGCATTACTTCTCTTACTTGTGTTTGTTTACTCATCAGGATTTTGGGGATAGAAACTCTTAATTTCTTGCATGTGTGAGAAGAGTAAAAGCACACATGCACCAGCTCCTGCAATGCAAAAGAAACCAAAAAAACCCACAATTTTCTAGTACAAGATGATGTTCAAAATACCAGTTAATCTTCACAGGGACTCACTGGGTACTACTGCTATGATGTGCACTAAAATACCAGCAACAACAAATGTACAGGGAACAGTAACAAACCTAGGTAGCCTCCTAACATCTGTGGCTACATTACAATGTATTTTATATAACACCAAATAACTCAGAAATCCAAATACAGATCTCTGCACAGTGCAGCAGAAACAGCTCGACCACTTACAGCTCCACCACTTAGCACCTGTCCCTAGGCAGTAATTTATGTCAAAAGTCCAAGTTCAGTACCTAAAATAAAAGCCTAGAAATTAAAAGAATATTCCATTATTAGAAGCTCTTTCTCAGCCTTTTGTCAATGCACAGCTACATCACACTGCAAGCATGCTATATCTGTGTGTATATTTATAAATATATACAGTTACATGTACACAGAAAATCTGATTTGCCTCTCCAGGATCTTAAATTTCCACACATTTCACCACTACAAATTCACAGACCGAATTTGTGGCACCAAACAGGATGCAACAAAAGCAGACTGAACAAATGAAGAAGGTGATACAGAAGGGCCACGTGCCAGTATATTGACTTTGCGTGTAGGGACATTCCTGCTCCTTTGGGTTATCTGCTCCCCCTAGTCCACGGCTGTTTACTGCAGAGATCAGGGCTGAGAGAGTTCCCCGAGAAGACAAAGTTATCACAGTGTTGATATCACGAGTGTTTCAGGCGATGGAGGTGAAAGGAAGCACAAGGAAAACGTATGCATACACTTGGAAAGTGTCCTGTATTGAAACATAAAGGAAACAAGATTTTCGCAGTGCACATGATTAAGTATCAGAACAGGTGCCAAAAAAGGCTGCAAAATCTCCATCCCTAGAAATACTCAACACCAGCCTGGATAAGTCCTTCAGCAACCTGATCTAACTTTGGAATTAGCATTACTTTGAGTGGAGAGTTTGGGCTGTGATGTTCATTTTAAAAGCCATCAACATCCAGTTTGAATTAAGAAACTAATTTTTTTCATCAGCGGCCTTTCAAACTAGTATCACCCAGCTCTCCAAGGGAAGTAATTAAACATATTGCCTTGGCAATGCACCAACAGCTTTTTAATTTTTCCTGACTTTTAAAGTTGAAATTGACTATAAAATGGTCACTTTTCCACGCCACAATTTCTTCCAAAAATTCTACTGCAAGATATAGAGGGGAAAGAAAAAAAAAAAGATCTAGCATTAACTTTCTTTTGGACATCTGCCTTATTTCCTGATGTCCTTTTAGGCTATTTTCTTCGTTCTTAAGCCTTTTTGATGTAGATATTGATTACACCTATATATATGTATGCATATGCGTTTACACATACCTACCCAACTGTGGGCAGACACAACACCACATATAGACAGTAAACACTCGAGACCACCAAAATGATGGAATTTCACCACACTACATAGTTAAACCAGGGAAATGCATTCTCATTCCCAGCAGTGTCTTCTGCTGACACTGGTGGACGTTTGGGCTCCTCCAACCTCCCTTCCTTTTCCAATACTCCCCTGAAGAATCAGCATGAAAACCACTCCCTGACACATCAAACAGATACAGCATACCCGAGAAATTCTAGGTTCATAAAAGCTATAAATGGCTTGAAAAAAACTTTGATTATCTGTGGTCAGAAACAATCTTCTTGGTTATGAAACTCTGACTAATTAAATACATTGAAAAAAAAATTAATTTACACAAAAATTCACCCCCAAACAATCTTACTTATTCCTATATACTCAGTTACACAGAAAGTAAATACAGTTAATTTTATGATGAGGAAATGCACTGTCCTAATACACTGTCACCACAGTATATGCAGCACACTGTGTCAAGCTATTTCAGTAATATTAATAATCTGGCCAAAAAAAAAAGTATATAAAAAGGTGAGATGTAGAACATATTCACATAAGGCAACAATTACTTTGTAATTGCCTTAAAGCATCAGCAAGGTATGAATAGCACTATGTTAAAATAGTAAATTTATTTTCCACAAAGGAAGTTAAACAATAGGACAGGCATGGTTAATTTAACAGGCAATGTTCATGGTCTATAAACAATTACTTATGCTAGCAAGTATGTAATAAGCTATATCCCATCCTATTACAATGAAGGGGGGGGGGAAATATGGTGCTCTCAAGCACAAATCTATTCCCTGTCCATCTCATGTAAGATTTTGCAGCTCACTCACTTCCAGCAGTTTTATTCCATAAGCATCAGTTCAGTTATCACACGCCGCTGACACTGGCACAGATTACTATTTGTCATACCAGTGCAACTGAGTACAACTTCCACAGCACCAGTACAAAATAAAACTTCACTAGTATGTTTGAGTTCAAAACCAATTCGAGTATTTATTTCAACAATGATAGCTGTTGAAAGTAAAATATAAACATTATTTGCATTGTTGAATTGCATTCTGGTTTTGGATTACTGTGCATTTGAAGCAATAAAAAAGCATATGTCTAAAATAAATGAGAATATTCAATCTGCTTTGACATTTAATTTTTAATTAATGCTCAAGTAAAATGGCTACTCTAAGGCAAGTCTGACAAGTCACGTAACAGATTTTTGTATGTATCTGTAAAAGTGAAGTTCCAAAAATAAGGTAAGCCTCATAGTTTATACTCCACCTCTTACCATAGGAATAGTCACAAAACTACTGGATATAATCCAAGACATTAAAAAATATTTTATTACTGTATACAAAATCCTGCTTTTAATTTATGAAACATACACTAGGTGAAAACAGAAAACATCAAATTCTACTATCGTTGTTATGTATTCAGTCAATCTGATTTACACCAAACAACTGTCAGCATTTTTATGAGACTGTCAGCATTACAAGCAGAAGAATAAATAAAAGAAGGCTGAAGTTACACTTACCTGCAGCCCCCTTCTTCGAAGAATACTTGAATCATCCATATTTCGACTGCTGATCACTAAAGCTCACTTGCCTCTTGCTAGCTTTGCTCCCTAACTGTTAAAGAAGTCCATTATTTTCAAACTTTTCTCCCCCTCCCACTCGCCCTCCGTCCACTTGCTAAAAATAGGACATGGTCTTTCACTTGCCTGTCATGAAGAACTGCAGCCACGGTCTCTGACTATCTGTACGTAATTTTGCCTGCCTCTTTGTGGCAGATTTAGCAGGTCACATTGGAAAAAATCTGTTCAACTTTCCTAAATCTTTTCAAGGTTGGATATCTCATTCCCCTCATACACACAACTGTCTACAAATATATAATAATAATCCACAACTCCACGTAAGGCCAAAGAGTGGAATTGAATTCAGATCCCATACACACATATTTTTGCTTTATTTCAATTTACTTGAGCTGTTATAAGGGATCAGTAAACTAAAACAGCTGCCTTCATTTACTGTGTATAATAAGCTCACAAAATCCAGGTCACATTTCCTTTAGAAAACACACAGTCACGCTAACTAAAAAAGCAATACTGTGGGCACACAGGATACACTGGCACCTAAAATACAGAAAAATCTCACTATGAAAAACATAGAAATTTAATTTTTCTCAATTCTGAAAAATTCCTTTACTCCTTTGCAAGACAAAGCAACTGTCAGATTCTTCAGATACTGTCACACATTCTTTTGTTTCTGCTATCTCTGAGGTATGCTGGGCTCCTCGAACACAGCAGGCACAGCACATTCTTCAGCTCATTGCTGAGATCTTGCGACTCTGATGTGCTGAAGGGTCTGGAACACATGTTGCAAGTTCTGAACATTTAAGAATTCATTCATCTATTCATCACTGACAGAGCTGCCTGAAGTAGCCCTTCCCTCATCGTCATCCATGGCAAAAAGGCAGGGGGGGGAAAAAAAATGAAAAAGCACAGTTCAGCTAAGGCTTTTTCAGTCTGTCCTGCAGTTTCTGTTTTCCAGCTACCTTCACACAGACAACTCCAGCAAGGTCAAAAAAGGCTTTGCCCCTTTAGGTCCATTATGCCAACCCCATTTTAAAACATAAGCATACAGCATGTATGAAAAATAAAACAACAGTAAAGCTCCTAGCTATACCAAACACCATTTCAGTAAAAACAAAAATGTAGGTATGTTCATCCCAGTATCATTTAAATTACTGAGCATATCAAGAAGCCTTTGTCCCACACATGCCCTTTCTAGACTAAAAAGGAAAAAAGAAAATATTGCAAATATAATGAACAACCTACTGCTGCAACGACCTTCAATTTTTTAGAAGAAAGCCAATGCAACAGATTTCATCTCCCGATAAAATCTTAGGAAGAGTCTATTTATACCTTCTGAATATAAACACTGTATTTAAAAAGAACCTAACTTCAGACTCTGAAGGATTTCGTGAGACACATAAATCAAACTTCATCGAGAGCTGTGTTTATGAGGGGATTTCAGCCAGACATCCTCAAGTGTGCAAATGCAACAGCGAGCAGAGCCCAGACCGTGGGCTGCCTACCACAGCTCGATGGAGTGCTCCTGTTCCCACAGTTATGACAGCTGCAAGCCAAAAAGAGTCTCCATACAAGCACACAGGTTGGCGGTGCTTAAAGGAACAGAGATTTACACGGAAATCTTTAGCTGATCTTCACGCTAAAGTGACCGAGTCACATGAGCTAAACGCATCATTGTAAAGTCAGCTGAAAGCAGATACAACTCAATCCCATTCACCAGGCTTTTTCTGATCCTCTGCGGAGCGAGTGTGGTCTCTTATTGAGAGTAGCTAATAAATCCTCCCGCTGCCGTCCCTCCTTCCATCTGCCGTTTTACACCAGCGAATGCCGAATGAGGCTGCAGCGCCTTTGTGCGCTCCGGAGAGGGCAGGCGGCTCATTTGCATGGAGTCTACTGTACCACATAAAAACCTGCGCTAGTGAAAACAACCCCATGAGCCGCTTCATTTTAAAGGAACAGCATCTCCTTTTGCAAATGGGGCTGGGAAACAGCAAGCCAGCCACGAAACTCTGCGTGAGAACTTAAGGGTGTGTCACCCGGAGGGGAACCGCAACAGAAAAATACAGATTAAGGTCTGTTTAAAAGCAGACAGGAACCTTAAATGATCATACGACTTCATTGATAATATTGATGATGGATTTCAATATCATTTCTTGCATTTTGCCATCAAATGAGCTTCCTCAGAAAAAAATACAAAATACTAACTTCAGTTATCAGACATTACTACCTAATAAATTCTATTTTTACTTAAGGAAATCTCATAGAAACAAAACATTCTGGCATGCATGCTTGCATACATTACGTGCACTTTGCAATTCATTTTAGTCTATAGTAGATTTTAGAAATATTTATATTAGACCATGCACTAACCAGATCATTGATCTTACCTCTTCTAAGGCCACCAGCATTAAACAACACATTCCGTGAGAGGAATCAGGGCATCTTAACAATTATGCAACACCATTCCCATTGTATTCTCCTCCTAAATCAGCCACTAAATGAAAATGTTTAAGCCAGATAACAGTAGTATATAACCATACCTTATTTCCATAACGCAACTGGAAGCATTCTTATTGGCACATATACATCTAATCCTTCCTGGATTATTTACCGTAATATTCAGACATTGCCAATTCTCAATATGTCTTCACAAGTGACTTGTAATTGATTGAGGCTGGCATGAGTCTCAAAATACCATGAGAATCATCTGTTCTCTTCCAAATTTCAAGCTTTCTTGGGGAGGATGCTTTCAAATTGGCTGCCTGCCACACTTACCAGTTTCTGGGGTAGAGAAGCCAATTGAGGCTGCTGGAAAAAAAGCAGGCATGGCTTTTCCTCCAGCTTCCCTCTCCCCTTCCCTTCTTCAGAGCAAACAATATTTATTTAAATGTCAGATCAAAAACCACCACCAAAAACATCACAAATGGGGTGACCACATTTTCTTCCCTCCTATTTAACTGTTAAGACTCATATACTCTCCCTTTTTCTTCCTTCAGCAAAATCTACCACAGAAAATCAATGATGGAGGAGGATGGGAGAAAATACTTAGTATCAAACTGAAACAAGCAAAGGACAAATGGAATTTAAAAGCAAGTCTCTGACACGGAAAATTTTTCTTATAAAATACTACTTTTAGAAATTTTAATTTATCCATCATTTCACCAAAAGATTACACCACCCTTGGACATTGATTTTAACATCCTAAAAGGTCTGCAGGCAAGTCTCCAATTAGAGATGAAAAAGTATTTGTATAAGACATTACAATAAAGGATATATTACTGAAAGATATTAAAGAAACTGAAAGACACAAAATATAATGTTATCAATTATATAAAAAGTTAATTCTAGAAGAAATTTCCCAAACAGATTGCAGATGCAGGCAACGCTTAGAAAGGGTCTAGCAAAATAGCTGTTTATCAGGAAAAAAAAATCAAAATAAGGAAGTCACGTAATATTTGAATCCTTTAAGAATTAGAGTACCTACCTTAACACTCAACTTCACTAAAAAAAATTAGGAAGGGGGATAAAAAGACAGAATTCAGAGTTGGTTCACCAATAACTTTAGTAAGCTCCTAACTCAATTCTTCCTCCCTCCATCAAATTTACAAATCTGGAGAAAATTTTGCTTTGCTCTGCAGCAACAAGGAATGAGAAAGGGTAGCATAGTATTAGGATCTCTCAGACACAGGATCTCTCCTGTTTGGCCGCAACACTCTGAAAAAGGTCTAAAAAAGTTCTTTATTCAATCTTGATTTGAAGACATCAAGAAACGGAAAGAGCCGTGAACTCCCAGTATGTTCCTGCAAGGGCCTGGTAAGTAGGGAAGGACAGTTTATCAGCTTGCCAATCCTGGGATGAATGAAAGAGCCTAAGAGCAATTTCCAAAGAAACAAAAGGAGGTACTGCTTTACAAAACAGTCACATTGGGCTATTTCTTGCTGTAAAAAGCTGGAGGGGAAAAAAATCACAAGCATGGGCAGAAGTGTTTGGACAAATTCATTGAAGAATCTGCCAAGAACTCTTAAAAGAGGGAAACACACTGAAGATGACCCAGAGTCACAAACAGTTGCCTGTGTTCTGGGAAGAGACTCTGCCTTAGACACCTGCTATCAGAGATAAGGTACTGGGCTCAGCCAGTGTAACCATTCCGTGCTTCTGTTTAGGTAGAAAGTCCAAAGGTAATGTTTGCTGAAGACAACAGTGTCTTGCATCCTAAAAGGCATCAACTCCAAACAGGAACAAGGTGTAACAGTGAATTTGTAAACCGAAAAGTAATTCTAAAAATAGTGTGTAGCTATGACAGTTCAAGGAAGCTCTGAAGAGACCAAAAGAACTTACAAGTCATAAATGAGTGGTATTGTCTCTAGATATGATCCTGATGACATCATCATGGAAAATCATGTCTGTTATCAATATTTGGAAATGAATATTGATAAAATGAAAGATCCAAAAGAAATGTTTTCAGGGTAGAAAAATATCAGGGTTAAAAGACTTTAGGAACTCAGTCTCCTTTAATTACCCTAGGAAAGACCACATGTATGACAAGACATTGAAGAATATTAAGAGGACCTGGAATTTTACTTTCTACACACTAGACAGCAACCAAACCTACCTCTCAGAGGTCTGTAGAAGGGGTCTGTGCTTGGATTCTGGTCAGCATTACGTGTCTTTTGATAAGAAGAAATCTCTTCTCATTTATGCTGGTTCAGACCCCATTCCACTGCCTGCCACTAAAATCTATCACTTCTCTGTCTTGTAGAAGAAAAAAATCTGAGAGGTTAGGACATTTCCAAGGTGAAAATGACTGGAGTTTTCCACCTATTAACTTCAGTATAATCAAAACAACGATTCTTTCAGCTGTCCTGTAGCCCACAGGTTTTCAAATAGCACCAGTGGAAGATGACCAAGGGCAGACCAATTTCACAGTCAGGAAAGCAATGACCACAGGAAGTCACTGTGAAGTCATGTGATTGCTCCTGTGTACAATACATTTTACTAAAACGTAACTGAGAAATCCTGAATAAGCTATTATCCTATTACTCACATTTTCTACTCACCAAAGCAACTGCAAAGGGAGATAAATAAGAAAGGAGTCTGTATCTACTATATTAAAGAGTGCATTTACATATGCACAAAGACTTATCTGTGTAGAATCACATGGCTCATCTCTGAGCTGTGTTCAGTCTGCATATTGTACTTTCAATGCTGAATAGAAAATACTTTCTACGTATCTTAAATTGTAATTGATATTTGATGTGTATTTCAGGTATTACTCAGCATCCAGGAAAAAACTAAAAATTAACTAAAATAGAACAAATAATTTTGCTATGACTTCCTATAGTCATTTCAGGTTCTTGGCACTGCACCCTGACATCTTCTGTGGTTTATACTGTTGCATCAGAATTGAAACCTACCATTACCATAAAGCAAAATCAGTAAAGGTCATCTTGGCAATCAAATAACTGTGGATAAAAAATGTGTGTGCTCTCTAGTATAGCTTAAGTGAATCTAATAGCTGCACACCTTAAACTCATAACTCTAGAGGTCCAAGTTCACTTATACTGACCACTTAGAAACTTCTGATATTTCAGATTAACTACAAAAACACCAGAAAGCCTCTCACACAACTAGGGCCCCATCACTGGAGATGCGGTGTGAAGGACGTCAGCAGTACACAAAAGGATGATCTTGTGATGAACACCAATTCACGTTCTGCCATACAAAGAGTGCCCCCATCCAAAAATCAGGCTAAAATGACCAACAGATTTTCAATTTCCTGCAGCAAGATGCCATGTTTTTAATTACATATTTTATTATCAATAAACTTTTTTAACCAATTCCCTGATTTAAAATACTGAGATTCAAAATTTACATTTTTCATAATTCGCAATTCATTATAGTTTTTACTCTATTTAACTAAAACTAAAAGCAACAAGACATCAAGCTGTGGGAAACTTTAAAACTATAACATTTCCTTACATAACATATTGTCTGGTGGGAAAAAAAGATCACTTTCCAAAATTTTAGAAGCTGACAATTTCAGTGAATTTTTTTTTAAAGTCTTTGGTAGCATTTATCTGTGCAAAAAAAAAAATGAGCCAAATGTTTCACTGTCAAACTGAAACTTAAGTGCTTGGGGCTTTTTTATTTATTTTGATCAGGCTGTGTTTATCTGAAGATTTAAAAACGTGTCTCTTTGAGATACATTGACAGACTACTGAAACCAGGAAGGTTGATGAGGTAACTTGTTTAAAAAAAAAAAAAAAAAGAAAAAAAACCCACAACTTGGCAGCCAAGCTAAGGAAACTCGCCTGACAGCCTGTCTGAATTTCTTCTGGATGTCTTGCCTATTTACAAGATTCAGTTTGATAAAGTAAGACCTTTGGAGCAAAGCTGTGCATTAGCAATGAACCACAGCAGGAACTCATCCTGAACCACCGTTTATGAGGCTTGGGCCCAGAAAAAGAAAAGCTGAAAAAATGTCTAAAATCCTCAAGGTTTACACAGTACTCAGGCATTCAAGGCGCATTTTCTGTTCCCGGTTTGTTAGGTTTAGATTCCTGGGCCAGACTGCCCCATCCCCCACATCCAAAGCCTTATGAAAGGCGGCACTCCCACTCATCTTCCATACAAATGTAAATTTGCTGCCGACGAGGCTGGAGGAAAGAGTTCATTCATCTACAGACCAACTGTTTCCATACTGTACCAGAGAAGGAACATGCAGAAGAGAACAGCTTCCAGGCAGAACCTTGGCTCAAGCCATTTAAAAGCTAACATCTTTGGAAAGCAATCTTCAATTAAATTTAATATTTATAGAAAATGTTGGATTCGCCATGCAAATTCATGTTCTGGAGCTGAACTGCCATTAGAACAGAATGGAAACCAGTTTCTCTCATGCTACATTTCAAATGCAATGCCATCTTTAAAAGAAACGTGTTTTTGATAGGCAAAAAAGCCTTTTTCAATATAGGCTGCAAATTTAAACCTGAAGAAAATACAATTTCTGTTTAGTAAACGTTTTGATGACATTACAAAAATCAAGTTTCTCTTACTTTATTATAAGACAACCCCCATGCTTTAGATGTTAGGACTTAAACCTCAGCAATGAGTAACTCCAATCAGAATGGCAACAGATCCAAAGCTCAAGGACTCAATTCCAACTTGTGTGTTTCCCAAATGAAGCTATTGACATTTACTGAAAAGTTTATGGAAACAGCCTGTAGTTTCAAGAATCCCACAGGAAAGGCATTATAAATCCAGTTAGCCCAGAAGCTATTTTGCCCTAGAACTGGCTCTACAAAACTACAAATTACAGATGCACCTCGTATCTCATGCAAACACATGCTGATAAATACTCCCAAATTTTTACTACACACAAAAGATCTCCTCCACTATCCACACTCCTGACTTGCAGCTCTCTTCCTGCAGCCTCACCACAGCAAGCAGTGGTTTGCATATACAGACTTCCCTTTTCTGTAAACTCCTCCCAAACTTCTGCTTCCAATTCTTACTTCATCAATAAAGCCATATTTGACATTGAAGACAATGACAAGCTAGAAAATTTTTCTGGAAGGAAGGCACTTACTTTTCAATTAAAGAGTTTTAAGGACAACAAATTGCAGAGGTATGAGACTAAACCAAGCTGTATTTCACGGTATCTTCCTCCCACTTGTATCTGTAGGATATTTGTCATTTTGGACACTCATTTCTTCAACACAAACAGCTGATGTTTCATGACACAAGGAACCTCTTCTATTACACTAGTAAAATACTTACAAATAATGATTCACACTGTCATACACACTCATTAGGCAAAAACCCACGAGGAAAAATGCCGTGAAACTCAACAACTGCTTTTTCTTTAATTATTCTGCTCAGAACAGAGTCTACAGCACTGAATATATTTTTCCAACTTAATCCACATGCAATTCACGTCAACGTACCATGAATTTTACCTTGGTTTCCAGCTGACATTAAAGTACTTAAACAACACTCCGAATGTTGTACACCATTTCACTGGCTTAAGACCAACATGATATACATTCAAACACTGCCTTTGAAATAAATACCTGAAGATAAGCCAAAACATTTGGAATTAGAGGGCTTTATTCTCTCCTACTCTCCTTGTTTATACCTGACTAAGCTCACATCGATATCTGGGGAGATATCTCACAGCAGTTTTTTATTGACGGATTCTGACAGATTTTTATTCTTCCATTTCTGGTCTCAGACAAAACTTCGCTATTGATTTCTCACAATTTTGTCATCTCCTTAAAGTGCTGGAGAAGTTAAAAGCTTTTTTATAGATATCCCTTTTTTCCAACATTTATCCACTAAACTCGAACAAAAACTGAAAGAAAGATAAAAAGAATAAATTCATTCAGGATTTCAAAGATTTAGGGTACAATGACAATTTTTTTTTTCATTTCTCCCTCTTCCCCAGGATCTGCATCAGACCTCCCATTTTTTTGAGTTCTCCTGGTTGGTTGTTTTTTTTTCTTTGAAAGCTATTTTTCATTTTAAAAAGAGTAGAGACATCATAATAATTTGGCAATCTCTCTAACTTTTTTTGGTGTTTTTTAATAGAACCATTTATATTCAATCAGGGGAGAAGAAACAAAAGACAGTAGAATTGTTGACTTAAAAGACTCAAAGAATATTTCTCAGAGGAAAAGTGTGACAATAATTATTTTTAAAGGCATGTGAAGACATGTCTCTTTCCATAAAAGTAACAGATAAAAATGCTTGGATTTCAAATTAATAGGCAAATATATATGTTTTACATTTCTTGATACAGTTACACTTTACTCCAAATTAAATTCAAACACAAAATTCTTACATGACACTACAATACTGTCATGTCCAGCAGCAAATGTTTCATAAAAACAAATGTGCTTCACTGCAGCAGCAGTATCTTTACAATATATGTTCTTTAAAGCATTCAGACAGGCTACTGAGTTACTAATATAACATTGACCAATGCAGTTGAAATCTTTTGTTCTTTGCTTGAAAAAAAACCTGAGCTCACCAGAAAAATTGAAATATTATTTTCATGCATCATTTGAATTGTCACCTGGGCTTTTTGTCTCTAGAACTGACAGAGAATTTCAATGTGTTAATTGAAACAAGCAGTACGTAATCCACAGGACATCTTTAGCATATGTTTCCTTCCAAGGCTGACAAGAGCTTTCTTGGATTTTTCAGCACTAGAGTCTGACGTTTCCATTTTCAAGCTAAAAATATGAACAAAAATCTTACACGTTTACATAAATATGTATTTTTCCAGCCGTATCTTTCCACAGGAATCAGGCACGCTATATCAGTTTTGAGACCTCGAAAAATAAAATGTGAGTGTGGTAACATTGGCATGCAAGTGTTGAAAACCCCGTCCTTAAAGCTGTATAATTCAAAAGGCCCAGAAAAATAAATCCAATCAGAAACCTAGCTCCATGATGGAACATTCTTACTGATGAAGGAGAATGAGATAGTGGATGTAACAAGGCAAAGCTCAGTACTCAAAGCTATCATAATTTAAAATTAGACATAATTATCCTTAACAAAACCAGGCACTGTGGAAAGGGGCTTTGGAACAGCTGCTCCTCTTCAATTTAAATGCTCATTTGTCTCACATTGACCTAGAAATCAGTATCCTCCTAACCAAAAGCCAATTAGATAATAGTCTGTCTTTCAAGCTTGCAGAATACTAATTTTTTTAACGTTGTTAGTAGTGAAAAGCAAAGAAATAAACTGCAGATGATGCCACAAGTATGCTCAGCTCCAATATGCACAATCAAAACACGAGGGCTCCCTTCCCTCCTTTCTGGAAGGTCAGATTTCCAGCCCAGGGAAGACATCCATCACTTTCTTGTGCTGACCCTGCAGTGCAGTCCTAGCTTGGGACAACCACAGGACACTGCAAAGGCAACCACATGGAAAGATCTTCAGCTTGCTGGAGTAGCATCCCACCATTCCTTCCACAACAAAAGCAAAGTGCCGAACTGACAACAAGGAAGCATTTCAAGAAGTATTTCAAAAGCCCTTCCAACCTTGCCCAGAGTTAGATCATTAAGATCAATGTTTTTGGAAACAGAAGGATGCCAGATTCTTTCATTACTGCAATACAAACAAGCTGCTTCTCGAGCAACAAGACTTAAAGACGCCCAATTTCTTACAGACTTGAGTTTGGCTTTTTGTCTCTTGCTCCCCTCCCATAGTCCTGACAGAGGTAACTCTGGCTCTCCTATTTTACTTTCACCCAACTGGAGACAGCACCTCCCTCAGTTAATCCAGCACTGTCATATTTGAGTGTCAAGCAGTGCTGCCAAACCACAATAAACAACGAACTGACTGTCACTGAGAGAATGTGAGGGGGTGTCTCCCACTCGCTTCCAATTCTTATAGTATTGCAATTACAGTTATTTTTGACATTTCTTATTCTTTTCAAGCCTGGATGAAATTGGCCAGAGGCTTGGAAGTTACCAGGAAAGAAGGAACAATTGCAGAAACTTTGATTCCCTACTACTGCTCAGTGTTTCTGGCAGTCAAGATCATTTATACCATTACTTTCAATTTTGGTTAAAGCCAATGCCAAAAATATATATTCATCTACGGAGCTGTTCCTGCTCCAAAGAGACAAAATGATAATGAATGCCAGTTTGATTACAGTTAAATACAAAGCCATAACATTTCTTGGTCTTCTGAGACTTGGCAGCATCCCTAGAGAAAATTCTTTCCATGAAAGAAGGAGAGCCTTTTCCAAATGCATCCACAAAATAAGCTTCTCAGAAGGCTGGTATCACAGTGAGGCTGACACGATCCAGCAAGAAACCAATTAACACAGGAAACTACATTAGAAAACAGAATTCAATTCTACCAAACCATCAGGTCTTCCTAGAAGAAAGAAACACTGACAATCATCAGTTGCAATTCACAGTTCCACGCTGCTGTTAGTGCGAAAGGTGGATGTTTTAATATTGAAAGGAACCTTCCAAAACTGCTGAAGTTGTGAAGTAAACAAGCCTATATTGACAGAATGATCTCATAGCAGAACACAACTCTGTACAGTCAAGGTGGAATTCAAGGCAAGGAGAAGCTCTTTCCAGAATAGTTAATGAAGCTGAAGAAACCCCTGTCTCCTTAGGTTTCCTTCTGAAGTCACTGAAGTAGAAAGCAACTAAATGCAAGCGTGAGCTGCAATGGACAAAAGACAAACATGAAAACAGCAGCAGCATTCTAAATATACCTCCAAGTTATCAGACATCAGTTGATCAGTAGCAGTTTGCTCTGTCTTGTGCTCCTGAATTTCCCACACGAGCAGCTCCCTTTCCTTCTCAGTACTGCATTCAAAGCTGCTTTTGCAACAGGAAGCAGAGGAAAAGCCAAAGTCCATTCCTACCCAGCCAAACAAGTAAGCAGATTATCAAGGAGGTTTCAGAGCAGCTAGGACAGTATCAATCCCAGGCGCAATAATTATTTCAGTCCCGTATCAGCTTTTCCAAAGAACAAGTAGAAGTAGCATCATAGCATTAGTTATTAAGATTTTCCTGGGGGGAGGGTGGGGGTGGGAAGGCTGCAAATAAATCACTGTGGATTCTGAGAGAAGTTCTTAGGTGCTTTTGGATGGGAGAGGTAGAGGTTGGGGTGTTTAAATTACTGCCTCTGCTGATCAAGTAAACGTGTAAACATCAGGCTCTCAATTGTTCACAGCTTACAGCTTGACTGAAAGCTACATTTCTAAAGAAAATGTATTTCTATGAAACAGCAAAACTTTCTGGGTTAAGAACCTGCCAATCAATTGAATTTTTAAAAGTAGCTGTCAGAAGAATTGCTAGGGAATATGACCTTTCTATGTCAAAAGAACAGCCATGCATATAACATTAGATTTAAGGAAGAAATTATTCACTATGAGGGTGGGGAGGCGCAGGCACTGGTTGCCCAGAGAAGCTGTGGATGCCACATCTCTGGAAGTGTTCAAGGCCAGGCTGGATGGGGTTCTGAGCAACCTGGTCTAGTGGAAGGTGTCCCTACCCATGGAAGGAGGTTAGAACAAGATGGTCTTAAAGATCTCTTCTAACACAAACCATTCTATAACTCTACGATTCGAATGGGTGACCTAGAAATAAATATAAAGCCACTGATGACAAATGTATTCTAACAGCAGAGTACAAACAGTGAGGTCAACACTGTCAGGGTGATCTGAATGACTTGCTCTGTGCACATACTGTGTTAATACAACCAAATGGTAAATTACACTTGTAGGAATTAGGACTTAGGCAACTACAGCATGAAGAGAACATCTGCAATTCTAACGCCATGAATCTCGTGGATCCCTTTTTTTAAAAACTGGTGCTCAATTTGCCATTTTCCAGCCCTCAAACTATTTTAAGCAATTGGCTATACAGCACAAATAGTAGTTCACACATTTCATCTTTAAATTATTATAAAGCTGTGTCATTATCTCCTTTTACTCACTGAATTAACAACCTACTTTAGTCTGTTCCTACCCATCCTGCTTTCCTTTTAACCATTCTTAATTCTTACTCATAGGTAGGATGGGGGAACACTGCATTTCTCTGCCTTGACGGAGTGGTCCTGAATTCAGTTCTGTGAAGACTATAAAGATGCAGGTCTCTTCACTGATGTTCCTTGTTCTTCAAGCTTCTCTTTCTAAATTGGTTCATCTTTTTGAAACTCAAAGCAGATTTTTTTGGTTTTTTCTGTTTTTAGCTTTGCATACCTCTATTTCTATTTCAGCTTTTAGGGTGGTTTTTTTGACTTACCTTTTTAACCAGAACTGAGCACTGCTAAGGACACAAACAATGTTACTCCTCCTTCCACGGGATCTTTGCTGGAGCTTGATCTATCTTACAAAACCGTCACCGAACACGTAAAGTCTGCTCTCATCATGTCCCAGCATGGCATGTGCCCAGTCTACTCAGAAGTAAGTGAATTCTCCCACTAACATTTTGTTCCAGGGTGTCCAATCTCCTCAGCACACTGCAGTCAGCATCCCCTGCCATACAGTGGGTAATATAGGCCCCGCAATTAATACATCTTAATTAGACCCAAGCTTCAAGGCTTGGTGGTCTGTGCTTTGCCTGTTTCAAAAGGGAGCAGAAAGGAGGGGCTTTAAACATGCAGCACCACCCAGCCACAATCCCAGCGTCCATAACCTTTCCCACCCAGATGGAGGACATGATATTGGACACAGAACTGCATGTAAATGAGACAAGCAGTCCTCAGCATAGTCATGACGGAATTTCAGCATTTCATGGGATTAAAGGAATTATCTGTAAAGCATACAGTAGTGTAATAATTATACTTATGGGCAGTGAACATTATTATATGCTTTCCACTACTCTGAACTGGAGGATTCGACACAGAAGCTTATAACGCAAAGCATAAGCTCAATAATGTAGCTGAGGTGAAATAGAGTTAAATCAACTTTATCCTTTTTACATAACACAAAAAGGAGTTCAAACAACCTTTCACTGCTTGCTCCAGAATGTGAAATTGTGGTTACCTACTTCTGAACACCAAAACTATTGGAGAGGCTTCCTGATGTGCAAGGAAAAATGGAGCTGACCATTATAAACAGTTGTCTGTGACTATTCTCAGATGGAGATTCCACACAATGCAGGCAAAGCTTGAAAATAAAATCCTTGTTGACAATGGGACAAAAAGAAATCCAATAGCAGATGGAAGGGCATGCATCATTAATGTACTCCACTGAAGAAGCTAGGCACCATCATACCTTTCCCTTGGAATTACTGCAATTTAAAGTAAGCCAGGGGAAGAGCGGTTCACCTTTTGCTTATGGAAAAATAGAGAAATTCAGCAATTAGAACGGTAAGGGAATATCTATCACTTCATTGCAGACCCAAGTTTAATGGCCAAGCACGCTTAAACGGTTTTTAATCCATTCTTGACACTTTCCCAGGGAAGTTGATACCTCAGATTTGTCCAACAATAAACCATATGGAACAGGGTCTCCCAAGGGTTTCAACACCTCTCATTTATACAAACATTTGCAGCCATTTTCTTTTTAAATCTCATATACATATATGTATGTGTGTGTATATATATCTCTATCTATCTCTATACATATATATATAAACTGATTTCTAAATCACCTTATCATAAAAAAATAAGAAGATAAGCAAGCCATTCAATTTATTAGAGTGCTCTCTTGGAATTAAGTTGGTACATAAATCAACTGGTTTGTTTGTAGGTATTACTTGATATTCATACATGTTCATATGGCCATAAGAAGGTCTGATTTTCTTTTTACTCTGCCATGTATAATTCAACTATTTCTCAGTCAGCAACATTTTAAACACAATATGTAAATTATATTAAGAAAGTAAACATGTCAGCAGGACAGTAATCATATAGAAAATAAAAGATGCCACTGTCAAAAATACCACTTTGAACAGCTGCCTATTTAATCAGGATTGATGCTGATGCCTGATCAATATAATCTGGCAATGCTGACATAGCTCTTTTCCTCTCAATTCAGACAGTTCTGCATGTTTGTTGTATTACACATTGCTCCTCTCTCCTTTCAAACACCTAATCATTTTATCTTGCCAAACTTCCCTCTCATTAGCCTATTTCATTCTAATAAGATTCAAGAATTAACTTTGTTAAGAAATTGACGCATTTTAAATTCGTAACACTCTACATTTTACTTTACTTTAAAAGAAAATATTTGATAGATGAATTTTAAGGCAAAACATCAAAACCTTACCTAAAACCAAACAAATACTTATTGATAGATTTAATAATACCCATAAACTTGACTTTTTACATTGCATACTGTCATTTGAGCAGAGTCAAAGAGCTGGTGGATCAAAAGCCCATGACTCAGAACACTGTTGACTTAGCAAGGAGATACTAAAGAAATCAAGGTAGCACCAGAACTAGTAACTGTACAGTAGAAAAGGGGAGTGCAAATTTCGAGCAGCTGTAAAGCTGCAATACAAGACACAACTCTACAGTGTTCACACTACAATTCCCAGACCAGGAGCCCATAGCCCAAGGAATTGACAGTGGAGAGGGATTAAGGAGGTCACAGTAGAAATGTACATGTGCATAAAGCAGCCCAAATTCACAATTAGCCAGAATTTTCTGGCTATCATCAAGTAGTAAGAACTGAATTTTACTGTGGGGAGGTTTTTTTCTGGGGGTAGGGAAAGCCATGGAGAAAAATAAACATTCCTGGGAGAACACAGGAGTGAAATGAGAGCTTAGGAACATCAAACAGGCAGGAGGGGTCTTAAAAAGGATCTAGCTCGGACTAGAGACAGCCCAGTGTGCAAAGCTGCTCTAACCAAGGTTAGGAGCACTGATGAAATGCAAGCAGGAATGAGCATTCCGACCTTTGTCTCCAAGCCTTGGATTCCTGACACTGTGATAAGCACTGTATGTATTTTCCTTGACAACAGCTCATCCATTAAATTACTTCAATTACCAGTATTTAGAAAATTTGAGATGAAGATTTGCCAAAAGTACCTCTGCAGGCTTAACTACCTGAAACAAAAACATCACACAGTATGTACCGAGGCAGCTTTGTGTGAGAGATTTAGTGCATGCACTGTAACTTCGTGTAAACAATTCACAGCAGAATTCTCTGTGTTAAAGGTATGCAAATGATTGTTGCTAATTTGAGCAAAGACAAATTCAGAAACCATGTTAGACCTGAAGTTTCATGTTTTATTCAAACTCCAAGGCAGAGAATTTTAATTCAAAGTTTCACATAATAATTTGTTTTCGTGGACAAATTATGAACCCTGCCATAGGAGTTCATCATATAACTACTTTAAGTGTCACTATACTGTATGACCACATTAAAATAATGAGGTTTGAACATTCCTATCTTCAATTAGAGTTTTGTGGCTTCGAGCACTTAAAAGAATAAATGCTGCCATTAACCTAGACCTTACCCCTCAAATATGCACCAAATATATTAACAATGTTACTGAATCATGAGGTCATTGTGAAAATATAAATCTCAGTGGATTCCATCACAAAGCAAAATCTTGAGGATTTTAATAGGATATTATTTAAGGTATAAAATTAAAATCTCTCATTAAGTTATCTCAACAGCTCATTTAATTTATCAGGCTCAAAAAATATTTTAAAGGTTATTTTAGGTTAATTACATTTCACATCCTTTTATGACAGATCTGAAACCCTGCACATCTTTCAATCCTCTTTTATAAACATTCCCCTTTGCCAATAGCTGAGAGTTCACACTGACATATTTTTGCATACTCACACTACAGTCTCAACATGACAGTGTTTTATATTCATGATGAACACCGAATCCTGGGTTTTTTAATGGAAACTTGGTCATTGCAATAAACAACAAAAGCAGAAGCCCCCCAGTCAGTTGCTCCACACTATTTACTAAAAAAACAGCTCAGGCAAACTTGTTTGTTTCGAACACATAAGGCACCCTCTCAGCAAATTTTGCACTATTCATACTTAGTTGGCCATGACTGCTTTCAGTGAAAATAATTCTGATCAATGTGAAATGCCACAATACAGGAATTCCTCTCATCTATTCCTATAATAAACAACAATTTGGGGGGAAAAAAAAGCACCTGGCCATTATTTGTCCTAGTTTCTGTTCTGTTCACAAAGGGAAGAACTACAGATATTGACTTTGAATCAAGCTTGGTAATATATTGGTTATTCTGACTTCATACCTCATGTTCTCACAGCACAAGGACTCTGCAGTTCCCACCAGGGAAGGGTCTGAAACTCACAATTAATGCAGAAATGCTCGGGTTAGCAATAATAACCCAGCAAGGGCAGGTAAGAGATCATGGTGTGCCTCAGCTCTTGAACAACTGACTTGAAAATCTAAATATGAACACAATCAGGAATCAGAAAATGATACTGGCACACTACATAGGGTGACTGCAGCAATAAATTATTCTACAGCCCCATCCATTTGAGCTCCAAACATCTGCTAAACATTAATAAACTGAGGTTTACAGAAAGTCTGCCAGACTTGCTTTACTTTCAGTTCTTCAGGTGACCAAGGGACTGAACCTCTCTGTACCTGAGCTTATCAAAGTTCAGATATCAGGATTGTTGCGTAAGTCCCAGGCTTGTGTTTCACTTACAAGGCTACCCTTATCTCTGCCAGGAGATTTCACCTCTCCCCCTCTGGTAATCTCGAGGCAATGAGGATTTTAGATTAACTCGTAGGAAAGCTTCTGAGCTGCAGCTCTTCAGAGGTGATGCACATAAACCTCTGTATTCCCATTGTCCTGAAAGTGGTAAAATAAACAATCACTGTGTCTCTGGGGCTGAAAAAGGATTGCTGGAAAGACACATTGCATGGCTTGGATAAACCAAAGTGACACAGTGCAGGAAAACAGACCAAACAAAAAGTGGCAGCCAAACATGGAGGATTATGCTACTAATTACAGAGCATGTCCAAAGCTTTTGCTTAGTCAAAATGCTACAGGGGATTCTTATAAATGTCCTAAGGCTCAAAACAGTTTGCATTTCTGGAAGAAAGCAGCTTGAAACTTAAGCAAACAAACTATTTCATTTTTTAAGACCAATCCTCCTATTATCACATCTTAGGAAACTATTTCAAGAAGTATTACCAGACACAGAAGGCAGCCATATTAAAATACTAAATGCAGACATCTTATAGTGCCTTTCTATGGAAATATCTGCCAAAAATAAAACAGCAAATTTTCAACTACTTCAAATTAAAACCCAGGACTTTCCTTGTCTACCATCAGTATGTTTTTATAGAGAGGTCATTAAGAACCGCAGAACAACACTCATGGAACAAAGCCTCACTCTTCAACAGTGTGTGTTCAAGACAGTCTGAATAACTGTATTTTAAGTTCCCCATAGCTCCCCAAGCAAAAAAGCTAATTTTCCATGCACACTACAGCAGTTTCTCACTTTACACCTACAATAGTGCTGCTGTCAGGAAGAGAAGTGACTGCATATGCCAAAAATCAATTCAACATATTCACACACAAAAAAAATAACATGCAGCATCTGAAGATAATGAGAACTGCAATCATTCAAACTGACAGTCTAGTGCCTAACAATTATCACAAGGCAAGTTTTATGAATTCATATTTCCTACAATGACAAGCCTCAGGTTACACAGAAGGGTGTTCACATTTTCTTTCAAATATGAAAACCTCCTTTAAGCCAATGAGTCCACTCCAAAATGGAATTCACTTAACTGAAGTGAGTAAAAAGATGCTGACTGTGTTTTAAGTAATATGCTGAAGTTTCTTCAGAGCAAGATGCTGACTGTGCTTAAGTAATACGCACTACATAGTAAATACAACTTAAGTACAGACCTAATCACAATTATTTTCTGTTCTTTACATGGATTATTCAGAATGAAGTTTCCTAGTGAAAAACCAATCAGGACTATCAGCTTTGGATGCCAGTGCAAAGCAAGTGTCCTGAATCTACCATGAAGACACACAGAGTCATAGCACATCCATTTTTGTTTTCCTACCAGAGACACGTTAAAAGCTGTGACAAAGATAAGTCCCTGCAAGCACTCTAAACACTGCCAAATGTCTAGAACTTGCTCCATACTTCTTCCTCAGGCCCTGTCCACATTCCAATATTGATAATGTACCCAAAGATTCACCAACAGACTCTGCAGCGTATGTACAAGCAAATATCTAATTAGTATGCATAAACTTAGACTTCACACATGGTCTTAATTTGGAAATCCACTTACTTCCTATCTCAAGTTATTACAATTACAACCACCAATTTAAAATGCAATTTCCATGCCTTCATGCAGTAATAAAATCTCTTCATTCATGCAGCCATAGTTCCTGCTGTCTTTTCCTTTTCTACCAACATAAAGATATGAAATCCTACTTGTACAGTCAAGTATTGAGAGTTCTCTACTCCCTGAAATAATTTATGGCTTTCATCAGCTATGACTTTCATGGTTATTCTTAAACAAAACTATTTTCATCTGTATTGAGCAACATTTAAATAGTCAACATGTTACCACCTAAAATGCAAACTAAAAGTAACATTATCTATGACAAAACATTTTGGGAAAAGAGCAGCTGCGTGTTTTAGAAGACACAAATGTAAATGAAGTTTTCCCATCAGATTCAAATGCCTGCTTTTGTAATAAGTATCCAGGCAATCAGCAGGAGGTAGCACTTTGCACAACTGGCATTAATGATTTGTCCCTGAACTAGTGCTGTATTTTTCAATAAAAAGAGATTATATCTAATTCTTTTGTGAGGAGGTGGAATTCTAAGCTCTATGCACTCACCTCACTGCCAGCACACATAACGAGCAGAGAGGTGGAGAGTGTGGTGGGAGAGCAGATGTTGTACCTTGCAAACTAATGTTTAATTTGTTAGTCAGATACCTGGCGTCTGCCAGCAGCTGCAAACCCTATTCCTTCCAAGACCTCATCCCTGTGAGTTTAACAACCACTACCCAGGTGCCTGCATAAAGCAGAGATCCTAAATAATGAACACGAAATCCATTAAAGCGCTAGGGACTAAGCAGGAGATGTGGAGATAGAATTTTCCTTTATAACTAGGAGGCGTTTTGAAGCTGGAACTTCTAGTTCCACTGCACTTCACCGGGCCTTTTGAATTATTAATTCCCGCACTGAACTGACAAACAACACGGAATTAAGGTCTCCTTTAGCTACGGGAAAACATCCCCGGCCCCGGCCCGGGCCGCCCCAGAGCCAGGGTGACACTGCTCGTGGAAAATGCAGCTCGTGAGACGCCCGGGGCTGCAGCGCCACCGCCAGGCCACAGGCCGAAGCGCAACCCACACAGCTGCGACCCAAGCATTCCCAAATTTGTTTGTGGAATCGGCTGCAAATAATATTTTTCTTCTTTTTCTTTTTTTTTTTAATCTTATTTTGTTCGTAACTATCCCGATCATCATCTCTCTGCTACCAGAAAAAGGATGCTGAAAACTACAGCACGGCATTACAAAGCGAATTCATACTCCAGCTAAAAGCAAAAAGGCCAGTTATTAACGAGTGATTCCTGTGGGACACAGTCCCAGAAAGAACATACCCCTGCTGTCATATCACTGATGATTACGGGGACCCCTAAAACCGTCTGAGAAAAACTCACTTGGATCACGGAGTTCACGATTCCTGTCCCCAGCCCCTGGCACACCAGCAGATGGCAATCCAGCTCCACAGACCCCTCCGTAGGCTTGACTAAAGCACAGCCATCAGATTCCACTTCCACATTAATTCAAAGGAAATTACCTACCTTGTAATACTCTCACTCACTAACTCAAATCTGTAGCCAATTAGCCACTCTTCCTCATATCCAGGGACAATACAAATTTTAATTTTCTTTTTAATAAACAGCTTCCTGCACAGGGGAAATATGCTATTAGTGGAAGTTTATATATTAGGTACAATTGATTCTATTCCTAATATATCTAATATAAAATTTTAAAAAGCAAAGGAGCAAAAATTTAGAAAATAAATAGTCAATATTATCTCCTACATCTAAAGAGCACGCCCCAACTTGGACACCAAAAGTACCATGCCACAGTGTGAGGTCTGTCTGTTACCAGGCTCCCAGCACACACTGAGCCAAGGCCCCAGCATCACAAGGTCGACCCATTCTCCCCATTCCACTCAGTATTGCCTAATCCACCCAGCTTTCGGGAACTGAACATTCGCAATAAACCAGTCTGAGTTGTATTCAACAGAGGAAGTTCTTCAGCTGAGAATTATTTCAAGTCTTTGCATTTGAGCCTTTCTACCCTCCAAATCATTATTCAAAATCTAAGAGGCTTGGGTTTTTAACCATTTCTTCTAGAACAAAATGAGGGAAAGGTGAACTCTCCAGCATTGTGTAGAACCACAATGAATACGCAATTATTTCAGTTTGCTTAAACTTTCATTGTGTTTGAAAGTAAATGTAAAACCCTAAGTTATCTGAAATTATCCTGTGAAGATGAGGCTAACCCTACAAGGAAATCTTGCAAGTCTGGCATCAGTGGATTAACAGAGCACCAACTACTTAAGTCAGCAGCCTCCATCTCTGAAGATGAAGAAATGGCTCTGACCACATCCCATGTGGTACAGAATATAAGGAAGAAAGTTTACACTAAATAGAACTGCAACCACCCAGCTGAAATCCTCAACCTCATTTTCAAAAACTACGTTCAGTTTTTCAGTTCAAAGAGTACCACAAGTTTCAGTTCAGTACTTGGAGCACTTCAGAAAATTGAAGTTTGTAAGTATTTAAAAAAAGAATTTCAAACTCTCTTTCACAAACATATCTAAGTTTCCACTGACAGCTTTTTCAAACGTTTTCCTATCACCACAGTTGGCAGATGGAACATGCATGGTTTCTTATTCCTGGAACATCTCAAGCTTTTCCAGGCATTAGATGGTGAGCAATGCATGTAAGACATAGTCCTAATTAATGGGTTGCACATTGTCAGATGTTTCTTTCACAAAATCCTGGAGAGCGCGCTTGAGATGCTCTCTGTGAGGGGTCAGGACACGGGACACATGGACACACACACAAAATCTCTCTCCACAAATAAAGAAGCATATTCAGCATTAATGCAATGCTCTAGTTAAGCATCCTGTCCTTAATAAACATGAGGGGCAAGTCATCCCTTGCCCGCCAATAAATGCTCAGCCATGGAATATTAGTACCTTATGGCATTGCTCCTGGCAGTCAATTTCATTCACACTGAGTTTTGTCAAAACTAACAGTTACAAGAAAGATACTCCCAATCTACCTCTACAACAATCGCAACCATCTCTTCACAAGGTCCTTTTCCTTTCTAAAATTTAGAAACTCTGATGCTCTTTATGCCTTTCTTCATAAAAGAATGCATCCATATTGATACTGATCTTTTGCATCACCAGTGCCAGCACTCAAGGAAACAGGATGGAGCTGAGTCAAGAGAGGTTTAGGCTGGATATCAGGAAGAAGTTTTTCACCCCGAGGGTGGTTGAGCACTGGAAAAGGCTCCCCAGGGAAATGGTCACAGCACCAAGGCTGTCCGAATTCAAGAAGTGTTTGGACAACACTCTCAGGCACATGGGGTGACTCTTGGGGTGTCCTGCACAGGGCCAGGAGTTGGACTCCGTGATCCTTGTGGGTCCCTTCCAACTCAGCATATTCTAGGATTCTATGATCTCCCTTAAAAAAAACACAGTCCAATATCTAACTCTTTTTATGACAGGGTAAGATCTCAGATAAACCCCCGAACTAAGTCGTAAGAGATTTTCCATAAAATTACCCTTCTGTTCCTTAAACGTGCACTCTGTACATATTCCCTGCACCCAGTTTTTTTAGTGTATTTGGGTCTTGACAGTAGGAAATAACACTGAGATGCCCACAATGATGCTTTATGTGTTTTCCTCTGATTACTTCCTCGGCTATCTTAGGGATTTAAAAGTCTTAAATAGGATACTCCCCAATCTCATAGGATCAGAGCCATTCGTCTTAAGGTAGATGATGAGCTGAAGGTCATCCTCTGAAATCCTCACATATATTTAGAAGGCACACAGATCAGATCAACACCTTTCATTCCACAACGACACCACTCAGCACTCACTCTGCCCTGGCTTCTTCTCAAATCAAGGACCGAGTGGCAACTGCTGTGCAGGCACATTGATCCAGATCATCACACATGTATGAGCTGAAAGATTCTACCCAGCAATAAATTGTGTTTATATAGTTTAGCAAGTTAGGATTTGATATATTTCCAGTTCTGGAGTCATTGCTGATAAGCAGCCTAGCTATCAGGCTTGTTTCAGAAGTTGAAAACTAATTTCTGTAGATTTGCTATTGTTAACTTATCTTTTTGCCTTGCAAATATTTTCGAAGAGGAAAAGAATGCAATTTAAGCACAGTAAACAATCTGTAGGATTAGTAGTGGTTAGAAAGAAAAAAAACACATTACTGAATGCCACAAAGCAAATTAGTAAAGGAAAATCTACGGATACCTGCAGAGCCAGAAGGAAGGAGCAGAAACAATGCACACAGCTTTCCTGGCTTTCCTAAATCACACTCTACTTCTCTCTAGCTATCCAACTACTGTATTATAACAAATAATAGAAGAATTAAATGCTCTAGCAGTCAAGGCTGGCATATTAAAATGACACTCTGCATTACTGAACTTACTCATCTCCTAATAGAGCTATTCTTCAAAGGAGATTAATTATACTGGCAAGAGACCTTTTGCTATTTTAATTTGTGAAACTTATTTCAATACCACAAGCATATTAAAAGAGCTGCAAACACGTAACTAGCTCCAAAATCCCAGGACTCATTGCATTCAATTAGGTGTTCATCTTGTGATGTTCTTTAGTCACTGCTTTTGAAACCCACTTCATATAAAAATGTTTAAAGTCTAGGCTTAATTAACTGCAACTATAATGAACACATAGCCCATCATACAATATACAGAGATAGGAAAGTGCCCATATCGTTCAACACCTAAACACCATCACAGAGGGACAAAAACTGGATTTAGAGATTAATTTCTCTGCCTTACTTAGGAAACGGAGAATTTTAAATTATTTTAACATAACTCATTGGCATTGAGTTTCATATCAGAACATTTGATAGACAGCACAAACACTGCCATGACAAACTGAAAACACAGCATATAATGTGAGTAATATGCAGAATTGTAACATGCAAACATATGCAGCTCACTGAGCTGCATATAGCTGTTAAGCAACAACCTAGTACTCCAAATTAAATATCTGAGAATTAGTGCTTTGTTTTAAATCACAGTTATTTTCATTAACCTAAGTTATGAAGCTTCAAGGCATTATCCACCTCTAGAGAACAGGTCTGTGTTCTATCATATTACCTTTTCTAATCCCCATCAGATAAATACTTATATGCCAAGTTCATGTGAGCATTCTCCCTTTCTGTTATCATTGAATTTAGAACCACTGGTGAGTGCATAAATTTAGGGCAAACACTGAACAGGCACCAAATTAAGACGCAATACAATTAAATCAAATCAGAAGAATTTCAATATAGTAACATGCCTGAAAATGTCAAGACTACAATTACTTCATTGTGAAATCAAAATTAGTTGTAACACAAATGCGTGGCTTTTTGAACCTTAAAGATTTAAGTTTCCTTTCATAGCCCCAAAAAATTCGCAGGGCCATATCCAAGCTACACCCTTTTACTTATGGGTTCATTGCTTCTAAACAGTTTTACAATGTAACGTAAATTTACCCAGTTACTTGCAGCACTGTAACTAGCACACACCAAATTTCCTCACTTGAGTAAAACTTGTTACACAAGTAACTTTATAGATGTTCAGCAAAAAAACATTTCACCTTTGCCTTTAATCTACTATTTGCCAACAATTTCTGTTGCATATATCCCTGCTCACAGATAACTGTCTTTTCCTACCCTTGTATTTTTCTTCTCCTCGTACGTCAGTGATTTTAGATTTTTAGAGATAATAAGGAAAATCTACAAACAAAACGCATGTTCCTTTTTGTGTGCAATTCAGACTTGACTGTAGCCACTCGAGTGTGTGTCCCCATACAGAACGCTCTCTTTTTTGAAAATGTTAATTTAGCAGATGCGACATTCCTCAAAAATATTTTACGAAAGGTTTTTTACCAAAACCTTTTGACAGAAACCATGAAGAAGAGCATATATCAGTTCCTGCTCTTCAATTCCTTGGACAGTTATCCCTTTCAGATTCATCCCCCTAGCTATTCTCTAGCGAAACAGGCAGAGGTAGCTATTCAGAAAGCTGCTTCCCAATTAAACTTGTTTGAAATGGTTGGGTTCCCGTGCTCACATCTCCTAGATTTCCAGTGATATTTCTTTCAGGCATCAGGCAATTTAATTAGTGTTGAAAAGGAACAAACCCAAAAAGAAATTATTCTTCAACATCCATTTTTTTCCTGCTTTCTGTCAAAAGCAGGATGAACATATTCTCTTCCTAGTTCACCCTGTACCCTAAAAAGTCCCACAGGAACAAAATGCTGCTTTCACTGAGCAGGAGCAGGGAAACAGGGTGAAAACTAAAGCACAGGATCACGTCACTTTTTATAGCACAAAAGCACCACAAGTATTCCCAGGCTCACTCACCAAACCAGCAGTAAGTGAAGGAGCAGATTGTCCTAGAGACTGATTTCTCATGCGGACCAGGTTGGAGGTATCTCCAGGAGGCTGCCATATCGTCTGGCCCACTCCACTGTGGACACTATTTGATAAGGGAAGTAGCTGTTTTCCTTTAAAAATAAAATCGAAATACCATCAGCTTGTTTTTAAACAAGTCTGCAAGCTCAAAGTACAAAGCTGAGAACAAATACTGAATGTGAAGAAAAAGCATTTAATAAAAAAAAAAGCAATTTCAAGATTTTGGTAGGTTAAAACTTTTAAGAGCACCCTAGCAGTAAATTCATTATGCTTGGTAACTAATCATTTCGAAAAAACCTAATTTACATTATGAGATAATGAGGAAATCCAAAAACCTTGTAAAAGCAGACTGCTATCACTTTATAACTTTCCATATTCCACACATCCTAAAAAGGAACCAATATTTGCTGCCTTAAAAGGAGACAAAATCTCTTTAGTATTCTTGAAAATGCATTCGTAATTGTAAAATATTGTCTCCTCTAAATAGCTTGGTCATCTAGACATCCCCACCTTCTCCCACCACTGGAACATTCAGCACTACATTTCATGCAGCTGTAACGTAATATAGTGTATGTTCAAACATTGTCTTGCTTTGAACCATGGATGGATATTTTTTGCTCAATATATATTTTCTAGTCAATGAAACACTCATTTTTGAAAAATGTCAAGCAGTAAATTTCCGCAAAGAGAAAGAACCAAAGTCAAAGTAGGTCATATTTTGACTCCATGGAGCTTGACAGCTTCCTTTTATGTACAATGTCATTCACAAAGAAAAAAGAGAAGAAAGATATTTCTGTGGTTAAAAACACATAAGTGAAGAAGTCTGTGAATCTGGGTTCAGTTATTAGCTTCCAGATGACTTACTCTGTAAGTTTGGTCAGTCAACCCCTGTACTTCAATTTCACCATTGCAAAATGGGAGTGGATAATACCCCTTTTCCTTAAAATCAGGTCTATGGGACTAAATGACACACGCCCTTCCAAGCACAGTAAAGATTTTTGCATTCAGTGGATTCTTATATGCTCAGGAATCACAGGGGACTGAGACATTTATTGCAATAGCAGGAAGTCTACACTTTTAATCACATATATGCTGCAGAAAAAGACTTGTTCTCTCAGAGGCAGAAAGCTGTTTACAAATTCAACTTCACCTTAGAAGTAGATGTGAATTATTACATTCATTCCATAGAAGTGGCTGCAGTATTTGGAAGACTGTCACATAATGTGACCAGCATGATGCTGGGAGGAGGGCGGGGAGTGGAAGTGGTGCCTTTTTTTTTCTTTTCTTAACTTGTTTACATCAATTTTCTGTGACAGTTACAAGCAATGGGCCGAGTACACACCAACAGAAAGAGTCAAAGTGTATGAGAGATGAGCAGGCTCAGCTTTGTCTAGCAGAGACACAACATATTAGCACCTTCTTCCTGGTCCCACTCAAGCTGCTTACAGCTGTGGACATGATTTTCATGGCTTGATCATTTTCAAGATAATGTATAAATACAACTCATCTTGTCTGCAAAGACCTAAGACTACAGAAATGTACATTGCTCTATTTATCTCTGTACAGCACTAACAAAGATATCCTATAATAGCTAGTCAAATAATATAATTATCTAGCAGTTTAAAATACCCATGCTTGAGGACAGTAATAACTTTATTTAAGTCTCTGTAAGATATAGTTATCAAAATCTCCTTTTAGTTCCACAAAACCTTGTCCTAGGCTAAAAATAGGTTTATTCTATTACCACCTCCAGAGCCATTCAAACAGCTGGGGCACTGTTATCTCCTGCTATCCGGGGGAGCCTATTGTCTCTGCTAATGGGCCATTGAGAACCCACCACATGACTCATGAGTTATCTCATCCCATTGTAAGAGGCTCCACCCAGGGGGGGAGGAGCCAAGCATTCCCACCTGAATATAAGCTGGACCCTGGGACTGTGTAGTAGCTCCGGCCCACTGGATCCCCAGAGGACAAGAGCTTTCACTGGACCACCAGGACCTTTTCTTTCTACCCGATCAGCGCTCCAGAGAACCATTTCATCTGGACTGCTACCACCACCCTGAACAGGGTGTCAGGTTGTATTCTGACTTTGTCAGTGGGGTCTCTTTTTGTACCACTACATTTATTTTATTTTCTTTTCCTATTAAATTGTATTTTCTGACTCGGAGTCTCACTGGTCTGCTTTCAAACTGGGACAAACCTGAATCCAGGAGGGCAGACTTTCATCAAGAGTCAATCTCAGCCAACCAGTTTGCATGCACAATCATCTACACTCTACAAACTTATTTGAATCTGTGGCAAAAATAAGGTGGAATCATTTTAAGGATGGAGCTTTAAGCTAAAGCCTTTCCCTGTCATGCCTCAAGTTCTACACATTCTCCAAACACCCACATTGAAAATATACATCTAAACATGTACATTTTCTTTATCCAGTTGGGTCAGACTGATCTTGTTGGGGCTCTTCACCCCTTTCTGAATCAGATATAGTTGATTGAAAAGTCATTAAGACGAATCAACAGGTTCCGGAGAATACAGAATTTTCTGTTCTGAAATTACAATCTCCAAACACAAAAATTCTTTTCAAAAGAGAACAGACCTTCCAGTTTTCTTGCTTTCTCCTATTTACTTTGCTTTCTTCTACTCGAGGGGAAAAAAAAAGCTGCAGTACTAACTTAGGCCATCGCAGTCAGTCAACAGCTGTGTAGTTCATAAACTTCTGTTCTCCTCTAGTGATTAACCTACCTTGGAGAACAAACTTACATGCATACAAAACATTATGGATGTTTCCGTTTTTCAGAAACTACCCACTTACTACAAATAAAACACTAAGCCAAGGCCAAGCCAAAATAAAACATACATACTTTACTGCTTATTTAATTCTATTACACCTAACACCTCAAACATAAAAATACTTATCTTCCTCTGATAAAAGACAAGGGACCAGGACTGGATGCATTTTCACAGTCATGTAAATCAAGACCATGCTGATGCCAAAAACGGTGGTTTCACCTTCTTCCTCTTTCCCTCCCACCTGAGAATTTTCAACTCTTCTAGTTCTTGCATTAACACGCAAATAGGCAGTCAGCCTAATTAGGGAGGAAATGGGCTGCAACTTAACCCTACAGAATAACAGTGGCATTCAGGCATATCAGCTCTTTCATTCTAGACTGATCATGCAGCTCTCTACACTCTATTCCAGCACCACAAACTCTGATATCAGCTTTAAACAGTTGTGAAACCATCCCCTAGCCCACTAACAAAGTCTTTGAAAAAAAAATAAAACTAACATTGTAAATCCCCCTCTTTGGTCCCTTTTTGGCTAATTACTTGCCTATGCTTGCTCCATGGTTCTATAGCTGACAAACTGAATTCTACTACAAGGCTGAATATTATGCTCACAAGAACAAACAAATTTTACACAAATTGAAAAAACATCAAGTTAGTAAGCAAGACTTTTACTTTGAATCACAATTGCTGACAGTGCTTTTGAAGACAAAAAGAAACTTAATAGTAATTCAAACATGATATAAAAAGTCAGCTTCCCAGTAAGAAACAATACGGCAAAGTGGGCAAGCTTACTTTCAGTGCTGATGTTGAAAGGGGCAAGAATGCATCACCTGAAGTTCCCCCATTCCATTCTTTTAACTTTGTATATTAAATCTTAGCTTCTGACTTTTCATTCTGGGGAATATACAAAATATCCCTCTTAATCCAGGTGTCTTCACTCTTTTCTACTAGTATTTCTTTTTGCATCTTTTTCTTACATAAAATTTTGCGTGCCCTGCCAACAAGAGGCCACCTTACCAGTGACTTACCAGTATCTTTTATTACAACTGTTATGCCAACAATGCTGCCTCTTTAATACTAATGAAGTGTCATATCGTCTGTACAAAATGGCATACCTGACAAAGAACTTGCCAAGCTACCTCTTCGTAGCTTGCAGTCGTCTTGACTTAGCTGACGGTGGAGCTTGGTTTTCCCAGCAGATGAAAAGATGTCAGGATTGCTGAGCTTCCTGCAACGCAGCGGAGTGGACTCCGTTATCATCTCCTGGAGAAAGAAAAACATGCACAACTTCGTTAATGACAGCCAAGCACCCCTTGTCTGAAACATGCAATCTCCAAAGCATAAAGGAGATGGATTCAAAAAACACAAATAAACACACTCCGCCCCCCCCCCCCAAAAAAAAAAAAAAACAAAAAACAACATAAAAATGCAA